>JAXCMG010000103.1:872137-944796 GCA_034642415.1 Podarcis siculus
GAAGAAGAAGAAGAAGAAGAAGAAGAAGAAGAAGAAGAAGAAGAAGAGTTTGGATTTGATATCCCACCTTTCACTCCCTTTAAGGAGTCTTAAAGTGGCTAACATTCTCCTTTCCCTTCCTCCCCCACAACAAACACTCTGTGAGGTGAGTGGGGCTGAGAGACTTCAGAGAAGTGTGACTAGCCCAAGGTCACCCAGCAGCTGCATGTGGAGGAGCAGGGAATCAAACCTGGTTCACCAGATTACGAGTCTACCGCTCTTAACCACTACACCACACTGGCTCTCTCACCATAGAGGCTTCAGTGCTGTGTTGCGAGGTACAGTCGTGCCTTAGAAGTCAAATGGAATCCGTTCCAGAAGTCCCGTTTGACTTCTAAAACGTTCAGAAACCAAAGCACAGCTTCTGATTGGCTGCAGAAGCCCCGTCGGATGTTCAGGTTCCAAAAGAACGTTCGCAAACCAAAACAATCACTTCCAGGTTTGAGGCATTCAGGAGGCAAAATGTTCGAGTCACAAGGCGTTCAGGATCCAAGGTACGACTGTCATTGCACTGCACAAACACACACATTTTGTGCATTTTCAATAATAACAGGAATAATTTAATTATTTGTATGCCACCCATCTGACTGGGTTGCCCCAGCAGCTCCCGAAAGAGTATTAAAAACATGATAAAACATCAAACATTAAAAACCTACCTACCGATGATGGTGGTGGTGATGATGAAATCAGGAGAAACAAAAGCAGCTACCCAGTTTTGCCAAGGGATTGGAATGCATTAAAGTAAATACGCATGATTTGTTTATGACATTGTTTGAGTCTGTATTTGGTCATTTTCTGCTAATTCCCCCTTTTTGGACAGGGGGAAGCTTCATTGCTCTTACTACTACTTGAAAGAAAGCATCAATGAAAAATAATATACAACCGTTTTGAGAAGGAAGTTGTATATTTTGGTTCCAATGTTGTTGCAGGTAAGAACAAAGGGTGGTATTCAACTATGTTTTACTCAGAGGAGACATTTTGAAATTAATGGCTGCAACTAAACTAAGCTAAGTCCAAGGGACGCGGGTGGCGCTGTGGGTTAAACCACAGAGACTAGGGCTTGCTGATCAGAAGGTCGGCGGTTCGAATCCCCACAACGGGGTGAGCTCCCGTTGCTCGGTCCCTGCTCCTGCCAACCTAGCAATTCGAAAGCATGTCAAAGTGCAAGTAGATAAATAGGAACCGCTCCGGCGGGAAGGTAAATGGCGTTTCCGTGCGCTGCTCTGGTTCGCCAGAAGTGGCTTAGTCATGCTGGCCACATGACCCGGAAGCTGTCTGTGGACAAACGCCGGCTCCCTCGGCCCATAGAGCGAGATGAGCGCCGCAACCCCAGAGTCGGTCACGACTGGACCTAATGGTCAGGGGTACCTTTACCTTTTTAAGCTAAGTCCAATCATTTTAATGGGTCTACTCTGAGAAGGTGCTTGTGCCTTCCGAGCAAGCAATTCCCCAAATTGAAGCCACAGCCTCCCTCCACTTATTTGTGTAAACTGTTCAGAAACTGGTTGCTTTCTCACATTTATTTGTACCTTCATTCTTTTGTGTTTTCCATATGTGCAATTTTCACCCCCAGAGATGAAAGTAAAACATATCCATTGCAACTCTTTCAAAAAATCCTTTTATTGAGGCAAGCACAATTTCTCGTTTTTGTATGTGTGTTTCAAGCGTTCCCCGAAATGCACATCTTTCTAATTCTACTTCCAACTGTTCACTGGTGTCTAGCAACTCAGAAGTAACGTTCTCCATTTTGCTTTCTTCTCTTCACTGGAGAAAAGTAATGCACAAGCCTATGATGCTCAGGTACAAAAATGATACACTTGTGACCTCTGTATTGTCAGGAAGCTTTTGAGACTGAAGAAAAGAATTATTTCCTTCTGCAAGAATGGATGCTTACATGGGATGAATAATTTATACTAGCCTATTGTGCCTGAATTATATATATCTTCTGAGAATGTGATTTTTGTATACACACATACATGACAGAGAAGAAAAATGCACATCTTAGTTCTTATTTGCTCTCACACTGGAAATGTACAGAAAACGCCAATAGAGTCAAGGGATTGTAAGATTGGAACTATGAATGCTGTAAGGTAACTGTGTTTTGATTAGCTATGGCCACATACTGATGGACTGAAAATAACAATTTACAAGTGGGATTTGCAACCAAAACTTGCAATGTAGATTAAGTCAGAATTCCATGGTTGCTGAACATGCTCAGACCTCGATATTTTCCAACTATACTGTAAGAATCAATGGGTCAGCTTCAGCTAAATTGGCACACCTTCTCCAATCCGCTTTGGGGGGGTGCATTCAGGAGAACCCTCAGAACTGTATGCAGCAGGGAGGGAGGAAACCGGAGTCATTCCATTTTACAAGATTTATTAATTTCTTAAACCCCATTCTGATCACCCCCATCTCCACCCCCCATCATTCAGCCCGGACACTGAGGTCCAGCTCCGAGGGCCATCTGACAGTTTCCTCACTGCGAGAAGTGAGGCTACAGGGAACCAGGCAGAGGGCCTTCTCAGTAGTGGTGCCTGCCCAGTGGAAAGCCCTCCCATCAGATGTCAAAGGGATAACCAACTATCTGATGTTTAGAAGACATCTGAATGCAGACATTTTTAGGGAAGTTTTTAATGACTGATGCTTTAATGTATTTTTAATCTTTGTTGGAAGCTGCCCAGAGTGCCTGGGGGAAACCCAGCCAGATGGGCGGAGTATAAATAATAAGTTTTGTTGTTGTTGTTGTTTCCCAGACATATGGCAACCCGAGTACAGTTTTTCCCACTATTGAAAAACGAAGATCATGGCCACTGGTCCCATCACCTCCTGGCAAATAGAAGGGGAAGAAATGGAGGCAGTGAGAGATTTTACTTTCTTGGGCTCCATGATCACTGCAGATGGTGACAGCAGTCACAAAATTAAAAGACGCCTGCTCCTTGGGAGAAAGGCGATGGCAAACCTAGACAGCATCTTAAAAAGCAGAGACATCACCTTGCCAACAAAGGTCCATATAGTTAAAGCTATGGTTTTCCCAGTCGTGATGTATGGAAGTGAGAGCTGGACCATAAAGAAGGCTGATCGCCGAAGAATTGAGGCTTTTGAATTATGGTGCTGGAGGAGACTCTTGAGAGTCCCATGGACTGCAAGAAGATCAAACCTATCCATTCTGAAGGAAATCAGCCCTGAGTGCTCACTGGAAGGACAGATCCGGAAGCTGAGGCTCCAATACTTTGGTCACCTCATGAGAAGAGAAGACTCCCTGGAAAAGACCCTGATGTTGGGAAAGATTGAGGGCACAAGGAGAAGGGGACGACAGAGGACGAGATGGTTGGACGTGTTCTTGAAGCTACAAACATGAGTTTGACCAAACTGCAGGAGGCAGTGGACGACAGGAGTGCCTGGTGTGCTCTGGTCTATGGGGTCACAAAGAGTCGGACATGACTAAACAACTAAACAACAACAACATGGTGGTAAAAGTTCAGTAAAACTTGCTTCCACATAAGCAATCCTTAAAGTTTAAACCATTTGGTTTTTCTTTTGCACAAAAGAAAATCTCCATTAAACCAACTCAAGTCTTGCAGGGAAAGAGAACACTGGCTTGCTGCAATGGTGTAATTTAGCAAGACAAAGCTATAAACCCTGGGAAGGAACCTCTGACCCTTAAATACAGTGCTACTGTGGTGCTTGGCTATAAATACATTCCTGAGCTGTGACAGGCTGCATTTTGGGAGAAAGCTGCGCAGTCGATGCCATAAAATTTGAAACTTGGTAAATAAAATCTTTATATTTAGAAGTTAATATCCTCTAACTTTACTGAAGATGTGTCTGTGGAGCTACAGGTCAATTTAGTTCCAACCTCGCTGTGGAGATAATGTGCCCATTCCATCACCAAATGTTAGCGTAATGTGATGTTACAGATCTTTAGCAGCCAGGCAAATATTACTTCATTTAGAGCTGTATCAGAAGTGATGGATCACCTTGATAATGTGATTTTTTGTTACTTCATTACATTTATAGATAAGATAAGAAAGGTCACAAAAGCACATTGCCACTGCTCATATCTTATGAAATTGAGAGAATAGTGTCTTTTGGACTGCATTATTCTTCAGTTCTCCAAGCACAACATGTTGTCGTGCATTATCAGTTTCTATAAATAAAAGAAGAATAACCTGAAAGCACATTATAAGATAGATACGAATATGACAAATAAGTACAGCGTGATTTATTTATATTGGTATCATGACAATTAAATAACATGGAATTGTTGGGACTATGGGGAATATTGAATGGCACGGACATTATTTTTGGGTTTTGTTAGCAAGGAGGGGTGGAAAATAGGCTTTCTTATTTCCTATGGAAAGTTTCGTTTGGTTAGAAATATTTATGTAAGGCCCTCAGTTTCCACTCCATGTAGAAGATATGCATTTCTTCATGTGAGCTCATTATATTTGCATCTGTTTACAGGAAAGGAATAAACAGGGCTTTTTTTTCAGCCAGAACTCACCAGAACTGAGTTCTGGCACCTTTTTGGTGTGTTCTGGTATCTCTTTAGCATTGTGTTCCTTCTTATCTGTGCACTGAATGCTGCTGGTGGCATGGCGATTGGGGCAGTGTGGCAATTGGCACAGCAGAGTTTGAGTCGCTGGGTGGTCAACAACGCAACAACTTTGGTGCTCTCTGAAAAAAGGTGCGCAACAACTTAGGGTTGTCTATCTGAAAAAGGTGGGAGTTCCTGCACCTCTATTCCCAGAAAAAAAGCACTTAGGATAAACATGGCAAAATTGGATAGAAAACTGCCTGAGAGGCATATATAAACTACACGGAGCTCTTCGCGGGAAAAACAGGGTATTAAATGCAATATATAAAATGAATATTATGTGCTGCCTGCTTTTGCTAAGCTGCGACTATTGTTTCTAGATATGTTGCAAAGACTCATAATTCCTACTTCAGAAATATTATTCTTGGAGCCTCATAAAACACACCTTAGGTGTGAAGTGAGCATTATTGCCCCCAATTCCCCCCCCCCAGCTCATATTTTGGGGTCACATCTACACTATATATTTAAAGAACATTGAAAGCACTTGTCTTCTCTTCAGGAATCCTGGGAAATGTCAGATGATAAGGGTGCTGGTAACTTTGTGTGGGGTTGACTACAGTTCCTCCAATTATCTGGGGGAAGCCATGTCCTTCAAATGTGTGTTAAATGAGTTTCAAGAGTATGGTGTGGATGAAGTCACCTCTGAGGTGGCATAAGGGTCAGACCCCATCACATCCCCAGTCAGTCTTCCACAGTGTCTGTATCAATTCAGGCTTGGCTTGCATTTAGCTCCCCCCCCCCCCCCATTTTCGGGAGAAATAATTTGATTTAAGTAAAGTCAATTTGAGCCTGACAGAGCAGGGGCATCACTCGCTGCTTCAGTTGACTGGAATGAGTAGCAAGAATATGCTATGGCTAATGGGGCAACTTAGGAAAGGCCAATCCATCACTGCTACACTTTCTGTGTCTTTGAAACACTAGGGCAAGACAAGGGAAGGGAGACGGGAGGTAGAACCAGAGCCTGCTATTAATTTCTGCCCTATTTGGAGAAATAAGAGTTGTGTGGCCAACTCTGCTGGACTTAGCAGAGGCGCAAAGTTTCAGGAAGTGGTAGAAAGGCAGTCAGTCAAGTATTACACAGCATGAGAAATACTCTGAGAATTCTAAGGGATTAAGAGCTATGGAGTACTCCACGTACCCCCTGAAAGAACTAACACATGTGCAATCTTCTCATCTCCTTCAAGATGTTTTATAGCAGTCACACTGTGATTCAGAAATCACTGTGTGCATGAGTCGGGTGATGGATTGAAGTACCATGCAAAAGGGTAGTCTACTGTCAGAGACTGCCTCCAGGTCCCAGCTCACAGAGGTACTGTCAGAGACTGCCTCCAGGTCCCAGCTCACAGAGGACCAACGCTAGCCAGTAGAACTGTACAAAAGTCTTTATTGAAATATAGTTTCCATTTCCAAACCCTAGCGTGCGTCTCTACGTCTAGACCCTAGATCGGCGAAGCTCCGTCTGAGTCTCCGCCCCCTGTACACCAGCTTAAGACTCTAGCCTTACCCCACCTCTTCCATCTCTCCTTTCGCCTCTGGGTCCTACCACCCCCGGGGTCCCTTCCTTCCTGGACGCTTCTGATGCGGACCCCTCGGACTCTTCCCCCTCCTTTCAGCGGGCTTTAGGACCTGGCTCCCTTTCCGGGCTGCTCATTGCGCCACCCTCTTGTACATTTGAACTTGGCGCGCGCGCGCTGTCTCCGACCCTCCTTTTGACCGTTTCCTCGCTCTCTGACACAGGCGTGGCTAACCCCGACTCATGTCCTTCCGCTGACGGAAAGCTGCCTGGTGCCGATGCCTGGGACTCCTCCCCCCTACTGCTCTCCGGTGGGGAAGCTGGTCCCGATTTCCAACTGCTGCTCTCTGAGTCTCCTCTGGCCCCTCCTTCCTGGGGTGTTCCCTTTGGCAACCCCCTAGCTCTGACCACGGGAGCCCCTTTCTGTGAATCCTCCGATTCGCTGGAGAGACTTAGAGACCTCGGGCGGCTATCATCGCTAACTTCTCCCTCGGATTCCTCCCCCTCGGTCTCTAATCCCTCCCTTTCCTGCCCCTCTGCTCCTGAGCCCCTGACATCTACAAACCAGTGTTGAGTGAAGTAATGCAGTTGGCTCTGTTTGACCACCTGATTTTGTTTATATACTCTGTGATGACGACTCATCAGATGCAGCATATAGTAATGGTTGAAGCTGATTGAGCATAAAATGTAGTTTGTCTGCAAAGCAGGTAAAACTTCTGTAAGGCTTGCATTTGCAAAGCAGAATGGTTTATGCTAAGCGAGAGGTTCCACTCTAGGTGAAAGCGGAAGGCTGGTGTTTTTCCATTTCAAGTTAGGCTACCTGATGAGTCATAGCTGGAATCCTGAGCTGCAAATCTCTCACAGCAGGAGAGGAGACCTGAGAAGTCTGTGGTGGCTAGCAGCAGCAGTGGCAGATGAACTCTGCAATGATGAACAAGCTTAGGGACCCTCTATGGGACCAGAGAGAGGAAAGTTTACTGAACCACCTTGCCTGCTACTTGAGAGCAACCTGTTTCTTTGTAACATTTATATTTTGTAACTGGAGTTCAAGCCACTTCTGCAGTAAAGTTTCAAAACACATTGTTGGGGTGCAAAGCTCATTTATTTTTGGACACAGTTCAGATTAAGGATTCTGCTGAACAACTCTAATGTTACTAGAACAACTCTAGGTCACTTGTTCTTGTTGTTTAGTCGTTTAGTCGTGTCCGACTCTTCATGACCCCATGGACCAGAGCACGCCAGGCACTCCTGTCTTCCACTGCCTCCCGCAGTTCGGTCAAACTCATGCTGGTAGCTTTGAGAACACTGTCCAACCATCTTGTCCTCTGTCGTCCCCTTCTCCTTGTGCCCTCAATCTTTCCCAACATCAGGGTCTTTTCCAGGTCACTAGAAGAAGAAAAATGGCAACTGCTGATTATGAATTTATTTTTAGTGACATTATATCACTATCATCAACAGGATTTATATATGCTATGCTGCATGTTCCATGTAACATCTTGGATGCCATTTAAGCAGTGCTATTTTTCTAGAAAAGAGGTACCAGAACTCACCATGAACACCTCCCTCATTCTCTTAGAATGGCAATGAGGTGCTGGAACTGAGTTCTGGCGAATTCTGTCTGAAAATGTAAAACAATGTGTTTGCAATGTGCCTGCATTGGCCCCCCGAAAACGAGATCTGCCCACTGAAACAAATAAATGCAAGATTAAGCAAATAGCTCCAACTTCTTGCATATTGGATGATTTGAAAAGATTAAATTGGTGTTGAATTATGTGACTTAGAGAGATGATGAGTCAAGACAGAACTAAAATTCCTCTCCATGATATCATCTCTCTGCCGTGCACTTCTCGAATTTTGTCATTGCTTTCTTTTTCTTTTTGGCTTGTTTTAGTTTGAATGAACTTGTTTTGTGAAATATGTCATTACGACTTTCATATCCAAGTAAAAGGCAAATCTACATGGACACCCTGGCTCACTGCACTTAGCAGATGTATTATTCATTGAGAAAAGCTTTGATGTCAAAATATTACTTCAAGGATCACATCAAATGGTTTAGTCAGGCAAATAGATAACACAAGCTCAAATGCAGGCTTTCAAAACAGGAACGCTACTTCCTATAAGACTGGATGAACTGAATTTATGTGTTCATATAACACATGTGAATTCATCAAACTTTTCTGTAGTTTGTAAAGGAAGAAATCACTTGTCAACAGAACAACACTTAAACTTTCAGTGGGAAAGAACAGCAATAAACTTCCAAAATAATTTGGTTGGTTTGAAGGGCTTATGATTTTTGTAAACTATAATTTAAAGGAGACTCAGAACAGGTCCATTTCAATCAACCGTTGTTGAAAAATGACATTTTCCAGAGCCTTCGTTCTAGAAAGATCTCTGAATGGCACCCTGGGCCTTTATGCAGTCTGGGAGCCTAGAAAAGACTGCAGCAAGTAGATAAAATCCCTATTATAATCCGCCAATGAAAGAGTTAAATTATCAAAAAAAAATCCACCCTAAGGCTGTTCTTGGTTACTTTCATTTTCCCAGTCAGTGCTACCTTCTTGTTATTCAGCAAGGTAGCCCGTTATTTGGGATTTACAGAAAAGTGAGTTATGCCTATGTATTCTTGGAGAGTAAGACATAAAAACGACATCACCTCTTGCTTTCCAGCAATCATTACTTCCCTTTGAGACCTTGCATGCTCCCCTCCCTCCTCAATCTGTTTGCTCCAAGCCAGACCGATTTCTCTGCGGCAATTCGGTCGACTTCTTGTCCTGGACCCTTTAAAGCATTGCTTTAAAGGCCTACCAAGAGAGCTGTATTTGAGCTATATGTTTCCCACAATCCCAGAGATCAGCTTTATTTTCCAGGCTGTGACTGTTAAGAGCAAGACTGATTCTGGGATGGAACCAGTGGGTAAAATTCTGTTGTGTTAATATATACATATGCACAATAAAGGTAAAGGGAGCCCTGACCATTAGGTCCAGTCGTGGCCGACTTTGGGGTTGCGGCGCTCATCTCACTTTATTGGCCGAGGGAGCTGGCGTACAGCTTCTGGGTCATGTGGCCAGCATGACTAAGCCGCCTCTGGCGAACCAGAGCAGCACACGGAAATGCCGTTTACCTTCCCACCAGAACGGTACCTATTTATCTACTTGCACTTTGACGTGCTTTCAAACTGCTAGGTTGGCAGGAGCTGGGACCGAGCAACGGGAGCTCACCCCGTCGTGGGGATTCGAACCGCTGACCTTCTGATCGGCAAGTCCTAGGCCCTGTGGTTTAACCCACAGTGCCACCCGCATCCCTATATGCACAATATCTTCAGCTTAATCTACAAAGTATGAGGTTATTTATGAACATCTCTCAACATCATTTACAGACAACGTATATTGAACAATCAATACAGTGGGCCTGCAACCACTTTGCTAACTCGATTGCAACCTTATGCAGGTGTGGGGTGGAGGAATAGTTGGTGCAATTGCACTAACTGCTTGGGCCATGTCTTGAGCAGCCCAAACCTCCTTTTCTGGATTCTGTTTAGAGAAAGACCCAGCTGAAAAGTGTTCCCAGGCTAACCATTTCTACATAATGGTCCCTTAAGTTGCCATGCATATTTACCAAATAGCTTGTGTTACCCATAACATAAAGCTAAAAGTATAGGGCCCCTGACAGTTAAGTCCAGTCACAGCTGACTCTGGGGTTGCAGCGCTCATCCCACTTTACAGGCCGAGGGAGCTGGCGTTTGTCCGCAGACAGTTTTTCCGGGTCATGTGGCCAGCATGACTAAGCCGCTTCTGGTGCAATGGAACACCGAAACCAGAGCAACGCACAGAAACACCGTTTACCTTCCCGCCGGAGTGGTACTTATTTATCTACTTGCACTGGTGTGCTTTCGAACTGCTAGGTTGGCAGGAGCTGGGACAGAGCAACGGGAGCTCACCCCATCGTGGGGATTCGAACCACCAACCTTCTGATTGGCAAGCCCAAGAGGCTCAGTGGTTTAGACCACAGCGCCACCCGCGTCCTACCCGTAACATAAGGTAAAGGAACCCCTGCCCGTACGGGCCAGTCTTGACAGACTCTAGGGTTGTGCGCCCATCTCACTCAAGAGGCCGGGGGCCAGCGCTGTCCGGAGACACTTCCGGGTCACGTGGCCAGCGTGACATCGCTGCTCTGGCGAGCCAGAGCCGCACACGGAAACACCGTTTACCTTCCCGCTAGTAAGCGGTCCCTATTTATCTACTTGCACCCGGCGGTGCTTTTGAACTGCTAGGTTGGCAGGCGCTGGGACCGAGCAACGGGAGCGCACCCCGCCGCGGGGATTCGAACCGCCGTCCTTTCGATCGGCAAGCCCTAGGCGCTGAGGCTTTAACCCACAGCGCCACCCGCGTCCCACCCGTAACATACACAATGCAAAAACGAACAAATATCTGCCACTTATGTGATCCTTAGCATGTTGCCTGGCTATCATTCATATTCCACTTCTAAAAGTTTGAATATCCTCATGGCTTTTGCTCGAATGTTAAGCCTAATTAAACTGTAGTCATTAGGACTTACAATTCATTTGTTCTACCTTTAAGTTGTATGCATTCAACTTCATTTAAAGCCTAATTTAAGAACAGCCACCCCTTGCTGCTTTCTGTGCTTTAGAACTTGTTGTTCCAAGAAGCAATCACTCAAGAGTGTCAAGATATTGCCTGCAGGAAATTTGTCGCACCATGCCACATGCCCAATTTATGCTGGTAGTTTAAACCCCACATTCATTTCCCCATTAGCCAGCTCTGGTACATTCTCTTTTTCCTTAGCTCCTGTGGTTGGCTCGACAACTGTAATGATAGGTCTACAATCCTTTGGGAGAGTTTTGAATCTCCATCCATTAGAATGAAGTTCTGACACCCTCCAGACTGACAAATCTATTCTACAGCAATGGTGAGGCATGGGTGTGATTCTCAAGGATCACCTGAGCATTTGCCAAGACATCTCTGCATCTTTGCCACTAAAGTAGTGCTTCACACCACCTCACTCTCCGAGCAGTGCGAGATTCCAGGGATTTAAGTCACTTAACCCAGGGATGGTGTTTCCTTTTGGAAATGATGTACAGCGGAGACTGTGGTGTCTTTATGATACATGGTTTATTTACACATAGATACACCCTGAGCCTATGATGGAGGAGTTCATGGCATAAACACCCCAAGGGGGTCTCATGGGTTTCTCCCATAGGGCCTTCTCGGTAGTGGCGCCCACCCTGTGGAACACCCTCCCTGCAGATATGAAGGAAATAAGCAGCTATCCTATCTTTAAAAGACATCTGAAGGCAGCCCTGTTTAGGGAAGTTTTTAATATTTAATGCTGTATTGTTTTTAACACTCGATTGGGAGCCGCCCAGAGTGGCTGGGGAGGCTTAGCCAGATGGGTGGGGTATAAATAAATTATTATTATTATTATTATTATTATTATTATTATTATTATTATTATCATTACAGCCTTGGATCCAAACAGAAATCAACCATTGTGCTCTACCTGCTGCTTTGCCTCTTAGTCACATAACTCCTAACTCAGAGGTCAGCAACCTAAGGCCCATGGGCTGGTTCTGGCCCATGAGCTTCCTGGAACTGGCCCACGGTTGTTCTGTGGATCGGCGTGGAGATTCCATGTTTTTTCCCCGCGGTGCCATTGTTTTTTTCTTGCTGCGGGGACCGACTTCTGGGTCGGAAGAGCACTGGAAATAGCTTGAGCGCAGATGTGCGCACACACTCTGGCACACCGAGAGGTCTGCCGGGGAGTGGACCGGACCGGCCTCAAAAAACGTTGCCGACCCCTGTCCTAACTCTAACCTCTCTAACATAAGCTCTGCCTGTTGTGGGAAATGGGCACCAAGCATTTGCTGTTTCGCACCAAGTTCCTTCGATCCATTGTTTTCTTAGTGGCTCATCCTGCTGCTATTTTCTTCCTCCTCCTCCTGGGGCTGACAAACCATGCCAGATTATGACAAAGCCAAGGGACCCATGGCAGCTGCCAATGAAATAAGGGCACCAAATGTGAGAATCTATTTTCAATATTAACACAAACTAAGCTTTTGCAGGGGATGTTGTTGGCACCCATTTTTCTCGGGAGACAATGGAAGAATGTGCAGGCAAAGTTCAGGGGTAAAACCAAACTGGAGAGAATTAATTATTATTATTATTTATTTATTTATTTATTTATTTATTTACACCCCGCCCATCTGGCTGAGTTTCCCCAGCCACTCTGGGTGGCTCCCAATCATGTGTTAAAAACAATACAGCATTAAATATTAAAAACTTCCCTAAACAGGGCTGCTTTCAGATATCTTTTAAAGATAAGGTAGCTGCTTATTTCCTTCACATCTGAAGGGAGGGCGTTCCACAGGGCGGGCACCACTACCGAGAAGGCCCTCTGTCTGGTTCCCTGTAATCTCACTTCTCGCAGTGAGGGAACCGGCTGAAGGCCCTCGGCACTGGATCTCAGTGTCTGGGCTGAATGATGGGGGTGGAGATGCTCCTTCAGGTATACAGGACTGAGGCCGTTTAGGGTTTTAAAGGTCAGCACCAACACTTTGAATTGTGCTCGGAAATGTACTGGGAGCCAATGCAGATCTCTGTTATGTGGTCCCGGCGGCCACTCCCAGTCACCAGTCTAGCTGCCGCATTCTGGATTAATTGCTGTTTCCGGGTCACCTTCAAAGGTAGCCCCACGTAGAGCGCATTGCAGTATTCCAAGCGGGAGATAACTAGAACATGCACCACTCTGACAAGACAGTCCGCAGGCAGGTAGGATCTCAGCCTGCGTACCAGGTGGAGCTGGTAGACAGCCACTCTGGACACAGAATTAACCTGTGCCTCCATGGACAGCTGTGACCAAAATGACTCCCAGGGTGCACACCTGGTCCTTCAGGGACACAGTTACTCCATTCAGGACCAGGGAGTCCCCCACCCCCGCCCACCCCCTGTCCCCCCAAAACAGTACTTATGTCTTGTCAGGATTCAACCTCAATCTGTTACAGTACCTGTTGTGGCTGCAGAGACCAATATGGGAGAGACATGTTTTGTTGCAGCTGGGGCAGATGAAGATGACCAGGTTTGCTGCTACAGGTGCACCATGACTTTTCTTCTCTCTTTGTTCATCTCAGCAGAATTTCCTCCTCTGGTCACTGCTATGAATACACAACTTGATGGTCTGTCTCCAGGCATTGCGATCATCCACAAGGGATTCCCACACAGCGGGGTTGATGTTCCCAGCCTTCATGTCACGTTTGCAGACATCTTTGTAACATGGAGTTGGTCTGCCAACAGGCCTAGTGCCTGAAGCCAGCTCCCCATAGAGCATGTCCTTTGGGAACATGCCATCTTCCAGCCTGTGTAAATGACTAAGGCAGCATAGCCGTCACTCAGACAGGAGTGCGAATACGCTGGGAATGTGGGCTTAGGAGAGCACATCTTTGTTTGAGACTCTGTCCTGCCATGTGATGCCCAAAATCTTCCTGACATGTGGAAGGCATTAAGGCACCCCACCTGGTGGGCATAAGTTGTCCACAACCCAAGCCTTGTAGACCTTCACCTTCGCTTTGTTCATTAGCATCACATTCTCCCATGGAGAGGCAAGCCACTCATATAGCTGCCTTGTCAATACACTTATCCAGCTCAACATCAACGGAAAGGTTGCTAGCTGTGGTGGAGCCCAATTAGACAAAACTGTCAACCACCTCAAGCATGTGGTCACCAATGTTGCTGTGTGGAGTACTGGTGACGTCCTGACATAGGACATTGGTTTCTGTCAGGCTGATGGTGAGGCCAAACTCTATGCAGCCTTGGTCAAAATGGTTGATGAGTCTCTGTAGAGCTTCCTCGCATTGTACTGTCAAGGCTGCTTCATCTGCAAATAACATCTTTCAGATAAGAAGGGGCCACACTTTTGTCTTAGTGTGGAGACAGTCCAAGAAGTACAGGGGATGCAGTCCCAGTAAAATGGAAGGTTTCAGCCTCAAAGCTGGATCTGGGCGATATTCAGTCCGGCTCTACTGTGCAAAGCATCAGTAAATACTTCCATATTTACTGATGGCAACACCAGATATGGGCAGCCACGCTAAATTTGGAATTATTTCCCAAGAGATTGCTGTAACCTCGGTTCCTGAACACCTCTGTTTTGGAACGCTTCGGCTCCCGAATGCTGAAAACCCGGAAGTAACTGCTCCAGTTTTTGAATGATTTTCAGAAGCTGAATGTGCTATGTGGCTTCTGTTTTGCCTTTCCCTATTGTATTGTCAAACGTTTTGGAAGATGAACGGTCTTCGGGAACAGATTATGTTCGACAACTGAGGTTTGACTGTACAGCCTTTTCTCTGTGTTTCAGAAGATGTGCAAGAACCTTCACTTTACAGAGTCTTCAAAAATCGCTGATTCTTGTCCCCTGCTGCTTAATTGCTTATTCTTTGGTTTCATGATTTTATTGTATTTCATGATTTCATGGTCGTTTTTGCTTCCTCCCCATTTTTGTGAACAGCTGTGAAATTTGACCGAGATTGTGGCATGAGTAATAGTGAAAGAATCAACTCTTTCTATACACAGCAACTCAGAAACTCTTGCATTGTGCTCTCTGTTCAACTAAATTGCTTCCTACACTTACATGCAAAGTTCACTTTTTTGAAAAACAGGAACATACTAATTTGATTTGAGCTTAGAAAAGGAAGGTTATTGTTTTAATGAGACACATGTAAAGTGGCTAATGACAATATCGGTGCTGCAAATCCATGGGGTTAATGCTTTATTATTTCAAACAATGGGTGAATGTAGCTTTGATATTCCTTCCCCCCAATAATTTAGCAATGAACAGTTCACATGTTACGTTGCAGGTCACAATACAGAATGAGGGGAGGGTGGAACTGTACAGACTTGCTAACTAGCAAATGACTGTTAACGTGTGGCTGAAGTTATATTCAATATGTACTGAGATACAGCCTGCCATTGCAGTGTAGTGAAAGGGAAACAGTTTTTCCCGTCTTGAGGTCCAGACCTGGAGTCAGTCACCATAACTGCATCTGGCTACCAATGGCACCGGCTACCAATTAGTTTCTGGGCCCAGTTCAAAGTGCTGGTTTTGACCTTTTGTTGTTTAGCCGTGTCCGACTCTTTGTGACCCCATGGACCAGAGCACGCCAGGCACTTCTGTCTTCCACTGCCTCCCACAGTTTGGTCAAACTCATGCTGGTAGCTTCGAGAACACTATCCAACCATCTCGTCCTCTGTCATCCCCTTCTCCTTGTGCCCTCCATCTTTCCCAACATCAGGGTCTTTTCCAGGGAGTCTTCTCTTCTCATGAGGTGGCCAAAGTATTGGAGCCTCAGCTTCAGGATCTCTCCTTCCAGTGAGCACTCTGGGCTGATTTCCTTCAGAATGGATAGGTTTGATCTTCTTGCAGTCCATGGGACTCTCAAGAGTCTCCTCCAGCACCATAATTCAAAAGCATCAATTATTCGGCGATCAGCCTTCTTTATGGTCCAGCTTGACCTATAAAGCCTTAAACAGCTCAGGGCTGTGATACCTCAAGGACTGCTTCTTCCCATATGAACCTACCTGAACCCTGAAATCACCTTCTGAGGCCCTCCTTTGTGTGCCTCCTCCTCGAGAGGTCCGGAGAGGTCCAGAGGGTGGCAACACAAGAGCCGGCCTTCTCTGCGGTGGCTCCCTGTCTGTGGAATACTCTCTCCAGGGAAGTTCACCTGGCGCCTTCATTATACACCTTTAGGCACCAGGCAAAAATGCTTCACTTAAACCAGTCCTTTGGTTGATCCAATTTACATCCTATGCCCTTTTAAAATGTGTTTTTTGGGGGTGGGGGCGCTATTGGGTTTTTGTTTTTATTAGGTATTTTGTGGTTTTATAGCTTGATTTTATTCTGTGAACCACCCTGAGACCCCCAGGTATAGGGTGGTATATAAATTCAATAAATAATAATAAAATAATAATAATAATAATAATAATAATAATAATAATAATAATAATAATAATGGACCAAGTCAAGAAAACTGTTATGCAGATTGAACCAGAAAGCCTCTCCTCCTTACAGAGGGGAGGAGTTGTGAGCAGGAGCCGTTTCCCGCGTTGGCAGGGGGCGTTCCGGCCCCCTGCCCAGCTGGCCTGGCTGCCGTGCCACGCCTCTAGGTAGCCAACCAACCAGATGGAGGCTTGGGGGCGGGGTTTCACCACTCAAAAAGCGGCCGCGGCAGCACTTCCCTTTCATTTTGCTGCTGGTTTTCATTGGATCAGCCACCTATCCTCCCTTTAGTTCACTGCTTGGTTCTTGACATTGCTATGGACCTGTGGTTGGTTGCCTTGGTTGTCCAAGGGGCCTGGTAGGAATTTTTATCCAACTGGCAAATTGGCACCGGCCACTTGGTTTTTCGCCTAACTCATAGCAAATAGTCACAACTTTTAGGTATTGGCAGTTAGGCATTGGAATATGTTTGTGTATTGGAGGGCAGGGTGTGGCCATTGCCTACCCCTCCACTTTATGGGTATTCCGGTAAAGGAATCCGGTGGTTGTGGATCCTGTCCGACGCCCTTGCTGGTGGCTAGGGCCATGGCATGACCCCCGGTGACATCAGGGAGAGCTTTCAGTTGTATTTGCATCAACAGGCTCCTCCCACTGGTGGTTAACCCTTGATAGGCTCACCCCTCCCTGAGGGGCTGGAGTCACACTCTGTTGTTTTATCCAATGCCTAAGCCAATACCTCTCACATGCTGTAATCAATAAAGTTGTGGCCTTTTTTAGCCCATTAACCTAATATACCGCGTCCATGTGTCTTTCTTATCCCCAAGCGGGTGGCGGGTCCTTGAATCACAAACCTCAATTCCTTTTGAAGCCAAATTAATCCAAATAAAGTCAAGCTTATGGGAGATAACTCCTGCATGTGGAGGCTCTGCTGTTATCAATTAGTTAGTTACTCCTCAGCAAAGGAATATTTATTAGCCAGAGACTGAAAACCAGCTTTATACTGAGACTCACTTTAAGAAGAAAAATCTACAAAGCACACTTCTTACCCTCCTGCCTGTTTAGAGTGATGAAGCCTCTTTGCCATGCACAAAGTGTGAGGCTTCTTTTCAGAGAATCTGACTTAGTTATCAGAGGTTTAGCCTAACAGATTTGTTTTAATACAAGATTTTAATACATATTCAAAAGGTGTTTAAAACTGTGAACGGAGGGATCATCCATCCTACACCTGCCTCCTAGCATACTGCTAGTCAAAATAAGGAAGTTTTCTTCTGTTGCAAAACAGCTTTTACAGACATAGAGGAGAAAGGAGGTAGGCATTGATACTCTGTACATTTCTTTCGCTTTCCCTTCGTTCAGGTTCTGAATGACCTGAGGAAGACCTAAGTAAGAAGACTCAATCTTGGGTTTTCAATTTATTCATTCTTATCATGCTCCAGAGCTCATTTAAACTTAGTGTATATTAAAGCCACAATCAATTTAACTGCATATTTAAGCCCTTACAACCAAGCCGTACATCACAACGCAGCTTGCAAATGCAACTGAATAGCCTTGCTGTGTGTTCTCAACATGATCTAGTCTGAGGAACACACAGTCAGAAATTATTATTATTATTATTACTGCAAATGAATACAGGGGTATCAAATTTTAAAATAAGCAGGAAGTCTTGAAACTTTAAGACCCATGGCAATTGGTTCAAATCATACACCATTTGTACAATTTGTCTGAGGAGGGATTGGAGTCCCTTTCAACTCCCTTGGAGCTTATCAAAATTTGCTACACACAAGTAAGGACACAGGGTTGTTGCCCTGGAGACAAGACAAATTGAGACGAAAGCGTTTTCTGCAATTTTCAGCTAGTATTCTGTACACTAGCCTCATCTGTTTAGAATGGGGAATTTCTAAAAACCCCACTTAGGTATTTCAATTTGTCCAAACTAATACAGTTGTACCTTGGATCCCGAACGCCTTGGTACTCAGACATTTTGGCTCCTGAACTCTGCAATCCCAGAACTGAGTATTCCGGTCTTTGGAGCCTGAATGTCCAATGGGGCTTCCATGGTTTTCGATTGGATGCAGGAACTTCCTGCAGCCAATCAGAAGCCACGCTTTAGTTTCCGAATGTTTTGGAAGTCGAATGGACTTCCAGAACGGATTCCGTTCGACTTCCAAGGTATGACTGTATACTCTAGTCTATTTTGTTTTTTAAAAAAATATAAACCCACTTTACCAATGTCTTGAAATAACTTGGCTCTGGGTAGGAATGGTTTAAAC
The DNA here is from genome assembly GCA_034642415.1 of Podarcis siculus. Classification (NCBI taxonomy): domain Eukaryota; kingdom Metazoa; phylum Chordata; class Lepidosauria; order Squamata; family Lacertidae; genus Podarcis; species Podarcis siculus. The sequence goes on from JAXCMG010000103.1 coordinate 890,565, forward strand.
AACTGCCTCCCATAGTCTTGCTTCACTTACTTAAATTGCCCACCAATGGCTCTACTTCTGACTAGACTCTTGCTTACACAGGGTCTATTGACATAGCCATGGCCGACAGATGTACATCACCTCATACAATTCATAAAGGATAGCTCAAAAGAGAAAGATGTGACATAAGTCTTTGATCTCAAGGGACCAACACCTTTCCATTGGGGGGGTGGGGAGAAATAGTGCCCTTGCTTTCCATAGCTACCTTGGTCCTTTTCTCTGTAGGATAGATTAAGAGACAAGTTTAGAAGTAGGAAAATGTTCCATGAACTAGTTTCATGACTTCGAGACACTTTTAATAAAATTTAAAATACAAGGAATGACCTTACCGCCAATGGTCCCATCTGAGGTGAGAGAGAAACCACTAGCCTGAGATGTTAAAAATAGGAATGTGGGCTCAATAGCAAAAATATTCATCAGGCTATTATATTCATTGGCTTATCAGATCCTCTTTTTTTTTTTTTTTTTTTTTTTTTGCTAAAACTATGCTTTACAAGTTGGTCCAGTAGAAGAACAGGTGATTCCAAATTCTCCTAATAAGAAATTGGCGCTTGCCGACATATAATCCTAGGCAGGGTATGCAAGATACTAAATTGTGTCAGGATCTAGGGTAGCATTCTGAGTCCTGTACAAGGACGACTCAGAATTCTAATTCTTGATTTGCTGCTTTTTTTTTGTATGAAAAAGCAAGAGAGTGTTGACCCGAAGATGGATGACTACATCAGAGCTGTGGCTCCACTGTGAGAGCCATAGATTAGGGAAGGCAAAGTAGAAACACCGTGTTTCAAAGGTTAATGCGGGAAAGCTTTTTCCCCGGTCTAAGGAATTTAGAGAGTTATTTACAATGTTTTCTTCTGGGCTTGGGAGAAGGGACAGAAAGGGAGATTGACTTCAGCTTTGCAGTTCCTTTTGCTGGCGGGGTGGGGATACTAAATCAAAAGAAAGTTCCATGCATATAGTCCAGCTATATTTGCCCAGGACAATCCTTATTTTCCTAGAAACTCTCTCCAGTAAATCATTTCTCACGCTGGTCTTTGTGGAGCCATTAAATATTCCAGTGCACACTAGCTTCCTTGCCACCTGTGTGCAAACATGTATACCACCCTCTTTGCTCTTAACTTATATTCTTGCTGCTCCTCTTCCCATCAACTATATCTTGAACTAGTTAACCATTTCCTAATGTGCCCTGTTGCACCTGATTGTCTTTTTTCACACTTAGCCTTAATGCTTGTCCTCTCCAGCACAATTCAATATTTTTGTATTGATTCCCTCTCTGTCCAAGTCACTTTACACGTTCTTCTCCAACAGCACATTTCAAAAGCTTCAAGTTTCATTTCTTCCACTTTAGCTATCAGTCATATTTCAGAGCAGGGATACAGGAAAGCCTCCAGATGAATTTTCCTAGTCTTATCAAAACTCTATTCGCTTCCCTTGAAATGGCAGAAGTTCCGACAATACAGGCCTCCAAGTCTGCTTCAACATTTCCTTTTGATGGTATTTTGTGGCAGCCTCAGAACACGTGACACTCTGTAAGAAATTATTCTAGTTTCATCAAAACTTTTCACTTCCTTAGATGTTGGGTCTGACCAGGGACCTGTCACGGTCTGGGTTACAGGCAGTCAGAGTCCCAGCTTGGTACGTCGGGACCAGGGTAGAGGTCAGGAATCAGGAATCAGCAGTCCAGGGGTCAGGAAGCCAAGAGTCTGCAAATCAGGAAACCAGGATTCAGGAAGACAAGGGTCCAAGAGTCAGGAAGCCAGGGGTCCAAGAGTCAGGATACCAGGAGTCAGGAAGCCAAGGGTCCAAGAGTCAGGATACCAGGAGTCAGGAAGCCGAAGCACAGCTAGGTGGGTAGCATGTTGCTGTGACAAAGAGCCAGAGGGAACTGCTGGTCTTATATACCCCTCCCGGCCCTTGCCACCAGGTGCTACGAGTCTTCTGTCAAGCCTCACCTGTGTGGCCGTGCCTTGCCCTTCCAGGCCAAACCCAGGAAGGCCCCAGTCCTGCGAGGCCCTACCAGTCACAGGGCCTGGCTCCTGCACGCACTCCTGACAGGACCTCAAAACTCTCACTTCACAATTCATCTGCACAGTACCATGGCAACTTGGAGTCCAGAACAATCTATTGTGACAGCATCCACCACACTCTACACTATAAGCATATGCTAATACAAAATTCATGATGTGGTGTCGCATCATGCTGAGATAGCTCAGCTGGAAGAGCATGAGACTCTTAATCACAAGGTCATGGGTTCAAGCCCCCGATTGGGCAAATAATTCCTGCATTGAAGAAGGTTGAACTAGATTGTTTTTACACTCGATTGGGAGCCACTCAGAGTGGCTGGGGAAACTCACCCAGATGGGTGGGGTATAAATAAATTATTATTATTATTATTATTATTATTATTATTATTATTATTAATGCCCCTTGTGGTCCCTCCCAACTCTACATAGGAGCCAACTCCTAGGGGTCAAGGTCCCTTGCCCCCCCATAAAATATTTGAGGGGCTGCCCCTCAAAGTTGATCAATTAGGAGGGATGGGGCTTGCCTGCAAAGCAAAGCAGAGGAAGAGACATTTTCAGTATAACATCACCATGGCAGATGTATTGTAAGTTTTCATGTTAGAGGAGGAGAGAGGGAAGGGGATACAGATTCCTACTTTTAGGTTCAACCACCAGCCTCCTATTACATCCAGCAGAGCTGGGTATGTAATAGGTTGGAGATACCCCCCCCCCCAACTACCAGCCAGTTGAGAGAGGTGGGCACCCATTTTCTGTCTCACAAAGATCCATTTCCTTTGTTCCCCTCAATGGCTCAACACCCAGGCTATCACCTCAACCGGAAGATATGCTAACACTTCCTGGACCCAGGGGACAGAAAGGTCTCTGCATACAGCCTACTTCCCCACCACCCCTAACTCATAACAAGAAACTGAGAGAAATCAAAATTGGCAGATTCGCCCACCCCTAGGCTCAAAAGTGTCAGTTTGCATTTCTTAGTTCAGAAAGTATCAATCTGTTGTGTAGAGATCTTTTCTATTCTAATTAATTCAAGAGGGTTCTGGAAGCTTCTCTGTGTGAAAGAAACAAGCAAAAGGACCTTGATGTTTGGGTTATTCCTTCAGAGAAGCTGAGTACTGCTGGCTTAAACTGGTTCTGTTATCTTATTCTGTCAAGGTCATGCTGACTATAAAAAGTAAGGCCAGAAGGAGCCTGGGTTTCTCTTTCTATCTCTTTTCCTTCTGGTGTGGTGTTCTGTAGATAGTATACTTAGTGTTAAGGTTGAGTCTTACTATAAGTTATTGTAAGTTTAAGTTAAGTCTGCTGCCACTGGATTTCTTATGGACAGTGTGAATCCTGAATGTATTGGATTTGTGACCATTATGCTCATTTGCCTTCAGTAGCAGTAAAGCTCAGCTGGATGAAATATTAATTGCCTATTTTGGGGGGAATCCTGCAATGTGTATAAGTTTTTACTCTGCTAACGATATGTCGGAGTTCTGCTCTGGATCAATATTGAGTAGAATTTCAATGACAGGTTTTATGTGGCGTGAGTCTTACATAGGTATAAAAAATACAGTGGGTTTCTAGCTGAGAGGCGAGGTGTCTCAAGTTTAACATGAGAGTGAATACAACTCACATTTTCATTCTCTCTACAAGACCATGGGCAACCAACCAACCATGGAGCAAAGATGAATGATAGGCTATTTAAGCACCAGCCTCCACTCACTGACAGAAGGGTGAGGAAGACCGGCATCCAGTGAAATGTGGACATATTTCAGTCATGTTCAGTGTAGGAGAGACTGAGACAGTATAAACAGGAACTGAGCAGGAAGAGCAAAAATTCACTCATGCACTGAGCAGATATTTACTGAGACCTTTTGCAAGGCATAGGGACGCGGGTGGCACTGTGGGTTAAACCACAGAGCCTAGGACTTGCCGATCAGAAGGTCGGTGGTTCAAATCCCCATGACGAGGTAAGCTCCCGTTGCTCGGTCCCTGCTCCTGCCAACCTAGCAGTTCGAAAGCACAACAAAGTGCAAGTAGATAAATAGGTACCGCTCCGGCGGGAAGGTAAACGCTGTTTCTGTGTGCTGCTCTGGTTCGGCAGAAGTGGCTTAGTCATACTGCTCACATGACCCGGAAGCTGAGCACCGCAACCCCAGAGTCGTCTGCTACTGGACCTAATGGTCAGGGGTCCCTTTACCTTTACCTTTGCAAGGCATATTGGTACCCATGGGTGCCACATTAAAAGGTAAAAGTAAAGGACCCTTGGATGGTTAAGTCCAGTCAAAGGCGACTATGGGGTTGTGGCGCTCATCTTGCTTCAGGCAGAGGGAGCCTGTGTTTGTCCACAGACAGCTTTCCAGGTCATGTGGTCAGCATGGCTCAACCACTTCTGGCACAACAGTACACCATGACGGAAACCAGAGCACACAGAAATGCCGTTTACCTTCCCACCGCAGTGGTACCTATTTATCTACTTGCAGTGGCATGCTTTCGAACTGCTAGGTTGGCAGGAGCTGGGACAGAGCAATGGGAGCTCAACCCATCACAGGGATTTGAACCGCCAACCTTCTGATCAGCAAGCCCAAGAGGCTCAGTGGTTCTAATTTTTGACAAATGAAATAAGGATTAATTGTTCCCACTTCAATCTCATGTACAGCTTTATTCTCACAATGCACTGCTGGCGACATATAGCAGCAGGTACAGCCATTTAAAACACAGCCAATACATTTGAAGTAAACATTCTTAGAACTGTCTAATTAAAATATCATTTGAAGAAATATTTTGTCTCAATGTGTCCTGATGCAGGAGGCATTTTTAATTCCCCAAATGTAAGAACAGAAGACATTATATTCCAAGACTTTGAGTCAAGAAAATAACATATATTATAGCCTTTGGAGTGTTGTTTTCAGAAAATATGCACAAGATGGGGTTTTTTTTCACTGGGATAACCTGGAGGAGGAAGGAAAAGTGGGGTCCCATAGATATTCTTGGGTCCATGGGCTCACCAAAGCCTGGAGCCAGACATAACCCATGACATCTTTTGACTAATCTTATCTAACTATTTCTTCTCAAAATTCCTCAGTTATTTCCCCTACACAGGAACCTTGAAATTCACCTTCAGATGTCATTTCATGTGAAAATGCAGCAGTGCCTCCACTTATTTAGGACTACATAAAAAAGTTACAGTTCAGAAAAGCAAAGTTTGTCATTTGCTTGGTTTGTGACTTTGCTAAGCTTTTATTGGCTCAGAATTTTAATTCTTCTTGAAGCAGTTTTTCCACTTCTAAAAAAAAAAAAAGGAGAAGCAGGGATATGTTTTGCCAAGATAACTGTCTGCCAAATTATGCCAGGGACATTACATAATCAAGTAGCCCCATACAAGACCATGGGAACAGAAGGAAAGTATTTAGCAGTAAATTATGGAAGGATCATAGTAGGCTGTTTTGTGCAAGCAGAGGTGTATTTCAAAGTTTAAAACAGGAGTTTGAATGTCATTTGTAACACTCTTCACAGCTTAGGCTTGCTTGCTCAATATGTGTGCATTACACCAATAAGGAAACAATGCATAGTAATTAATTTATATCCACCAAAAGGTCAGTATCAAAAATACTTCTCATATTTCTTAAATCAGAGGTTTGTAGACACCTTTGCAGTCTTTATAAATATTATTTTTCAGTCCAATTGCAGCCAGAAAACTTCTACTTCCTCATAAGGACAACAGTTTATTTACTTATCAGCTATGTCAAAGGGCAAAATGTAGAGCCAAATGAATTTGCTTCGCGGAATGGTCATCTAAGAAATTTGTCATATTCTTAGAACACTCAAATATTTGCTGAATAGTTGCTGAATATTTTGCTGAATGTTTTGACATCTGATGATACTTGATTTTCTGCATTAATTTCTTTTCAGCTATTATTTGGCTACATTTGAACATTGATGTGCAATTTTGTACGACGCATAAGATTTGAGACCTGTCAAAAAAATTAAAGCCCTAGTGATGATATCTATAGCTCTTAAATCACAAACTTTACACTCAGGGTTTTTTGCAGTTGAAGAGTTGATAGAAGGGTCAAATAATATTCAATGTCTCTTTTAATCTGCATGTTGCTGTTTTTTAATGCAAACAGCAGCCACTGGGTAAATTAATAAGTATCAGCACTGGAGCAGGGAGGGGTGAGATTAATTGGCCCCTGAAACTGTTATTTGCATCAAGAGGAAATCCCTATTCATCCCTGTGGAGGGGAAGTGAGGTCTTAACATTCTTACTCTTTCAAATAAAGCTGAACTCCCACTTCAAACTGCTTTCCTAAACTCATGCAACTGCCACCATTCAGTCTACTTTATCAATAACTCAGTAAATGAGGGGTAAAAGTGTGGAACGAGTCCAGACAGATACTGATATTATATTAAACAACACTATTGAAATTTATTTATTACAAGATTATTAAGTGCACAAGCTTAAGCAGTTACTTTAAAATAGTTCGGTGTTGTTCAGTAAGCACATACTTTCCTGATATTGTTATTGGCATTAAGTATGAAGAGCTTATGTTCAACTATTAAGGTTCTAGTAAGATGGTCACTTTTGCGCTTAGTAACCCTATTAATGTCCTTTAGACAAATTGCCCTTTTATTGATTTTCTTTTCACCCCAGTTTAACCTTACCAACACTATATGTCAGGCATGGCCAAACTCCCACCATCCCTAGCTAACAGGACCAGTGGTCAGGGATGATGGGAATTGTAGTCCCAAAAGAGCTGGAGGGCCAAGTTTGGCCATGCCTGCTGTAGGCAAAGATTCTGCTGGAAGCTTCTTTTTCCAACCCTTTACTGATGGGTTGAAATGCTAGTTTGTATTGCTGTAGTTCCCTTGACATGGGTGGCGCTGTGGTCTAAACCACCAAGTCTCTTCGGTTTGCTGATCAGAAGGTTGGCGGTTTGAATCTCCACAGCTGGGTGAGCTCTCTTTGTTCTGTCCTAGTTCCTGCCAACCTAGCAGTTCAAAAGCATGCCAGTGCAAGCACAGTGGTACCTCAGGTTAAGAACTTAATTCGTTCTGGAGGTCCATTCTTAACCTGAAACTGTTCTTAACCTGAGGTACCACTTTAGCTAATGGGGCCTCCCGCTGCCGCTGCGCCGCCAGAGCACGATTTCTGTTCTCATCCTGAAGCAAAGTTCTTAACCCGAGGTACTGAAGGAAGTGAGGAACAGTTGCAGGCAGCTCCCAGCTTCCAAAATTGGGGCAAGCATCAGTGGCCTCAAAGAAGGATAGTGGCCCATTTGGGATGAGCCTAGAAAGGCTGTCCAAAGATTAAGAGGGGGGAATGAAGGAAGTGAGGACAGGTGACCCCACCTAGGCCCGAAGTCACCCCCCCCTCAATAATCACCCCAGGCCTCAAATCTCCAAAATGCCTTTTCTCTCTTCTAAAAATCCACAGCTACAGCTTTTCTGTGGATTCTCACAAAATGCTGTTGCATAGGCAAAATGTTATTCTTTTATCAGTAGGAGAGAAAAGGCTAATGAATAGGCTCTGTTCAGGGCAGGCCTGAGAACTGACTTTTATCTCATTCAGTTGCAACATCTTTGGACATGCTGAACCGCTCTCATTCCTCTTTCCTGGAAAGGGTGCTAAGAGTCCACAATAGTCCCAAGATAGGAGCTTTCTGTTCATGCTCAGGAAACACATGGGGCAGGACTTTGGAGAAGGAGGAGAAAGGGGAGGGAACTGGAAGGGGAATATATGCTCTGTGCAAACAACTGTGAACCCATGCTTGTTTGTGAACTATCACACTTGATGAGCGCCACACCCTATAGTCACCTTTGACTGGACTTAACTGCCCAGGGGTCCTTTACCATTTACCTTTTACCTAGTGCCCTTGATATCTTCCCCTCTGGTACTCCTGCCAGATATGAGACCAGCATTCCTAGCTGATTCCCAGTTCTGCAGCCAATCCTCACCTTATCTCTTCCACCTAAGCCAAGTGATTCAGCTAACCATCAAGGAGGTGAGAGGGAGCTTCAGCCACCAACCCACTCCATCTGCCCCTCAGCTCTTCCTTCCCCTCCCTCTGTTTTCTTCTTCTTCCAGCTGACTCCACAATGGTCAAGCACCAAGAACTCCCAACTCTCCAACCAACTGCCATCTAACTCCCTACTGATCAGCACTGAGCCATATCTACACTTGCTGTGGTCCCTCTAGTTCAGCCCTAGCCAATCACAGTCTAACAGAAAATTCTAAGCCTGCACCCACCAATCAAAATACGCCTGTCTCCTATCCTTTTGTATCCTGAGACTTCTGACAACTGTCAGTTAAAGGCCCCACACTACAGCTGAACTCACTTTCACTGAACCAGACAAAAAGTGCCCCAAATACATTGCAACATACATTATAATGCAAATGTCACATCACATTACAAAATTCACATTAAATCTTAATTCAGATAAATGCGATTTCTTCATAGCAATGGTGGGGGACTTTCTTCCAAAGCAAATAGCAGCTTAGGAAGAGTGAATTCCACCAGGACTTTAGCCTTTTCATTTCTGATATTCCGCCCAGTTTCTGCATTTTTTTTATAAAAAAAGAACATACATCTTAAATGCAAATCTGCGTTTAATGTCCCATTTATTTGGCGAATACCGGAACTGTTTTCAGGCAATAATAATAATAATCATAATAATAATAATAATAATAATAATAATAATAATAATAATAATAATTTTTATTTATACCCCGCCCTCCCCAGCCAAGGCCAGGCTCAGAGTGGCTTACAAGCAATAATAAAAACAAGTTGAATGATTACAACTTAAAAACAAAATTAAAATACAACATTAAAATATTGAAACATTAAAATATTAAAATGTAGCCTCATCGCAGGAGGAGAAGGAAAGGAAAAAAAGAAAGAGAGGGAGGGAATCAAATTGGCTCCAAGCCAAAGGCCAGGCGGAACAACTCTGTCTTACAGGCCCTGCGGAAAGAAATCAGATCCTGCAGGGCCCTGGTCTCATGAGGCAGAGAGTTCCACCAGGCCTTTGGCTTGGAGCCAAAAAGGCAAGCCTTTTTTTTTCTATAGCTACTTGGAGAAAACTGTGGTTTTGTTAATAGGTACAGTTGTATTACAGATTATTTTACAAACCTCAAACCCATAAAAGCTAGATAGTTCAAGATAAGCCATCTAGTACGAGATAATTATTGTGCATTACAGAAATCGTTATGGATTATGCATAGTGCTGTTATCTGGAATAATACAATGTTTTACTGCTAGCTTGCATGCTTAAGTTTATTGACAAGAAACTCTGTAATTTGTAAGTGCCGCTGTTACTTAACATTGCAATGAAACGATTATATTAGATAGCTATGGAGCCACTGTAAAATTTCCTCCAAAGAAATCAAATGTGTTCTAATCGATAGACTGTAATGCGTATGTAAGTACAAAGTCCCCTTATTCTGAGTCAAACCACTGGTACATTGGTAGCACTGCTAACAATAGCCTAATGCAGTGCTTTTTTTCTGGGGGTACGCAGGGGTATGCATACCCCTAAACATTTTGTAAATCTAAGTTTGGCCACATTTAGGGGCAGTATTTCAATATGAATAGGAAAATGAGAGTACCCCTAAACATTTTTTTTTAAAGACAAAGAGCACTGGCATAATGTACCAGTGCTGCATGGGATATCAGGAGGGGCAGCCTTAAACTGGGAGGGCTAGCTATGGCTGGTACCAAGAGAAAGCAGAGCTGTGGGCAAATGGCCTCTCAAGATTCTCCATCCTATTTATGGGCAAATGAATGGAGAGGATAATTTCACCAAATTTCTCCAGGAGGAGGAGAAATTCTGCAACGGTTTATTTATTAAATCTCTATACCGCCCTTCATCACAGGGACATGGACAATATGAACAGTTTCTCAGGGATAAGGCCTCACTATTAGCCGGGGCACAAGAATGCTTCTCTTTTCCTATGGATGGGCTGTTGTTGTTTTTGCCTGCATCACATTATGGATAGAAAATGTTCCTTTATCACCAGAACTTTGTGTTTTCCTGCCCCTTTCCCTTACTACATCTTTTACCTGTTCAGCTGCACACAATCATTTCTGTTCCTCAGCCCATATAAGTTTTTTTCTTGGCCTCCCTTCCTTCAGTCCCTTGTATCTTATGCCTTCTCCAAACACTCCTCTCTTATATGCACTCTACCCTCGTGTCTCCTTCATCCCTTTGTGCCTTTTGGGCCATGTGTCATGAAGTTATCCTATCACACTGAGAGCCAGTGTGGTGTAGTGGTTAAGAGCGGTAGACTCGTAGTCTGGGGAACCGGGTTCGCATCTCCACTCCTCCACATGCAGCTGCTGGGTGACCTTGGGCCAGTCACACTTCTGTGAAGTCTCTCAGCCCCACTCACCTCACAGGGTGTTTGTTGTGGGGGAGGAAGGGAAAGGAGAATGTTAGCCACTTTGAGACTCCTTCGGGTAGTGATAAAGCGGGATATCAAATCCAAACTCTTCTATCAACTGCCCTTTGCTTTCCTTGTCAATATTTTGTGTCTATGACTGCCGTTTGCATGTCCCAGCACAAGGACTCAGCTATAATGAGGGGCACCGTTCATATCACAGCAGCTCATTCATCCTTGTTCAGTGGGTTAAGGAAAAACTATTGCTATTGAAAGTTAATTAACCTTCCTATCCAACCTGTTAGGTATGCATCTTCTCCAACTGCAAATCCCTAGAACATGTACCTGTCCAATTAAAATGTCCTGTCTTCTGCTGGCATGTCAGGTAAGGGGAGCACTTTCCCCTACTATTAGGGATTAGCTCCTAATTGTAAAACCCATTTCTGCTTCAGTAATTTCCTAGAAATCGGATTGAGCAAGCCGTTTTGTAAGACGTTGTGTCATGGCAACTTCCACATTGAAGTACATACTTGGATGGTTCAATACGAAGAGCAGTAGCTTTGCAGAAGACACCAAAGGATGGTGAATAAGCATTAATAAGAACGGAAATAATTGCTTTTGCCATTCCCAATACAAAATTCAGGGATGCAAGCAAATCCGGAAAAAAATGATATAGGAAAGATGGACCAATTAATTATATTTCTGTGCCATTTTCATTCAAATGAATCCCAAAGTGGCTTGCAAACAATAAATAACCATGCAATATAACAGAACATTACAAATACAGCATAAACAATAGAGAATAGTAAACAAATAATTAGTAAAACAATTACAATCTATAAAACACTATTAACAAGGCAAGAACTAAAAAAAATAAGCTCAATGCCACAATTAATGAAAAAGTCATATTATATGATTAACAAATCAATACAGCATTTAATATCTATAAAATAACATTGATAACAGGATTAACAAAATAGCAGCCAAAAAATAAACTAAGCACTGTTAAGTTCATACACTCTCTCTCCACACCCCATGACTCTTAATCTTTGACTCTATTAAGCTAATTGAAATACCTACACAAAATGCAGGGACGCAGGTGGCGCTGTGGGTTAAACCACAGAGCCTAGGACTTGCCAATCAGAAGGTCGGCGGTTCGAATCCCTGCGATGGGGTGAGCTCCCGTTGTTCAGTCCCTGCTCCTGCCAACCTAGCAGTTTGAAAGCACGTCAAAGTGCAAGTAGATAAATAGGTACCGCTCTGGAGGGAAGGTTAACGGCGTTTCCATGTGCTGCTCTGGTTCGCCAGACGTGGCTTAGTCATGCTGGCCACATGACCTGGAAGCTGTATGTCGGCTCCCTCGGCCAATAAAGCGAGATGAGCACCGCAACCCCAGAGTCGGTCATGACTGGACCTAATGGTCAGGGGTCCCTTTACCTTTACTTACACAAAATGCCCATGACAGCAACCCCATTCTTAAGGTTCCTCAGGTTGGATGTGGGGCAGCGTAGGTAAAACCAACCATCCCCAATGACCAACAGAGTCTATCTCCCCTCACAGTCTCCCCCCCCAAAGAAAACCAGGTCCTTATGAAGGCTCCTAGGGCTGGAGGGTGGACAAAAACCATGATGGCCAACACAGAGTCTCTCTCCCCTTCCACAGAAATATTCCTTAACTGAGGATTCCACCAAAATTCAACTTCAACCTGCCTTTGACACATACACAAACCTCAGCTATTTATAATGCTGAATACTAGTCAGGCAGTACTTCGTAATCACCGCAACTTGGGTGGCTAAGGTTTTTTGAGCCAGGAGCTGTCTTGCAACATTAGGCTGTGTGCAAACTATACCTTTAAAGCACATTTGATGCACATTTTCCCCTGTCAAAGAATTCTGGGCACTGTAATTTGTTAAGGTTTGCTGGGAATTGTAACTATGCGAGGGGTAAACTACAATGTTGCTCCGCCATGACCTCCCTGCCAATTTGGATACAATAAAGGAACTGGAGGCCCCTCGACTGTCCTCGGGTCCAGTATTGGACCACTTTGACCGGATATCTCCAGCCGATGTGGACAGATTCCTCCAAGCTGGAAAGCCCACCACCTGTCCTCTTGACCCGTGCCCGTCATGGCTGATTAGGGCGTGCCCAGACGAGGTGCGGGCCCCCCTGGGGGATATCATCAATTTGTCCCTTGGCACCGGGATATTCCCAGGGGAACTGAAGGAGGCGGTGGTGCGTCCGCTCTTAAAGAAAACATCATTAGATCCCTTAGATCTATCCAATTACCGCCCGGTCTCGAATCTTCCATTCCTGGGTAAGGTGATTGAGAGAGCGGTTGCTGAACAGCTTGGTAGGTTTCTGGATGAAACATCTGCTCTGGATCCATTCCAGTCCGGCTTCCGCGCTGGTCATGGGACCGAGACGGCTCTGGTCGCCCTAACAGATGATCTCCGCAGGCAGCTGGATCGAGGCGGGTCGGGGCTGCTGATTCTTCTAGATCTGTCAGCAGCCTTTGACATGGTCGATCATGAACTCCTGGACCACCGCCTTGCCGACGTGGGGATCCAGGGCGCAGTCCTTCAATGGCTGCGCTCGTTTCTCTCTGGTCGGGGACAGAGGGTGGCGCTTGGGGGGGAATTGTCATCGCGCCACTCCTTGGTGTGTGGAGTGCCTCAGGGTGCGATTCTCTCCCCGATGCTTTTTAACATCTTTATGCGCCCCCTCGCCCAGCTTGTCCGGAGTTTTGGGCTGGGTTGCCATCAGTATGCTGATGACACCCAACTCTATCTGTTGATGGATGGCCATCCTGACTCGGCCCCAGACACACTGACCAGATGTCTGGAAGCTGTGGCTGGATGGTTACGTGGGAGCCGGTTGAAGTTAAATCCTTCGAAGACAGAGGTCCTCTGGCTGGGGCGGGACGATATGGGATCGAGGGGGCAACTCCCATCTCTTGCGGGGGTGCAATTAGTGCCAGCACCGTCCGTTAAGAGTTTGGGTGTAATCTTCGATACCTCCCTCTCTATGGAGGCGCAGATTACAGCTATAACAAAGGCGGCATTTTTTCATCTCCGCCAAGCTAAGCAGTTGGCCCCTTATCTCTCTCGCCCTGACCTAGCCACTGTGATCCATGCGACGGTCACCTCCAGACTGGATTATTGTAACTCGCTCTACGTGGGGCTGCCCTTGAGACTGACCCAGAAACTCCAGCGGGTGCAGAATGCTGCAGCGAGACTCCTTACGGGGTCCTCGCTGCGAGATCACATTCACCCGGTGCTATACCAGCTGCACTGGCTCCCGGTGAAGTATAGGATCAGGTTTAAGGTGCTGGTTTTAACCTTTAAAGCCCTATACGGCCTAGGACCCTCGTACCTACGGGACCGCCTCTCCTGGTATGCCCCAAAGAGAAACCTACGGTCTGCAAACAAAAACATCCTCAAGGTCCCAGGCCTCAGAGAAGTTAGGCTGGCCTCAACTAGAGCCAGGGCCTTCTCGGCTGCGGCTCCAATCTGGTGGAATGCTCTGTCACAAGAGACTAGGGCCCTGCGGGACCTGACATCTTTCCGCAGGGCCTGCAAGACAGAGTTGTTCCACCAGGCCTTTGGTCAGGGCGCAGCCTGACTCCCTCCTCTGGCAACCTGCACAGAATTTTGCCTAATCGGTTGCCATCAATTTGATTTTAATTAATTTTTATAATGAAATATTTTTAGAATGTGTGATTATTCAACTGTTTTATTTGATTATTTGAGTGTTGTTAGCCGCCCTGAGCCCAGCTTCGGCTGGGGAGGGCGGGATATAAATAAAATTTATTATTATTATTATTATTAATGCTCAGAATTCTTTAAAGGAAAGCTTTAAATGGGCTTTAAATGCATAGCATGTACGCAGCTTTAGTCTGGGACTTGTGGATCAGGTCAGTCCATTTCAGAATCGGCACAACTGAATTCTTCCACGCATCCTTAGTTAGAGACCAGCATTACCAGAGATCTTCTTGATCTTAGCTTCAAGAAAGGGACTGCCCAAAACTGCATCATTCAATAGCTAGGGGGTCAGAGCTGAATTTCAGACTGAAAAGAACAAGGAGCAATAGAAAGGCACGTACAAGATGATAATGAGCTAGATAGACAAAACCTAATCTAGCCTATTGCCCAGACAAATATCACAGCTTAATCTAGAAGCCAGGTCAGGGACATCAAATGGGCTGTATCAAATGTGGAACAAGGCTAGAGATTTAAAGGGGGAAAGCTCTTGAAATCAAGCCATTAAATTATTCTGTAGGACTCCTAGAAACAAGGATCTGGACTCAGACAACACTGAGTCAGCATACAGGTTTATTTTAGAGTTCCTTCCTTGCATTCAAATACTTGCAGACCATTTTCTTGATTTCAGTAAGGCTTCTAACAAAGTTCCCCATAATATTCTTCTCCATGGTAAAATGTGGACTGGACGAGGTAGGTATTAGGTGGATTTGTAGCTAGTTGACTAACCAAACTCAAAGAGTGCTCACAAACTGTCAGGGACTGGGCAGAGGAGAAATGGTGGAGACCAACTCCCCAGCCTGACCCCTCCAAGGAGGAGGAAGAGGAAGACAGTATAGATTTACAACAAGGGTTTGTGGGAGGTAGCAACTCAGAGGCAGATGAGGGGAAAAGCTAGAAAATCATGGGAGGGCCAGGACAACACCTGGCTGACATGTTGTCATTAGAAAGCATTCCAGACCCTCCATCTCCCAGAACCCAGCATGCCTTAAAAGTAGGAGAGCAATGAGGTCAAAGACAGAGGGCACTTAGTGGCAGCCATAAAGGAGACAATGAGAATGATGAATGAGGAAGTGGGAGAGACGAGGGGTGGAGAATCACTTGGGATAATGCTGTTATCCAAGAGGCTGGGTTCTATAGCCTCTCTTTGTAAAGACTGAAATAAAAAAGGACGGTAAGAAACTTTCCCTTGTCTTTATACAGTGGTATCTTGGGTTAAGTACTTAATTAGTTCCGGAGGTCCATACTTAACCTGAAACTGTTCTTAACCTGAAGCACCACTTTAGCTAATGGGGCCTCCTGCTGCCACCACGCCGCCGGGGCACGATTTCTGTTCCCCTGAAGCAAAGTTCTTAACCTGAGGCACTATTTCTGGGTTAGCGGAGTCTGTAACCTGAAGCGTATGTAACCTGAAGCGTACGTAACCCGAGGTACCACTGTACTTTCCTGGGCAACCAGCCAGGAGCTGCCGACAGCATCCTGGCACAAACATTCCACACCATCTTGGGGGGAAAGTGACAAGTGAGGTGCAGCAAGGTTCTGTCCTGGGACCATTGATGTTCAACGTCTTTATAAATGACTTGAACAAAGGAATTTGCAGATGACACCAAACTGGGAAGGGTAGCTAATGGCCCAGGAGACAGAATCGGGATGCAAGATGAACTTAACAGATTGGAGAACTGGGTCCAAGCTAACAAAATGAAATTCAATAGGAGCAAATGTTAGGCTCTGCACTTAAGCAGGAACGATCAGTGCAGTTCATGTGAAAAGGATCTAGGAGTATGAAGGGGGCTGGTAGGTGCCTCTGACTTAATATTCTTGCACACCTTCTTGGAATCGGGGACCCTTGAAGCATAAATTATCAGTCATATTATGGGACCAGGATCCCACCCACTCCAAACCACTTGCTAAATCATTCGCTGCATCATTTTGTAGGATATTCCTCTCTAATCACTTGGAGGCTTCTGCTTCTTAGCTGTTCAATGAATGATCCAGTGCTGGATCTATATAGCAAGGGAGGGCAGCCCCTGCAGTGTGCTAAAAAAATTATAACAGAAAAACGTTGGGCATAGGAAAAAGACTTGTATTACTGATAACCAATGATGTCAAATGTGCTATCTGATAGTTGTTGACCCTTGTGAAACTTTCTTTCACTCCTAATCTCTGTAGCAATGGCTGTGGGACATCTGAATGGGGTGGGGGTGAGAATCATTCGCCCTCCTCATTGGTTTGGTTTCCACTGAGCTGGGGGGAAATTGCTTTTTGAGCTTCTTGATTATTTGTTTGATGAATATTTAAATTCAATCAATATTTTATTGGGAAATTGTCCTTAGGCCTCAACCTGAAAGCAGGGGAAAACAAACAGAAAATAGCAACTAATAATGCATTCCACACTAAACAAGAAAAATGGTTGATAAAAAATACATAGATTTAATACAGTATGCACAACAGACAGAGAAAACATGCAGTATTGGATGAAAACATGCTTAACATTTCACAGATCAAAACGTGTCAGTTTTAAAGGCATGTTGAGGATGCAGTGTAATTCCTACATCACACTAGGGATGGGCAAATCTTTCCGTTGGTTTTTCTCTGTTTCTCATTTTCCAGGTCTAAGTTCATTTCTCCACACTTCTACACCAGTTCAAAATTTTTAAAAAGGAAATCCTTATGAAAATTTATTAGCATTTTAGTCCAAGTTTCTTCTAATATATGCATTCTCATAAGAAATTATTGATTTGATTTGACTGAATATTTGTATTCTGCTTTTACCTTATTTTGCTTTCGATCAAATATTTATATTTTTATAATTTTTCATTTTCAATTTCTGTATTTATATTGCTTTGTATTCTGTTTTTCCAACAACAATCCTGAGCTCAAAGTGGCTCTCAGTCAGGGTTGGCTTCAGGTTTCTGGGGGCCCTCGGGCACAGGGCATCAAGCTGAACCCTCTATTTCATTATTTAATAGATTTTTGTTGTTGTTGTTTAGTCATTTAGTCGTGTCCGACTCTTCGTGACCAGATAGACCAGAGCATGCCAGGCACTCCTGTCTTCCACTGCCTCCCGCACTTTGGTCAAACTCATGCTGGTTGCTTCGAGAACAATATCCACCATCTCATCCTCTGTCGTCCCCTTCTCCTTGTGTCCTTCATCTTTCCCAACATCAGGGTCTTTTCCAGGGAGTCTTCTCTTCTCATGAGGTAGCCAAAGTATTGGAGCCTCAGCTTCAGGATCTGTCCTTCCAGTGAGCACTCAGGGCTGATTTCCTTCAGAATGGATAGGTTTGATCTTCTTGCAGTCCATGGGACTCTCAAGAGTCTCCTCCAGCACCATAATTCAAAAGCATCAATTCTTCGGCGATCAGCCTTCTTTATGGTCCAGCTCTCACTTCCATATATCACTACTTAGCTTTTACTATACGGACCTTTGTTGGCAAGGTGATGTCTCTAATATATTTTAGATACTACTTAATCATCAGATCTGTTTACATATGCATTAAAAATGCAGATAAGATCAGATTAGTCTGGACATGCAGTGCTTCCATGAGGCATTACGACAGAACAACTTCCCAAATTAAAGATGTCCATAGGAACACCCCAGCAACAACTGTGTGAGATGGGAAGAGAGGAGAAAGAGAACAAATATACAAAAGCCCTGTGGATCTGAATCCTAGAAGCTGGCCTGGCCTGTAAAAAAAGAGGAATACAGTCGTACCTTGGTTGTTGAACGCAATCTGTTCCAGAAGCAACGTTGGACGTTTGAGTTCCAAAGAACTTTCGAAAACTGGAACACTCATTTCTAGGTTTGCGGCGTTTGGGAGACAAAATGTTCGAGTCGCAAGGCATTCGAGATCCAAGGTACGACTGTATGTAGTAACACAACCAAAGGAAAGGGAAAATAGAACTGTGTCATGCAGTCTTAGGACAGATGGAGAGACAAGGCAGACAAACAAACAAGACTTCTCTTCCTTCACTGTCTTTTGGAGGAGTCCTCAAACTTTTTAAACAGGGGGCCAGTTCACTGTCCCTCAGGCACTGTTGGGGGCCAGACTATAGTTTGAAAAAAAATATGAACGAATGCCTATGCACACTGCACATATTTTATTTGTAGTGCACACAAAAACAGGAATAGCAATACAATATTTAAAATGAAGAACAATTTTAAACAGCATAAACTTATAAGTATTGCAATGGGGGATATGAGAGAGAGAGAGAGAGAGAAAGAAAGAGAAAGAGAAAGAGAAAGAGAAAGAGAAAGAGAAAGAGAAAGAGAAAGAGAAAGAGAAAGAGAAAGAGAGGAGGGCGACCAAGTAAGAGGGAGGGTAGGAAAGAGGTGCCGCCTCAGGCTGTGGGCAGCGGTGGTGGTGGCAGCATCCATCTGCTCCTCCCTCAGTGACCTCCAGCGAGAGACCTGGCGCCCCAGGCCTGGCTGTGTTGGTTTCTGTGTGTTGCCACTGTGCAGTGCTTGGAGTCATAAGACTCTGTTTACATTCCAGAGATTCCATACTGTTGGAAGTCTCACGAAAGACAGGAGACAGATCTGATGTTTACTGGTTTCCTGTTCCTTAGTTGTTCAGTTGCTCTCTGCTTTCACAGAGAGAGCATGTATATTTCTTTTCTGTCTGCGTAGTTAAAATAAAACATAGTGATGTAGCTCATACTATCTCATCCTTCCCTGCGTGCTGCTTTGATACTCTGCGTAATGGGGAAACGTGCTTGGAGCCTTATCAAAGGCTCAGTTCGTTGATCACGTCGGAGGGCGATTCCAGAGGAGTTGCTCGGTTGAACGCAGGTTCTGACAGGCTGTGGCGCTGGCTATGGCTGCTGCGCCTTCACTCTATGCCTTCGCGCTATGCCTGCATTTCCACAGGCATTCCTTGGCGGTGGTGGTTCCTCCAGTCTTGGCTCCAGGCCTGGCTGGTCCCTGAGCCAGACCCTCCCCCTTCGGACCTGCTTCGCCTGGCAACCAAGGAGGAGGAGGAGGTGCGTGTGTGGAGAAGGAGAAGCTGGGCGGGAGGGTTGTGGTTGCGGGGAGGGGGGATTGTGGGGAGGGGGGATTGCGGTCCCTTCCCAGCGGTTTGAGGGAGCTGCCACTAACGCCAGTGGCGTCTCACTCACTCTCTCACACGCACATACACCCCTCCCTGGCGCGCCCATGTTTACGCACGCCCGGGATCATGATGGAATTGATGGGCGGCTGAGTGGGATGGGGCTGGAGAGTGTGGTCTGAGGAGAAGCCAGAAGGGATTGGACCCAGTAGTAGTGGTTTGGAGGGAAGGAAGCTTACGTTGGCTTTGGCCATCTGGGCAACGGGAAGGAGGAGTGCCGCGGGTTCTGCAATTGCCAGGCAGGCCGGGTTCAGGACCCTGGCAGGCCGTATCTGACCCACGGATCATAATTTGAGCACCCCTGGTCTATTGGATCACTCACCAGCCACCCTAACCAATATACCCTGATCCATTTTGTTTGGATTCAATGAAAATCAGGGAGTTCCTGCTCCAGGTGTGGTGATGTCATTTCTACACCCCAGACTTTCCTAGGAATCTATGTTCTTTTTCCCCTGCCACCCCATTGCCTCCCCTCTCTATTAGATGCACTAAAGACAACTTCCTTCCCATGCCTCGGCCCAGTATACCTGAAGGAGTGTCTCCACCCCCATCGTACTGCCCAGATGCTGAGGTCCAGCGCCGAGGGCCTTCTGATGGTTCCCTCACTGTGAGAAGCCAAGTTACAGAGAACCAGGCAGAGGGCCTTCTCGGTAGTGGCACCCACCCTGTGGAACGCCCTCCCACCAGATGTCAAAGAGATAAACAACTACCTGACATTTAGAAGACATCTGAAGGCAGCCCTGTTCAGGGAAGTTTTTAATGTGTGACATTTTAATGTATTTTTAATCTTTGTTGGAAGCTGCCCAGAGTGGCTGGGGAGTCCCAGCCAGATGGGCGGGGTACAAATAAATTATTATTATTATTATTATTATTATTATTATTATTATTATTATGCCAAATAGTGGCTATGGTGGTGGAGAGATTCCTTGGGATCATGGCACAGGGGAAATGATTTCCTCAAAAACCTTTGCTTTGTTGATGTCTTGACAATGCCCTTATCTGCTTAGCGAAGTGTGTAGTTTGGTCCTTGGAAAATAACTCCTCTAGGGATGTGGGGAAGTGTGGGTGGTTAAATTATTGCTTGTGCTGCCATTGTGCTTTGAGGTCATGGTGGAGGAAGTCGCAAAGAATCAATGGAAACAAGAGACACTTTGGAGTCAGCAAAATGACAGGGCCCGGGGATTTGTTTATTTCCTCCTCGGAAGTATGCTGAAGGTGCAATTAAAAGGGGAGGACAGAAAGCTTAATTAGGAAGTTGCTTTTCTTCTTGTGTCCCTAAATGTTCCCTGTGTTAATTAAAACTGAAACCCTTAGAGGAAGTTTGCAAACAAAATGAAACAATGCCTATTTAGCCAGATAGCCTGTCTTCTCTTCCAAGCAATTGACTGCTTTGCAATATCGCTACAGTTTGGGTGAATTTGCCCAGAGATAACTAAGAATACAATTGTTCACGAAGGAAACATTAGATTTAACTGAGTGCCTTTTCCCTTCAGTGCTCCAAAGATTCAAATACAGAAAGAAATGTTGATGCAGATATTGCTCTATGAGTAAAGACACTTTTGTTATTGACTTCCTCCCATGTGCCAACATAATTTATCCAGAACACGTAACACTTCCAGAGTTTAATAAATCCTGGTGCCAAAGGGTGAGTTTTCCTCTTATTAAGGGATGTTTCTATCGCCTCTGGGTCATTCCATTCCATTTTTACATGAATAACATCACTTTGAATACATTTTTTTGAACTTCTTCATGCTTAAAGCAGATTTATGAATCAATAATTGTGATATATTTGCTTGTTTAAATTCCTCTTTTTGGGAAAAGAAGTACAGCATGGGGCAATCAGTTTTACAGACAAAGCACATTACCTGCAATGTGGCAGTATTACTACAGAGGTATCTACTGATGAAAAAGTTTATTTAGTTTTAAAAAAAAGATTGTGGGATCTATATAGCAGTGCCTTCCTGTATAGTCTACTCAGAAGGAAGCTCTATTGAGTCCAAGGGGGCTTACTCCCACATAAGTTATTTGTAAGACTGAATCCAACAGATCTTACTTCTGAGTAGACATGTGACAAGCATGCACAGTAAGGGATTAAAACAAAAACAATGTCTTTGTTATTCAGAATGGTTTGTTCTTCATGAGCTGTTTGCTTTAAGGTACTGGAAACAGATGAACGCAAGATGCATACATATGTCTATTTAGCAAATATTAACGTACCACAGCATTCATACAATTAGTTTGGTGGGTGCGCTCTGTGATCAGCAGTCCTGCGGCATAGCTCTTGTTGGACTGTACTACTTATAATGCAACGAGGAGGTCAAATGTGAATGCTTCTTCATCTATAAACCTACTGTGCATAATAGACTAGGACATTGAGATGAATTTTGGAGTAGATTTCTCCCCACATGAGTCCATGGAGTCTTGTTTTAAGGTAGGAACATATACAATCCCTCCAAACCATTTTCTCTCAACTACCACAGTTTTGTAAAAGGTAAAGGTAAAGGACCCCTGGACACTTAAGTCCAGTCAAAGGTGACTATGGGGTTGCGGCGCTCATCTCGCTTTCAGGCCGAGGGAGCCGGTGTTTGTCCACAGACAGCTTTCCAGGTCGTGTGGCCAGCATGACTAAACCGCTTCTGGCACAATGGGACACCGTGATGGAAGCCAGAGTGCATGGAAATGCCGTTTACCTTCCCACTGCAGTGGTACCTATTTATCTATTTGCACTGGCATGCTTTCGAACTGCTAGGTTGGCAGGAGCTGGGACACAGCAATGGGAGCTCACCCTGTCGCAGAGATTCAAACCACCAACCTTTTGATCGGCAAGCTCAAGAGGCTCAGTTGTTTAAACCACAGCGCCACCCGTGTATTACAGGTCCTATAGTTTTGTAGGACCTGTACCACCCCATGTTTGGCTCAGTGTATATAACATCCTTCCGAAAATGTTACCGCACATTCACAAGAGTTCAGCAATGCAGAAAAGCAGAGGAATGTTGATTTCCTCCTCATCCCTCGGCAGATAGGAGCAACAGAAAGGGATGATGGATTAGGTCATACAATCCACTGCTGTGCCATTCTTTATGGGTCCTGAGCTATTCAAAGAGGCATGAGGTTGCAGCTGGACAGGGACTGTGGACAACGTAACACCAGCTGAAGAGAGAATCTGAACCATTTATTCTTAATGTTTATTTTATTTCAACTATCTGTGCAGGCAACTCCCAACTGACGCAGGAGTTATGCAGGGGAGACCCTCCATAGAGCCCATAGAGATCTAGTTCAACATCCAGGGAATCTCACAAGATTAAAGTGGCCATTTGCAAAAGAGGACAGAACTTCTATTAGATCTGCAGGAGTTGGTTTGTCAGGCAAAAACCTCCTCTCCAACTCAACTGTTAGACAAATGCAGAAGTCCTGTCTCCTTTTTCACCTGGCCATCCTATGTAGGGTTGCCATACATCCAGAATTTCCCAGATATATCTGGGATCCAGCCATCGGGCGGTAATCCCTTTAATGTCTGGGAAAATCCGAATGTATGTCAACCCTTATTAGAAGTGGTAATCTTGGCGATTTCTGGGAAAGAAAGCTCTAAAACCTCATTTTTTTTGTGACTTTGCATGAGAAGCTCAGCAACCCTGCCTTGGAAAGCTCAACAACTTTTCTGTCTGGATTTTCACTCTCTGAAATATAACCAAGACACAGGAGCTTGCCCCATCCAACGGATAAGTCTGCTGGCTGATTTCAAGAAGATAGATAAACTGTTCAGTAGATCCCAGGCCTTCAGGTTTTCTAAGCGATTGGTCCTTTGCTGTAACCACTAGGAAACTATTTCCATACTCCTGAGCAACAATGGATTGCACTTCTATCAGAGTAACATTTCAGATTGATAAACACAACTTTGCCAAACAAGGGAGCTCCTCTTTAAAAAAGGCTCTCGCCCATCAAAGCCAACAAAAGTGCACTTTGTAATTCTAAGCATGCTGCCAACCCCTGCAGAAAGAGAACCTTTTGCTTTTCATTCTCTACACTTGAGTATTGATTAGCTTAACAGCAGCTGTCTCCGGTTACTTTGAAGAGGCAAGTGGCTGTAACACTGACTGATGTCTTCATGTTCAACCACCTGGAAGAGATTAACCTAGGTCTTACCCCAGGTAGGCAGCCTGCCTCAGGAACCGACTTCAAATGTTTCAAATGAAGCTTTGGAGCGCAGAGTGCAACTCAGCCCCTCACGTGAGCTGTCTGATCTCAGCTCTGGCCCCCCTCAAGTGACATTTACAGTCAGGCTGTATTACCCCAACTTAAGCTGAAGGAGCAAGCCACCGTAGCATGCATTTTGCCGTCCAGCTGCTCTGTGCAATGGGGTGCGCAGAAATGAATGTTGTAAAGGATTGGGGGTTTTTTAATCAAAGAGATCTTGGTACACCATTGCCATTTGAAGTAGATCAGGGGTAGCTAAGGCAATGCCATCCCCATGTTGTCAGACTACAACTACCATCATCCCAGGTTGCTTGCCATGCTGGCAGGGGCTGATGGGAGTTGTAGGCCACAACAATACCTTACGTTCAATGAGTTTGTTGCTGTTTAGTCGTTAAGTCATGTCCGACTCTTCGTGACCCCATGGACCAGAGCACACCAGGCACTCCTGTCTTCCACTGCCTCCTGCAGCTTGGTCAAACTCATGCTGGTAGCTTCGAGGACACAGTCCAACCATCTTGTCCTCTGTCGTCCCCTTCTCCTTGTGCCCTCCATCTTTCCCAACATCAGGGTCTTTTCCAGGGAGTCTTCTCTTCTCATGAGGTGGCCAAAGTATTGGAGCCTCAGCTTCAGGATCTGTCCTTCCAGTGAGCACTCAGGGCTGATTTCCTTCAGAATGGAGAGGTTTGATCTTCCTGCTGTCCATGAGACTCTCAAGAGTCTCCTCCAGCACCACAATTCATAAGCATCAATTCTTCCGTGATCAGCCTTCTTTATGGTCCAGCTCTCACTTCCATACATCACTACTGGGCAAACCATAGATTTAACTATACGGACCTTTGTTGGCAAGGTGATCTCTCTGCTTTTTAAGATGCTGTCTAGGTTTGTCATTGCTTTTCTCCCAAGAAGCAGGCGTCTTTTAATTTCGTGGCTGCTGTCACCATCTGCAGTGATCATGGAGCTCAAGAAAGTAAAATCTCTCACTGCCTCCACTTCTTCCCCTTCTATTTGCCAAGAGGTGATGGGCCCAGTGGCCATGATCTTCATTTTTTTGATGTTGAGCTTCAGACCATATTTTGCACTCTCCTCTTTCACCTTAATTAAAAGGTTCTTTAATTCCTCCTCACTTTCTGCCATCAAGGTTTTGTCAACTGCATATCTGAGGTTGTTGATATTTCTTCCAGCAATCTTAATTCCAGCTTGGGATTCATCCAGCCCAGCCTTTTGCATGATGAATTCTGCATATAAGTTAAATAAGCAGGGAGACAATATACAGCCTTGTCGTACTCCTTTTCCAATTTTGAACCAATCAGTTGTTCCATATCCAGTTCTAACTGTAGCTTCTTGTCCCACATAGAGATTTTACAAATCCTGTCTTAAGGGCATATTTGTGTATGAATAGGGTGAGCCTGTGACCTGGATTCAGGAACTAAAGTGTTAACCATCACAAAAGAATGGCCAGGTTGCCCAGGTAATGCAACCAGAGACCATTCTCAGGTATCATGGCAGACAGGATTTCTGCTGTAGGCCACCTCCTATGATGTATGTATGACGATTTTGGGATTGTCTTTGGCTAAGGGGGTTGGGCAATGTCAAAAGGATTTAAAGGTTCCTGCACACTTTTGTTCTGGGTCCCTTCCTGTCCTTGGGGAGGGAACTCAATTGCAACAGAAAAATAAATATCACCCTTGCTTTCCACTGGATCCTACCTCCATCCATTTTTCTCTGACCGATCATGGACTTAGGGGACTCAGAGTCTCATGGGGAGTTGAGCAGCCAAAGCCAAACTCCAATTTTTTCACCAATGGAAAATCATATTGCGTGGACAGGCGGAGTCCCTCAAACCCTGTGTGGCCCCCGTGTGGAATAACGACTCAAGATAATGTGCTATGGGATTAAAATTGCCCACAACTTTATTATGTTTCAGATGTGGGTAGACCTTGGCTCAGGCATTGTGTGTTTATCCCTCCCAGGAGGGGGGCGTCGGTCACTGCTACATGCCCACCCCCATTCAGGGAAGATAGACTAAAGGATTCCGCCCAAGGCCTGATACCGCTAAAGTTGTGACGTTTTGCTACAGGAAAGGCAAACCTGCCAATGCAGGGGAATTCCTTTCCGGCCCTTCAACAGCCACCTTGGCGTAGCAGCACCCGCGTACCTGTGGAGAAAAGGTTAACCTGCAAAGAAGTCTCAACTGAGGGTGGGAGAAGCTCTGGAGCCAACTGACGATTCCCAGGTGAGACCCTTCCCCTATTGTGTGGGCAGGGTAGTCCCTCCCCCTACCTGGCCTGATCACCTTGGTAACGCTTCCCCAGGCGGGGTTGGGCAACTGGCTGAGGTAGGCGGAAACCTCCAGGTAACCTACCTGGGGAAGGCGAAGCCAAGCCTGTGCTAATGGTGCCGCATAGGGTCCAGGGGCTGTGCACGACCATGCAAAGGGTGCCCCCCATTTAATGTGGGGAGTGGTCATTCCTCCTTGGGACCTTCTGGATGAAAAGTGTGTGTTCTGCCATTGAACAATGGTTCCTACTCTCCAGTAAAGGGAAAGACACTGCGTTAGCAGGCAGACAGCTTCAGCACACAGCCTTGATGTTGTTAGTAGCATGGTCACAGCAAAGGAAGGCTGCCGGGCCACATAAGTAAGTGACATGCCTTAGGAAGACTGGGGCACGAGGAGGGAAATAACTGCAAGCCCAGAAGTGTTTCATCAAACACCCGTACACGAGCATCAGGGATCATCAATCAACCCATGTTGAACGAGATAGTCATTCATGGTACGCTAATTGGAAGGGCTAGGTCATTACTCTGCTGATGCTCCAATGTTTCTTATTGTAAGCTGCAATTTTTTATTGCCCAGTTGCAATAGAGCATCTCAATGTTTTTACCTTCTGTTATTTTACACAATATTTTATTAAAAGATTGTAAGATAGAAGGCAATATGGGGGATTCTAAATGGTACACTCTGGCTATATATTTTTACTCTTATCGTCCCTCTGACTAATTCCCCATTCGTCTGTAATTTCTCTCTCTCTCTCTGTCTCTCTCTCTCTCACACACGTATCTGATGCCTTGCTATGATCCCGTCACCTTGTACACTTCCTCTGTGTGTTGTAATTAATAAAATTCCCGCAATTTCTAGTGCAATTTGGTGAGATGTATACACCAATGGTAAAGATCACGGTTATGCAGTATTCTGTAACCTCAACATAGTCATTAATATGGTGTTAATAAGCAAAGGCAAAGAGGGAGACTAGTGTGGTTTTTTATATGTGCAATATGCAGCAAACATAGAAAAATCAATATGCTGTAATTTTAAATGCCACACAGAAAAATGCAGTTGTCCCCGCCCTCCCAAAAAGACTAATCCAAAATTAACTACAGTTGTTTAATCCATACCAATCGTGATTTATCCTTAAACATATTTCCTATTCCTCCATTCATTAGGGTTTCAGAAAAGGGACTCTGTTTGGAAATTCTGGCAGGGGGTTGGACCTGGAAATTTTTGCACTCAAGGCAGGTGCTTTACAACCATTCCTAAATTCATCTCCTTTTGCTTTAATTTATTCTTCCTTTTGTCAAGTTCTCCAGTTAATCCCAGATATTCAGGCTATCCTTGTTTACTGTGTCACTATGATTCACAGTGACCGGTGAACTTTAGCCCTCATAATGCAGTCTAGATATTTCCCAGTGCAGGTTATGTGTCTATCGTTTCCCCACAGAACATAATGCAGCTTAACTTCTTTAATTCATGGCAATGTTTATGTCTGACAAGCGTTTTCGTGTTGCTGCATTTTAATTTTTTTTTAATGACATTATTTCACCTTGATACTTTCTAAATCACAATAATACTTCTAAATGAGGAAGAGACATGCTGGCATGGTATATTTTTTACGGCAGTGATTGATAGATTTCAATCAAGGAAGTGTAATTGTTATGGGAGCTACTCCTGGCAAAGCTACCGGCTGAACTCATGCCAGCATTCCTGTTGCAATTGACTCATTTACAAGGGTTTAAACTTGGTCCATTAAGGTCTGCTCCAGGCTACTTCTAGATAAGCAATGTTGTTTTCAGCGAGGTTTAGGAGTGTCTTGTGAATTTTTTTTTAAGGAAATGTGAATTAAATTGGCAATGTAACTCGAAATCTACAGCAGCAAAACAAACACTAGTTGGTTATAAGGAATGAAACGCACCAGTGGTCAGGTGGGTCAGGATTTCATTCTGCCAGAGTCTGAATTAACAACTGTGTAAAGTATGCTTCTGCCTTAAATATTGTTAATGAACCTGGAACAGTTTAGTTTATGGAAGAGTTCTAGCAGTGTTTCCCAAACTTACCCCCGTTTACAGATTTAGTCTTACCACAGTACCCCTTCTCAGGTGAATATAATTTTGGGCTAGTTTTAATAATACTACTTTCTCTTTGATTCCCCCCCAAAGCTAAAAAAAAGTGTTAAAGTAAAATATATATATTTTTTAAAAAATCGGCTGTGTACTCTTTGAAATCCTTTTGTGTATCTCCAGGTGCCACACTTTGGGAATCCCTGCTCTATCATATAACGTCCTGGTTAGTAGTTATTAAGATATGACCAAGACTTTAAGGTATTCAGTGATACTTCAGCCATTGTTGCCTGTTCCATCTTATGTTTTCAGTCCTGTTCCAGGCGCTTTTCAGAAAGGTTTTAGAGATAACACAGTGCAACAGTTTTAAAGCATTCTACTTTGCAAGACTCCTTTCGATATGTTCTTGGATGAACAAGCCCTGCATGTTATTAATTTCATTTATAGGTAAAAAACCTAAAGGACCCCTGGACAGTTAAATCCAGTCAAAGGTGACTATAGGGTTGTGGCACTCATCTCGCTTTCAGGCTGAGGGAGCCTGCGTTTGTCCACAGACAGCTTTCCGGGTCATGTGGCCAGCGTGACTAAACCGCTTCTGGCACAATGGAACTCAGTGACAGAAGCCAGAGCACTTGGAAATGCTGTTTACTTTCCGCCGCAGTGGTACCTATTTATCTACTTGCACTGGTGTGCTTTCGAACTGCTAGGTTGGCAGGAGCTGGGACAGAGTACAGGAGCTCACTCCATCATGGGGATTTGAACCACCGACCTTCTGATTGGGAAGCCCAAGAGGCTTAGTGGTTTAGACCACAGCGCCACCCACATTTATATCCCGTTGTCTGTCAGGAATCCTGGAGGAGTTGGAAAGCCACAAGAGTTCCCAGCACTTCCGCTTATCCCACAGAGCCATAGAGGGTCACTGCCTTTTTTCATCAGAGTTCAGGCCCCCTACTCATCGTCGGGGTCCTGCATAACTACAGATAGGTGAATCTGTCAGTTTTGGTTTCTCTCAGTTTCTTTATTCCCTTGTTTCAATTTTAAAGAAGTCCTTGTGAAGATTCACCAGCATTTAGTGTGAATAGACACACTTTTATATGCAATTTTCCTTAATATAAACATTTTAGTCAAAATAGAGCCTCCTAACACAATGCAATTTGGGATGTTGTTTTCACTAACATATGCATTCTTTTGCAAACTTTGTTGTAGTATATGCATTGTATTGTCCACCTTACTTGGCTGGAGAATTGCATTGCAAAATCCAGAGCAGCACACATTTCAAAGGATGGGTGTTAGGTAGGTCCAGCTTTAAATTGGATGAGATTTCTCTCCCACCCCTAGCAATAGCAGCAGTCACTATAAGGTTTGCTCCATGCCCAATAAGTTTGGATTTGGATTTGATATCCCGCTTTATCACTACCCGAAGGAGTCTCAAAGCGGCTAACATTCTCCTTTCCCTTCCTCCCCCACAACGAACACTCTGTGAGGTGAGTGGGGCTGAGAGACTTCAAAGAAGTGTGACTAGCCCAAGGTTACCCAGCAGCTGCATGTGGAGGAGCGGAGACGCGAACCCAGTTCACCAGATTACAAGTCTACCACTCTTAACCACCACACCACACTGGCTAGTGTGGGACACCTTGGCACTGGGGTCCATAGATTGCACCAAAATCTTGGGCAAGGTTTTGCCCATTATTTTGCCCATCTGATGTGCTCATGGGAAAGCCACTTTTTCTATTCTCACAACTATAAGAAGTATGGAGTTGGTATTTTACTGTTTGACCTCTCATTTTGGCTTACCTCTTTGGTTTATTGCAACTGGGAAGTTTATTTCATTGTGCTTAAAAAAAAAAAAGAATATTAAATATTTTCTGTTTTGGGTTACCAGGGATTAATGTTAAGTGGATGTAAAGACACTCAGCTCAGAAAATATAATCTTGCCTACAATTTTTAATTTATGACTTGCATATCAGATGAGAACGCTTCCATATGAACTTGTTCTTTACACTACACTCTAATTATCAGGCCACTTACAAAAAACAAAAAAACAACCAAGGAATGTGCTTTAAATGTCAAGATTTTTTGTTCTAAAGTACAGCATTTGCATTTTATATCATAACAGACTCCAGTTACTTTACTATCCCACCCTAATTATTCTTGGCCATACAACCGCTGTGGCTCCAGCTATTTTTCAGTGTCCCGGGTGTAGGAATGTTGGGAAATTCATCGGAAGAGAAAAGCGAGTTTGCATAACGTTACGAACAGAAATCATGCAAGGAAATATGGTATTGCTTTTACAGGTAAAGGTAAAGGTAAAGGGACCCCTGACCATTAGGTCCAGTCATGACCGACTCTGGGGTTGCGGCGCTCATCTTGCTTTAGTGGCCGAGGGAGCCGGCGTACAGCTTCCAGGTCATGTGGCCAGCATGACTAAGCCGCTTCTGGCAAACCAGAGCAGCGCATGGAAACGCCGTTTACCTTCCTGCCGGAACGGTACCTATTTATCTACTTGCACTTTGACGTGCTTTCGAACTGCTAGGTTGGCAAGAGCAGGGACCAAGCAACGGGAGCTCACCCCGTCACGGGGATTCGAACTGCCGACCTTCTGATCGGCAAGTCCTAGGCTCTGTGGTTTAACCCACAGCGCCACCCGCGCAACAATGCACTCTTCTGATCATTCTGTTAGCGCAAGCATTTCAGCTTGTCAGGCAGAATAATCTCCCCTCTCTCCCCACCACACACTGTTTTGAGGGTTCTCCTAACAACCTTCACCAGGCCAATTTGGGGTGGGCAGGGCAGAAGGAGGGAAAGCCCTGTTGTACAAGCAGAGGTCCTTGTACAGGGCTTCTGGTAATGCGCTCATTAGGTGACTCCCACCCTTAGTCCACAAAATTACATACACATGTTATTGTCTGCATTGTTTTTGGTGTTTCCCTTTCATTGAAAAGCATTGAAGTTAATTATGTAGTTAACAGTCGTCATCGCCATTAATGCAACTAATTATGTTAGTTTCAGCCACAGGAGAGAGAGAGAGCAAGACGAACAATGCAGTTTTTAGCAGAATTCGAAACGTAGTGGAACGGAAACAGCGCCGGTTGTGATTAACACAAGGCAGATGAAAATTGCAGCCTCCTCGCATCCATGCCTCAGGGACAAAAGAGAGAATGATGCTTAGACATCAACGTAGGAATTACATAATTAAATGTAGAAGGGATTGGGCAGAACTGTGCCCACCGCATCCCTAACCTCAAATGGAGATCAAAACCAAAAGAGCATGCTCAGTGTGCATGGTATGCAAAATGACTTATTGGGGGTGGATAGGAAAGTACAGGGAGGATGGAATGGCAGAAGCCCCCCCCCCCATTGCAACATTTTGTTGCTGGGCCTCAGTTGTATATACTGCACTAATAATACTGAATTCAGGCACTGAATTAGGACAATGATGTAGCCAGAAAAGGGCTACTATTAAACAACAGGGAAATATCACCATTCTCAGGGGAACCCCAAGGTTTCTAGTAGAAAGAAACAATATTTAGGTAAAAACCATAAGGGGCAACCCCTCCAAAATAGTTCACTTAGGGCTGAGTGGCCACAGAATACTGAGTTTCTGTTGGGGATGGGAAGAGAACGGGGGCTGTAGGATGAATGGAATGAGGGAAGGTATGGCATGGGAAGAAATGGAAGGAAAACAAAGGAAAAACACCCAAAAATGAGGGGAGGGAGCTATAGAAGAGCATTGCCTGAGTCTGTTGACAGGAAGGATTGGGGCATGATGGAAAATGAAGTAAGGATGCACTGTCTTAAACAGGGCAGAACCGTTGTCAGATTTGACTGACTCTTCTGGCAGGAGTGAGAGAAGCAATCTAGACAAGGGTATCTTCCCGTACCATGGGAAAATAAAAGCATTTCACGCTGCAATATTTTGCTGTATGTTCCGCTTATTAAGATTAGAAAATGGCCACAGCTGGATCAAGGCACCTGGTTAAGGAATAGGCAGCTGCTCTTTAAATTAGGTTTATTCTGCATTGAAAATAACAAATGCAATAAACAAGCATAGACATACTGAGAATTATAATGCAGAAAATAAACTGAACAATCAACACGTACAGCATTATAAAGCCTTTTCTATTGCCAATATAAACAGAATAATCAACACAAATACACACACACACACACACTTTTTCTGGTGGCCATATAAGGGCAGACATTTGAACTGATCTGGGTGCAGCGTTTTTCTTCAGGAGGTTACACAAAAGAGAAAAAATGAATTTGCTCCTAGAATTGGCCCCTAGAGCATACGTTGTTCTCAAACGTATTTGAAAAGCGTGTTCTCCAATAAATGAGAGCACGTGTTGCGGTGTGGGCCACCGGGCCAGGCCTCTTGTTGCCAGGCAGGTTAATAGTTGTTGCCTGGCATCATGATTGGGTAACCGGGTTGCTGGGGCAAATTGTATGTTGCAAATTGGGTGGGTGGGACCATAGTCTTTAAATATTGGTGCACTCTGGTTTCTCTTTCTCTTTGCAGAGTGCATCGGATCACCCGCCCGCCCGCCCTCTTTCCGGTTGACCTTGCTTTGCCTGTCATGGGGTCGTCTGCTTTGGAGCAGGGGCCTAGTAGGAATTTTGCCATTTGGTGATTGGCTGTGCCATTTGGTTTTTGCCTACTACTCAGCAATTCGTCACAACTTGTAAGGTTGCGGTCAGGCATTGGTTATAATATGCTGGTGGTGGAGGGGTCAGCCGGTGCCTGCCCCTCCTATTGCGCTGAAGGGAATTCCGTTAAAGGAATCCTGGGGCTTGCCATGATTTCGCCCAATCCCTGTTATGGGACCAGGGCCGCCCAATCCCTGTTATGGGAATCCTTGTTATAGGACTGGGCAGGCAAGCTTTCGGGGAGCTGCTGGGGTGAACGGCGTGGGTCCGACGCTTAGCTCAAATGACCCCCAAGTTTGACTTTCTCTTCTACTGGCTACCGATCGGACCTCGGGATGTCAGTTCTGTCCCAGGCGGGGGGACAGATAGTCATAACCAATGTCTAAACAACCACTCACTAATTTTGTATTTTAATAAAGTTGTGGCCAAAATAGTGCCTAAAAACCTAAACTAAAATTACGTGTTATGTGTGAAGTTATTTGAGGGGTGGCCTGGGGACCTACACACGCAAACACAATGTATCAATTTCAAACTGATAACAGGGTTGTACGTTATGAGCAATTGTACATTATGAGCAACCCATATCACAAGCACTGATGCCTAATTAGTAAGATTGCCACTATCTTCAGTGAACCACCACAATTTCTATTCAATCTGATTGATTGATCGATAGGCACCCAGTGCAATTTGTTCTGAGTCCATATTGCAACTGCTCATAAAACACGACGCATGCCAAATGATTTTTGTATAACCTCCTGCCGCGAAGAACAGCTGAATTTGTTTATTTATTTACAGGAAATATGTAAATTACACATGCAGCTTGAGCTACAACACTGTTAAAGCCAGAAGCAAAAAGGGGTTCATCAAAAACTCACTGAAAATATCCTAATGGTGTTATATGAATGAATGAAGTCTCTGCATCTTGAGTATTGTGTGGATTATTATAATTTTTTTGTACCATTGTTTTATTATCTTTTTTCCATAAAATGCCTACAGAATATTATGAAGCGTTCCATGAATACAAATAATAAATAAATACATTCAGTTAAACGGTTTTGGTCACCCCATCCATTTAGCAAAGGCAAAAGAACCCCACTCACCTTGCATTTTAAGTCTACATTATTAGTAGCAGCCTGGTCATTTCTAAGACAGAAATCTATGATGCGACTGCACTGGGATTACTACGTACAGTAGGATTATAACTTTCTGATTTTTCAAAAAAAGATTGCCTGCATCATAAAGGGATGAGCTTTTGCTTAGAAACACTGAAAAGGGGACTAATTCTTCTCAGTTGTGAAAAAAGGCCAAGCTGAAATGAAAAGTTGCAATCACCGTATATGTAGCATTACTACGTGATGAAAATGACTTGTCAGAAATATCAAATCCTTACAAAACGCGCAATCAAATTGATGTGGGAACTTTATGGTGTTTGCTGCAGAAACAAACTGCAACCTTGATTTATTCTAAGCGATAAGAAGTGATGTGCAATGTACAAAACATTGTCCAAGTATTAGAAAATGTGCAAGCTCTATTTTTCCTGTATTATAATAAAGGTAAAGGGACCCCTGACCATTAGGTCCAGTTGTGGCTGACTCTGGGGTTGCGGCGCTCATCTCGTTTACTGGCCGAGGGAGCCGGCGTACAGCTTCCGGGTCATGTGGCCAGCATGACTAAGCCGCTTCTGGCAAACCAGAGCAGCACACCGAAACGCCGTTTACCTTCCCGCCAGAGCGGTACCTATTTATCTGCTTGCACTTTGATGTGCTTTCAAACTAATAGGTTGACAGGAGCTGGGAACGAACAATGGGAGCTCACCCCATCGTGGGGATTCGAACCACCGACCTTCTGATCGGGAAGTCCTAGGCTCTGTGGTTTAACCCACAGTGCCACCCGTGTCCCTGTATTGTAATACATGATTATAATTATTATGTATCATACGGTTTCATATACAAAAATTGATTTATTGATTTCAGGGTGAGCTTTTTGCAAAATATTTGGAAATGACAGTTCATGCCTTCATTTTTTGGCAAAAAGTTCATCTAACTAAGCTGCAGGAACATGAGGTTGTAAAAAAGTGATAAAAGTTATATAGTTCTGGTTGCCTCACCTTGAAATGAGAGCTGGAAAAAATTCAGAAAAGGGCAGCCAAAATGATAAAGGGGCTGGAACAACTCCCCTCAGGGGAAAGGTTCCAGCATTCGGGACTCTTTGAGAAAAAGCACATGAGAGGTAATATGATAAACATTTATAAAATTATTTGTGGCACAGAGATAGTGAAAAGAGACTAGGACTCAGGGACCTCCAGTGAAGCTGAATGACAGAAGATTCGGAACAGACAAGTGTCATGGAATTCTACTCAATATTGATCCAGAGCAGATTCCAATGTATAGTTAGCAGAGTAGCAATTTAAAACACGTTGCAGGATTCCCAAAAAATAGACCAGAGGCAATTATATTTCATCCAGCAGAGCTTTACTGCTACTGAAGGCAAATGAGCATAATGGTCACAAATCCAATACATTCAGGATTCACACTGTCCATAGGAAATCCAGTGGCAGCAGACTTAACTTAAACTTACAATAACTTATAATAAGACTCAACCTTAACACTAAGCATACTATGTACGGGGGGGGGGGAGACACGGGTGGCGCTGTGGGTTAAACCACAGAGCCTAGGACTAGCCGATCAGAAGGTTGGCGGTTCAAATCCCTGTGACGGGGTGAGCTTCTGTTGCTTGGTCCCTGCTCCTGCCAACCTAGCAGTTCGAAAGCACGCCAGTGCAAGTAGATAAATAGGTACCACTCTGGCAGGAAGGCAAACGGCGTTTCTGTGCGCTGCTCTGGTTCGCCAGAAGCGGCTTAGTCATGCTGGCCACATGACCCTTAAGCTGTACGCCAGCTCCCTCGGCCAGTAAAGTGAGATGAGCGCCGCAACCCCAGAGTCGGCTACGACTGGACCTAATGGTCAGGGGTTCCCTTTACCTTACTATGTAGAGGACACCACACCAGAAGGAAAAGAGACAGAAAGAGAAAGAGAAACCCAGGCTCCTCCTGGCCTTACTTTTATAGTCAGCATGACCTTGACTGGAAGAGATAACAGAACCAGTTTAAGCCAGCTGGAATGAGCTTCTCTGAAGGAATAACCCAAACATTACGAACTTTCCGCTTGTTTCTTTCACACAGAGAAGCTTCCAGAACCTTCTTGAATTAATTAGAAATATCTCTACACATCAGATGAATACTTTCTGCAATAAGAAATGCAAACTGACAACAAGTAGTTAAAGTATAAACCATGGAATTTGAACCCATAAGAGGCAGTGATGGCCACTTCAAAAGAGGATTTGACAAAGTCATGGAACATCGGGCTACTGGCCATCATCATGGGTACGTTCTAACTCCACTGTCAAAGAAAGTGTGTCTATAAATACCAGCTGCTGGTATTGCACTTGGGTCCTGCTTTCAAGGTTTCCATAGCTACCTGGTTGACCACTGTGAGCAGGATGATGGATTAAATGGACCATTGGTCTGTTCCCGCAATCTCTTCTGTGTTGTTAACTAACTGTTTCTTCCCATGGATAAGTGCTTTGAAGAGCCTGATGCTGTGAGATTATAGGACAGGGAGAGCGATGAGATTCTAGGGACCTTCCAGCTCTCCTGGAAGGCTGGCTACATTTGGCGCCTCCTCTCTGTGAAAAAAATCCAATTCCTGCTTGTCATTACAGGAACTTCATCCCTTAGAAATAGTGTTTGGGTTTGCTGTCCCCCCCCCTCCATCTCAGTCCCTTTGCATTTTGTTGAATGCCTTTTAGACTGGAAGCCTGAGGGCAGGGGCTGCCTTCTAATGGATGTTTTTACAGACTTTTATTTTTACTTTTGGCTGAGTAGAATCCTTTAAATGCATAATACAGATCTGTCTACCTATTTGTGAGGAGCAGGTATATGTGCCAAAGGCACAAAACATGAGAAAGGAGGTCTTTTTGACAATTCTCATAGTTTTATAAGGTACAGTGGTACCTCGGGTTAAGCACTTAATTCGTTCTGGAGGTCTGTTCTTAACCTGAAACTGTTCTTATCCAGAAACACCACTTTAGCTAATGAGGCCTCCTGCTGCAGCTGCACCGCCACTACATAATTTCTGTTCTTATCCTGAAGCAAAGTTCTTAACCCGAGGTAACATTTCTGGGTTAGCGGAGTCTGTAACCTGAAGTGTATGTAACCTGAAGCGTATGTAACCCGAGGTACCACTGTATACTTAAAAGTATTACTGTGGTTAATGTTCTTCAAACACGTCAGGTTTTTATGCAAGTTCATCAGTTCAAGAGCTCATCTTTCAAAGGGGTTAAACAAGAGGGCAGCTGAACTTAAGGTGGGTGAGGAACCGCACCTTAGAATTACCTCTTTCTATAGATCATGCTTGTTGGACGCGGGTGGCGCTGTGGTCTAAACCACAGAGCCTGGGGCTTCCGGATTGGAAGATCGGCAGTTCAAATCCCCACGATGCCGTGAGCTCCCATTGTTTGGTCCCTGCTCCTGCCCTCCTAGCAGTTCAAAAGCACATCAAGTGCAAGTAGATAAATAGGTACTGCTCCAGCGGGAAGGTAAACGGCATTACCGTGTGCTGCTCTGGTTCGCCAGAAGCAGCTTAGTCATATTGGCCACATGACCCAAAAAAACTGTCTGCGGACAAACGTTGGCTCCCTCAGCCTCTAGAGTGAGATGAACGCACAACCCCAGAGTTGTCGTGACTGGACCTAATGGTGAAGGGTACCTTTACCTTTATAGATCAGGCACGTCCAACTCTATAGAGACTGTGATTTACTCCCAGTATGATAAAACTGGCAGTGATCTACCCATTGTCATTGTCCATAGTTGTCGAGCTTTTTTTAGGGGGAAAGACCAGAGTTGTTGACCCACACCCTGCCACAGATGCATGGAATAAAAGCAGAAGCACTGATGGAGGCAATAGGGCATAGTGCCAGGGGAGGGGCATGTAAAGGCGATTATCTGTTGATCACGGTTGATCAGTTGGACCTTGCTGCTCTAGATCATCTCTGGCTTAGACATGTAGAATCTGTAGCTGGAAGATGATATTGAACTTGAGAGCTGCCCCCAAGAATGTCTCTTTGTGATGTCTGAGCCAGATGCGTAAATGTGTTACCATTTGAATCTTCTCAGTGGGTCTCAGAAATTGTAATGTGGAGCTTCCGAAGAGCTATATTGGTCCAAGGTCATTGTAGAATAGATGGATGATAGGTAAAAGTGTGTGAGTGCCTGTGTGTGTTATTGTAGAAAACTAATGTTAAAATGAGTCGTATTACGGTTGTTGCTGTTACTGTGAATGACTGTAGCACTATTACAATTCTCATAATTTTTAATATACCTGTTGGTAAAGTATTGAATAAATGGAATCCAATTTGATTTTTGTTTTGCTATCACTTCCCTCACTTTAATGCATTGTGTGCTTTCTTAGCCAATGCTATAATGCTCCATAGCTTTCTCGGCTATTTATAAACTGACAATTGATACCTAGATTTCTAGTGCTTGGTGATGATTATTATTAGGTCTGCCTCTCTCCTTTCTATTGAACCTATAGTTATCAACAGAATGAATAGCAAAGGTATAAATAGGCTATCAAGGCCCAAGATTATGGCTGTGATTACTTTGATCTCTGTAAAATAATAACAACTGTGAGCTACATCCAATTGTGCTCCTCCACAAACAGAAGGTTCTTCAGGATAGAGAGGAAAAATGTGATTTTGGCAAATTTTCCCTTTTTCTTGCAGCTCCTCCCTGTACCACCTAATGTTCTATTCTAATGGGGCTTCCGGCCCATGGGAAAGGTTTTTCCACTGACAAAAATCTCTGCTGGATCAAAGAGTACTCCGTTACTGGAGTTATTTATTCAAAATAACTTCAACAGAGTATGATATGTGAAACTGGAGTGCGTGGCCCAAAATACAAGATCAACGTACAGATTAGACCAGGCTTCCTCAACCTCAGCCCTCCAGATGTTTTGAGACTACAATTCCCATCATCCCTGACCCCTGGTCCTGCTAGCTAGGGAT
The DNA here is from genome assembly GCA_034642415.1 of Podarcis siculus. Taxonomy (NCBI): domain Eukaryota; kingdom Metazoa; phylum Chordata; class Lepidosauria; order Squamata; family Lacertidae; genus Podarcis; species Podarcis siculus. The sequence goes on from JAXCMG010000103.1 coordinate 929,092, forward strand.
CATGGGAGTTGTAGGCCAAAAACATCTGGAGGGCCAAAGTTGAGGAAGCATGGATTAGACTCTTAAACCATCAGAAACATGCTTGGTACCATCCCAGCTGCACTGTATCAGCAAGCAGGACATTTACAGAGCACGCAATACAACAGCAGCAGGCTTAAGTCAGATCATCCAGCTTCTTCCTCTGTCTCTCCTTCAGAAGTCTACCCACCTCAAAGCCAACTGGCAAAGTCCAACTGCCAATGTGTCTGGGTTCTTTCCCTCTCCTCTCCTCTTGTATTCTGTAAAGCAGAATGGCTTCCTTGAGAGGCAGCTCCTGAGGCTAATCTCCCAAGCCTGCCTGGTCACTTCTTCTAATAGGTAATGAGAAATAGTGGCTGCATGTGGCTTCCTGGTTTGTTTCCCCACTTCCATGAAGGGAGGAGTAAAGGATCTGAATGCATTTACATCAAGCTAGCACATGTAAGTCAGGATTTGAAGGTGTGAATGAAGCTTTTTTTCACTTCCCAGCTTCAATGGTAAGTAGCTCCAGGAAGAAGCTACTGCCAGATTGGTTTCCTTGTGAGGAGAGGTTGTTTATTGTGTTTTTCTGCTATTCATTTACAAACATACAAGCTGAAGTAGACACAGACTGAAACAGAAAAAAACTAATCTCTACAGCAACATTTCTTTCCCCAAGAATCCATAGCATATCCTTCCTGCTTCCCTCATAGCTCTTTCGTGCCAGAATGCTACAAATTTTTGTCTCCTGCGCTGCCTAACTTCCAACTGCCTCTATTTTTCATTCTCTATTCATGCAGGTGGGGGGTGACCACCAGCCATCAAAAACCATCAATGCTAATTAAATGAGGTGCCTTCTGGCCATGGATGCCCATTTAAGAGACATCTTGGGCTGTTAACTATAGAAAAGAGCAAAAGCGAATCACTTCATTTAAGAAGTAACTAGAACTGTGCTGAAAATGTCAGAAATGTATTTTTCAACCTTTCTTTGGTGGCTGGGGCTGAACTGGCACCCTCTCAAAAGATTATGGGAGGGGTGAAATTTCTACCACCCCCCCCCAAAAAAAAATCAAGGAGTCGGTTGTCACCTTATTTAACCTTACAAGATAGCCACGGGGTTGTGTTTTGTTTTTGTTTGCTATTTTACTTGCTTTTAAAAAAACAAAACAACCCTGGCGATCAATGGGGTGACAGATGTCGCAGCCAGATCGCCCTCACAAAAGTCAAAGTTGGAAACAGAACTGTTTCCAAAGTCAAAGTTGGAAACAGAACTGTTAGAACCCAATGCTAAGATACTGTCAAGAATGTATGATTTGCTGCTGAAATGGAATACTGAAGATGAAACGGTTAAATCGGCTATGATAAAATGGGCGCAAGACATTGGTCATAACATTATGTTTGCTGACTGGGAACAGTTGTGGACCACCGGTATGAAATTTACGGCATGCAGTGCCTTAAGAGAAAATATTATGAAAATGATTTACAGGTGGTACATGACACCAGTCAAGCTTGCAAAAATTTATCATTTGCCTGATAACAAGTGTTGGAAATGTAAGGAAGCTGAAGGAACATTTTTTCACCTTTGGTGGACGTGCCCAAGGATTAAGGCGTTCTGGGAAATGATCTATAATGAACTGAAAAAAGTATTTAAGTATACTTTCCTGAAGAAACCAGAGGCCTTTCTCCTGGGCATAGTCGGCCAATTGGTGTCAAAGAAGGATAGAACTTTTTTTATGTATGCTACAACAGCTGCAAGAATACTTATTGCAAAGCATTGGAAGACACAAGACCTACCTACCTTGGAAGAATGGCAGATGCAAGTAATAGACTATATGGAACTGGCAGAAATGACCAGCAGAATCTGAGATCAGGGAGAGGAGCATATGGAAGAGGACTGGAAGAAGTTTAAAGTTTATTTACAAAAATATTGTAAAATTTATGAATGCTAAGGGCTTTGAAAATGAAATGAAGGGGTTTTTAGCGATTAAGATAAATAGACTATAAAGAGATGGATAAAGGTTTAAAAATGGACAATTGATGATCTTGCTGAGTAAATTTTTAAATTAGAATACAAGAAGGGAAGGCGGGTGGAAGTAAAGAGAAGAAGGTTTTGAAAGTTACCAAAATGAAATAGTGTTTCTTTTTTATGCTAATTGGTTTTTTTTTGTATTTTTCTGTTTTTGTATTTTTTCTTTGCTTGATGTTATTCTGTTTGGATTTTTGATGTTTGTCTGCTTTTTTGTGGTTTCTTTTTGTATTGGTTGTTAATTCTTTGGAAACTTATAATAAAATATTATTTAAAAAAATAAAAAATAAAAAAACAAAACAACATACAACATCCTAAACATGTAAGTGACATATAGTTGAATCTCTGCTTCACTGTAAAACTTCTGTTCTTCTTTACTTATTCTATTGTTTTGTTTACATTGTCAACTTATACCGTCATTCGACAGAAGACCATTTGTGATTGGTGGTTGCCAGTTCATAGAATAATAGAATCGTAGAGCTGGAAAATCGTAGAGAGATTACTTTCTTGGGCTCCATGATCACTGCAGATGGTGACAGCAGTCACGAAATTAAAAGACGCCTGCTCCTTGGGAGAAAGGTGATGGCAAACTTAGACAGCATCTTAAAAAGCAGAGACATCACCTTGCCAACAAAGGGTCCGTATAGTAAAAGCCATGGTTTTCCCAATAGTGATGTATGGAAGTGAGAGCTGGACCATAAAGAAGGCTGATCGCTAAAGAATTGATGCTTTTGAATTATGGTGCTGGAGGAGACTCTTGAGAGTCCCATGGACTGCAAGAAGATCAAACCTATCCATTCTGAAGGAAATCAGCCCTGAGTGCTCACTGGAAGGACAGATCCTGAAGCTGAGGCTCCAATACTTTGGCTACCTCATGAGAAGAGAAGACTCCCTGGAAAAGACCCTGATGCTGGGAAAGATGGAGGGCATAAGGAGAAGGGGACGACAGAGGACGAGATGGTTGGACAGTGTTCTCAAAGCTACAAACATGAGTCTGACCAAACTGCGGGAGGCAGTGGAAGACATGAGTGCCTGGTGTGCTCTGGTCCGTGGGGTCACGAAGAGTCGGACACGACTAAACAACTAAACAACAACAACAAGAGCTGGAAGGGATCCCAAGAGTAATCTACTCCAACCTTCTGCAATGCAGGAATCACAGCTAAAGAACCCCTGACAGATGGCTTTCCAAACTCAGTTAAAAAAAACTTGCAATGAAAGAGATTCCACCACCTTCCAAGGCAGTCTGTTCGACTGTTGAACAGCTCTTAGCATCAGAAACTTATTCCTAATGCTTAGTCAGAATCTCCTTTCTTGTAATTTGAATCCATTGATTTAGGTCCTACTGTCTGGAGCAGCAGAAAATAAGCATAACATTCAGATAGCAAGTTGTCTCCTAAATCTTCCCACTTTCTAGCTCTTGTCATGTGTGTTGCTGATTGGAATACTTTCCGTTTTATCACTTTTTTTTAAAAAAAAAGGAAGCTCTGTCCTACTTTGTACTACTGCCACTCTCTGCAGTGTCTCACCAGCCACACCCCTTGGGATAACTTCTTGACACATTGTGCAATATCATATTGCTCCCAATGGCATTCCAGGAAGTTGTGGCCAGCACAAAGCAACATGAAACTCTCTCCACAATTTTCTTCCATCTGCACTTTCTGCAGAGTTGCATTAAGGTAAGCGGCAACCACCTCCTGAAAATTTCAGAGAGTTTTTTTAGCCACCCTCCCACCAAAAATGCCCCCTGCAATTTTCTCAGAGGGATAATTTGTCATGGGAAACTGGAATGGGAAACCTAGTTCAGGAATCAACCTAACAATACTGTATGTATTGATAAACACATACCTGTCTATATTACATTAGAATGCCATGTAAGGATGCAGGTGGCGCTGTGGTCTAAACCACTGAGCCTCTTGGGCTTGCTGATCAGAAGGTTGGTGGTTCGAATCTATGTGATGGGGTGAGCTCCCATTGCTCTGTCCCAACTCCTGCCAACGTAGCAGTTTGGAAGCACGCCAGTGCTAGTAGATAGATAGGTACCGCTGCAATGGGAAGGTAAACGGCATATCCATGTGCTCTGGTTTCTGTCACAGTGTTCCATTGCGCCAGAAGTGGTTTAATTATGCTGGCCACGTGACTCGGAAAGCTGTCTGTGGACAAACGCTGGCTCCCTCAGCCTGAAAGCGAGATGAGCATCGCAACCCCATAGTCGCCTTTGACTGGACTTAACTGTCCAGGGGTCCTTTACCTTTTACCTTTTAGAATGTCATGTGTTCCAGAGTAAAAATCTGGTGAATTCTGATTCAGATTTATTATCGTTTTATCTTTTAGACAACCCTATAAAATATACAGTTCCGCATACATACTATTTTTGAGCAGGTTCACTTTGCAGCAATGTTATGGACACCTCCTACCAAGCTACCAGGCTGTTGCTTGCATCTTTGTACAAAAGCATAATTTAACAACAACAACAATTTATTATTTATACCCCACCCATCTGGCTGGGTTTCCCCAGCCACTCTGGGCGACTTCCAACAAAATATTAAAATACAATAGTCTGTCAAACATTAAAAGCTTCCATAAACAGGGCTGCCTTCAGATGTCTTCTAAAAGTCTGGTAGTTGTTTTTCTCTTTGACATCTGGTGGGAGATTCCCATTGTGGCTTCTAGCTGAAGATTCCTGCAGATTGGTTAACCGATTTTAAGGCATATCCATAGACAATCTGTCCTCCCTCATTACATTTTTTCCTGTTAATTTCCTTAAATTTTCATGTGCTTACAGGCATTTTGCATTCTGAGAGTCATCGCCATGATCTCCACACTATGTTTCTTCTTCATCTCCTATTTTGCTGTTTATGTTTTCCAGTTGGAATGATTCATTTTGGCTCATCGAGTTTTGAGAGATACCAAATGAGAAACAAAACAACAGAAGCACAAATTTGTGCTAAGCTATACAGAAACTTGGAAACAGAACACCCAGAATATCACATTGTGTATGTAGCCTGTTGTGCGGAAGGGACTAATCGGGGATTTAATTCAGCCATGTTTTGGCAAGCTTAGCCCTGGAACTTGTGCTTAATGCTCAGTATTAGTCAGAATCAGACTGAACAATGTGTGCCTGTGTATGTCCACAGGGTTTTTCATTCCCCGTGAAGAGTTTATGAAAATAACGTAGAAAAATCTTTGAGGGACTTGGTATATGTGTACAGCAGAATGATGGGAATCAGGTGGTGGAATGAAGACAGAATGACAGTAGACTTCAGGGAACAACACAAGAGAAAGGATATTGTCACCATGTTAACATATGGTATGCAGGCCTCTTTTTAAAAAACATGGAGGAGCATTTAAAAGCATCCCCACACCCCTGCACTCTGAAGTAGTAAATTCCATTTTAATCACTTCGAGATCCTATCCACCATGTGTAGACCACACTTCAGACTGTACCACTTCAGAATGCAGGTGGGGAACGCCACAATGAAAGACTGAAACAGCCCACACGCTGTCTTTATATAAGGCTGGATCGACAGTGATCTTCTAAATGTTATTGAATAAAATATTCTATAACACTTAATAGCAGATTTCCACTGCTGGTGGCTTGCTGCTCAGCAGTGCCCTCTGGTTCACATTTTAATAACACATTTTTAACGTTATAAATGACAAGTGTAGACCTACCCTAAATAATCGCCCTCCTCTGATTCACTATTCAGTCAACCCAACTGTAGTCCTAGCATAGCTGCCTGATTCTTGATTATGACATTGAACATCAAATACCATATTACAAAGTAGGAATGTTTCCAGAACTTGAAAGAATACTATTACTCTTTCTTCTCAGTCTTCCTTTGAACACACAGCCAGCAACATTGAGCTCCATGCCATTGAAATCCCTATTTGTATAATGGGAAATTTACCACTGCTGCAAACAAAGCACAACTGTGAGATTAGTAACTAGCAAGATATAGTGGTCCATGTAACTCAATATTTTCCACACTGACTGACAGCAACAGTGACGCAATACTACTTATCTAATGCCAAGGGACCAAGGAAAGATTACTCATCACTAAAGTCAATGCCAGGTGTAAAGATTTTGAGAATATGGAAGAGAGTTAACACGTGGAAATATTGTTTCAAAAAATAAAAAAGGACCAGGCTTTATGCTTTGTACTTTCATGGTAGCTGCTATATTTTAAAGGACTTTGGTCCTGCTATACTAAGGAATTGCTTGGCACATAAAGAATTACCGGTAGATCACTACTTTGTCATCATGCCAAGACCCAGAAGACGACCATAGGTCAAGTACCTAAAACAACTTAAAATGGCAGTGAGAACACTGGGGGGGGGGGGGGCGGAGAGTCTAGAAGGCAACACACGAAACCACATCAGCTAACCAGACAGCTTTCTGTGAGCTTAAACCCAGATGAATGTAAAGCCCAAAAGTAATTTACATTTGATGCTGATGAATGTACATCTGAAGAATAATTCATATCCTACTGCTGTGTAATAAAAACTACTTGAGAGTGTGTTTTTTAAAAAAGGTGTCACAGTAGGAAGACTTGAGGGGAGGAAACACTGCTCATTTGCATATATCGGTGCAGTTTTATCGAATGACAAAATGAAAATGAACAAAACAACTGGTTGTAAGGCAAATAGTGACTATTTTGACCAGAGCTTTGGGCTAAGGAAATGCCTACTGACTCTATTGTCAAACAATAACACAGTGAAATCTCCCTCTTAGACAGCAGAGTGGGGGGGGGGGGAGAGAGAGAGACTATAATTTGTGGTAATTTTGTTTGAATTACCAACATGGTGAATTTTGAGGTAGTAGCATCCAGTGCTAGATTTCTCAGCTAAATTGTCCAGTCTGCTAACTTGGTCTAAGTAATAAGTTGGTTCACAGCCACATATATATCTAATGGGAAGGCAATTATGAGCTCATACTGCCACAGTAGGGTGTGATAATTCCAGTGGGCAGGGATTGGGGGAAAATAGGTTCAGACTTCTAGAAACAATTCCAGAAAAACAGAGTTTCAGATTTAAGAAGCACCAGGAACCATCGTTCCCATGGTTCCCAGTCACAACCGATGTTGCTCATCCAGTATTCCCCATGGTTCCCAGGGAAACAAAATGGGGGGGGGGGGGAGTGTTAGCAGAGTGACTGAAATAAAGCAGATGGAGTCCAGATAGTAAATAAAACGGATAATGTTTTAGTTAGATGAATGAAACATGAACCATATATATATTGAGGGAAACCTTTTCAGGCCTAGTTGAAGGCAGGGAGACATATTCAGTCACACATACAGAAGTAAAACTCCTTCGGAAGTACTTTTCCCTCCAACTCCTCCAACTGTCAAAGGTCAGCCATCTTCCTCATTGACAGCTAACTGACTAGAACTTCCAGCCGATCAACGTCTGATGTCATCCAAGCCAACAACAGAATTAAACCCTTAGGTCATGCACTGAGTAACCCCTGCTGTTGTACTTCCAACAGTAAGAAGAATGCTTCAAAATCCTTGTTTCGAAGGGATAATTAATAGGCCATGGGGGGGGGAGTGCTTAGAAAATAAAAACTTCAGGACAGGTCTACCCTTCCCCTCAGTTTCTCACTTTACTTATAGCATGGGTCTGTGGCACATTACTGAGCTCACTCTCTCAAGACTGTGAAATAATCAGGGGTCCTTTTTACTCTTTAGGTCAAGGTTTCTATGCTGTGTGATTTTAAACATTTGGACTAAAATATTTGAGGAGATTGCCCCCACCCCCACCCCAAGTTGACAGGCATTGCCATTCAAATGGCATGTATGCACCCTGTCTCATGATCAATTAGGTAGGGTGGGATTGCCTGGGTCCACCAATATTTTATTCAAGTTGGCACCCCTGTTTGTCTGAATGCAGCATTTATCTACTCGTCACTTTCATTTCATGTAATTAAACATTCCCACATTCAGATTACAGAGCTTGTGATTCAGTGTCTATCACCACTTCTCCAAACTTGGGAGCAGAGGTGAGTGAACTTGCCTATGGAAACACAGAGTTGCTATCGCAACAAAGGCCCAGTAGAGATGGGAAGTTTTATATCACTTGTCCTGCTCATCTTCTGGATCCCAGTGCACAACTAGTCCTTCTTTGGTGCCTCTCTACTGCCTAGTCGGCTCCTAGTGGGGAAGTCCTCTGGCTGCTAGGGGTATACTCCTCCACCAGCTCTGGACATTGACAGGTCCAACACCATCTCAGTTCCTGGAAGTCTGGGCTGAAGAGGAAGAGTCTTGGGTCATGGTCCAGTTGTAGTGAGTGAGGCCATGGGGGGGGTGCTTAGAAGAAGAAAAAAATTCAGACTCTCTCCACTGGCAGACCTACAAAGAGTGCATTGCAATAGTCCGGCTATGATGTAACTGAGATATACATTTTGCATTATGAATGCTCCTTCACCCATTTAGAAGAGAAGATGCTTGCCATCACCTGGATGACAGGAAGCCTTGCATCCGATCATCTAACGAGGGCAGTCTCCTGTAATTGCAATGCATGCAAAATGTCAAGAAAGGAAGTGCTCTTGTCACATCTCTGGAGCTGGAACTATGTTGCACTGATCGATGCTCGTGTCAGATAGTGAGACGAATGAGAAAAAGTTCCTAATCGCACCATTAAAATTGATGATGGATCTGATTAGTGTGATTTGGAAGAGGGTAGTTGATTTTTTTGGAAACGGAGCAATCAAAACAGCTTTTGGAAAATACTTACTAAAACATAAGCTAGCATGTAAATGGTTATAGACAATTCAAGGATAGCATTTCCCTGAATATTTTATCCTTTGTGAAAGCACTGATACCAACCCTGTTGGACATGTTAATTTATTTTTCATTATATTTGTGTATTCAAATTTCCTATACATGCTGCCAGATGAGGACACTATTATTATTTCCCCATGGAAGAATGTGCAGTTGTCATAATTCTTAAATAAATTATTCTGAGCTATCCATGCATTGACTTTCAAGCAACTTTACATGGAATGAAAATTGAACACGCATACAGTAGTGTTGCGGTGTGTACCAATATGATTCCCACCCCTCAATGGTGTGAAGTTAGCATAACTTGTTATAAAATACATCTCTAAATGGACTGCCTTGATCCTGTTTCTAGCCCTTATTGTAAACATGTTCTAGAAGGGATGAGTAAATATTCTGACATCCTAATACAGTGGTACCTCGGGTTACTTATGCTTCAGGTTACATACGCTTCAGGTTACAGACTCCGCTAACCCAGAAATAGTGCTTCAGGTTAAGAACTTTGCTTCAGGATGAGAACAGAAATCGTGTTCCGGTGGTGCGGCAGCAGCAGGAGGCCCCATTAGCTAAAGTGGTGCTTCAGGTTAAGACCAGTTTCAGGTTAAGAACGAACTCTGGGTGGCTGTGGGAAAATCACTATATTTCTGTCTCCTTCTCAATTCCCTCAGGTTGCTGTGAGGATAACATGGCAAAGGTGGGAGGAAACTAGAGAATGAGCTAAGTACAGGACAACCAATCAGTTAACAGTCATTGTCCCCTGTCAAGAGTCCACATAAGAATAGTGTTACTGTGAATGGTGAAATGGAAAAACAAGGTACATGTGACATCCCATACTATCTTTCATGGCATTCTTTGGCACACATGAACAGAAAACAAAGAGGAAAGTCCATGTATTAGGCCTGGCCTCCAGTTTTCCCAGCTTCCTTGGACGATAAATGTCAGTCGTAATTAAAGTTACTCAATTTCTGATAAAAGCTGATGACCTAGAAAACAAAGCCAAAGACCTAAGGCTAGCTGGGATGCCAGCAGAAATGAAACCCTTAGGATTAGCCCTTCTTCAAATCCCTCTTGTTCTGTGACAAGTTTCATTAGCTGCTGACTTAGTTTAAACTGTCTTGCATTGATAGGCACTTAATAAAGGTGCAGCCTCACAAAGCATATTTTCAATATTCACTCTCAACGTAAGTAAATGCCCTTGAGAAATCTCTGCTGGAGGAAAAGAAAGAACCATCCTGCAACCATTTTTTTTTTGATAGCTCACTCTTTTGCATTTAGGTCCAAATGTTTAAAAAATATTTGTATATTCATTTTAGGACACACACACACCCCCGGCAAAAAGGTAGAATAAAATACTTTTCATGAGTATATTCTGTTGTGTAAAATTCCCTTCTCTACACAACTAATTAAATACACATCAATGTCAATCAACCAATTCATAATACCAAATTAACAATACCAATATTATAAATATGTCAGGATTAATGATGAAATACATGTTTGTTTCAAAATATACTACAAATACATTAACATCATTCAATAAATACTCATATCAATGTCAATAATACTATCTTTTTCTTCTTTGGTGATCACTTGTAGCCAAGTAAGATTGTCTTCCATAAACACGGTTTTAACAATGAGTCTGTAAGTGACTGTGGAGGCCAATTCTGGATCCACACGTCCTTCCACAGTGGGGACATAGGTTTCCAGGAGGGAGTTGATCACTGGAAGAAGCAAAGATCACCAGTGTTGAAGCAATGATTCTTCAACTTCAACTTTGTTGGACTGGTCATGTTGTGCAGATGCCTGATGATCGTCTTCCAAAGCAGCTATTCTCTTCTGAACTTAAAAATGGAAAGCATAATGCTGGTGGTCAACAAAAGAGGTTTAAAGACTGTCTCAAGGCAAATCTTTAAAAATGTAGTATAAACATTGACAACTGCGAAACACTAGCCTGCGAGCGCTCCAGTTGGAGAACAGCCTTTACCAAAGGTGTTGTGGGCTTTGAAGACACTTGAACTCAGAACGCAAGGGAGAAATGTGCTAAGAGGAAGGCATGCTTGGCAAATCCACACTGTGACCAACTCCCACCTGGAAACCAATGTCCCCACTGTGGAAGGACGTGTGGATCCAGAATTGGCCTCCACAGTCACATACAGACTCATTGTATAAATGTATTCACACCCACATTTAACTCGAAGAAATCCAAAGGCTAAATCCTGAGCAATTTTTAACACATGACTGCTGTGTTTAAAAGGCATCCCCAAATAAAAGGGAGAATAGGGGGGAAATATTAGTGTTAAAGCTATGGTTTTCCCAGTAGTGATGTATGGAAGTGAGAGCTGGACCATAAAGAAGGCTGATCGCCGAAGAATTGATGCTTTTGAATTATGGTGCTGGAGGAGACTCTTGAGAGTCCCATGGACTGCAAGAAGATCAAATCTCTCCATTCTGAAGGAAATCAGCCCTGAGTGCTCACTGGAAGGACAGATCGTGAAGCTGAGGCTCCAATACTTTGGCCACCTCATGAGAAGAGAAGACTCCCTGGAAAAGACCCTGATGTTGGGAAAGATGGAGGGCACAAGGAGAAGGGGACGACAGAGGATGAGATGGTTGAACAGTGTTCTTGAAGCTATGAACATGGATTTGACCAAACTGTGGGAGGCAGTGGAAGACAGGAGTGCCTGGCATGCTCTGGTCTATGGGGTCACGAAGAGTCAGACACGGCTAAACAACTGCACAACAACAGTAGTGTTTTACCTTGAAAACAATGATTCTCCTGCTTTATTTTTTTATTTTTAAGGAACAACTTACTGTGGCTTCTCTTGAAAGAGACTTGCATTCTCCTCCATTGAGAATACAACTCAATACACCTTGCAGCATGCTAATTTTAAATGCTGTTTGTAATATCTTATGAAATAGATTTTCTAGGGTGTTTTTTCCCTCTCCACACACCATACCGACTATGCCAAAGCCTCAGTGCTAAATCCCTTAACAATTTCATTGGCATATCTAATCGAGTTACATAAAGATTTAAGTCATTTGGGGAGCCGCGGTGCCTCATCCGCAGCTTTACAGCAGACGGTAATTCCATTTATTGAAGGCTTGAAAGTATTTAGGTTTAAAATGCAGAAGACAAGAAATGACTCAAGCTTCCAAGGCAACACATCTTATGAACTGGTCCAGCAAACATCCAGGCCTCGGGGCAATAGGGGTGGCAGTGGGTGAGTGGCTACACAGAGCCAACAGATGTCCAACAGCAGGAGGAAAACTAATGGCGAAGAAATGCCCCACAGCTTGGAGGGAGGGTTGCTGAGGAGCTTTAAGGTGTGCAGAAAAGGGAATGGCAATGGAGATGGCATAAGTGTGTGTGTATGTGTGTGTGTGTGTGTCAGAGACATGGTGTGATGGCCTGGGAATCTGATTCAGAGGCTGAACCTGAGGAATCCCAGCCTGCACAGAAGTCCCCGCCACCAGGGCTGGCTGAGCTGGGGCAGGGGCTTGAACCTGAAGGGCCCTCACCTGTGCCGGATCCTCAGGAGCAGACACCAGCTGAATCTGCTCTGGCTCCGGAGGTGATCGAGGACCCATTACCCCAGGTGCTCCTCCCCTAGCCCTGTCAGGGGAAGGTGAGGCTGCCTCTGGGTCCAGTAACCCTCCAGCCTCTCCGGAGCTGCAGAGTCTCAGGGCAGAGAGGCGGAGGGAACTAAGTTCTCTCAGGAGGAGTGCTCGCCACCAGGCCAGGAGAGGCGAGTCACCTGTGGGCCGGGACTGCCCTATGCCTCAGAGGAGATAAAGGCCAGTCAGCCCAGTCCCACGTTGCGGGAGCAACATCATTGGTAACCTGTTCCTGCCAGCACCCTGTCCTGCTCTTCCAGAGTTCCTGACCATGCCCGGCTCCTTGCCTTGGACCCTGCTTCGCCCTTGACGGACAGCCTCCATACCCTCGACCTAGGACCGGACTCAGACCATGCCGCACGGTAAGTGCCCCCCGGGACCAGCACACATGGCCAGCAGAGAGGAATCTGCAGAGGGGGAGGAAGAGGCAGAGGAAAATAGAAGCTTGATTCTTTCATGCAATGAAAGTGAGTTAAGCCCTTCTCGTTCCGGATTGCTGCCTGTAAGTTTTCGCAGCAGCACAAAGATGAAGGAGCAGGAGGCAAGTGGTGGGAGGGAGTTGGATTCAACTCCCGAGGAGGAGGAATTGGCTGCACCCGAGTCTCTAAGAGGTAGGAGGCGGAGCAAGCGATAAGAACAAAGGATGACCAGGAGGAAGCAGGGGTGGGCCTGGGATTTATCTGGCCTTGGGAAGGGCAGGAAGCCAGTTGAGTCAACTGACTCCGACAGTGAGGAATGAGTTGTGGGAAGCTCGGATTGCTGGAAGCCTGTTATTGCTAATAAACCTCAGCTAGTTAAACTGCCAGAATGTTGTGTCTTGTGTGAGAGAAGTGCTAAACCTGACAGTGTATGCACACTTTCTCTTTAAATGTAGATTTTTTTGTTATTGGAATTTTTATTGGCTAAGTCAAGCAAACAACGAGAAATGGAGCAACAGAGAAGAACCCTAAAACTATATATAGTGGTACCTCGGTTTTCAAACGTAATCCATTCCGGAAGACCGTTCGAGTTGTGAAATGTTCAAAAACTGAAAACTCAATAGCCGACAGCTAGGCCTCAGGATCTTGCACTCAGTGGAAGCCGTGTGGCATGTTTGACTTCCGAATTGTGTTCGAAAACCAAAGCATTTACTTCTGGGTTTATGGCGTTCAAAAACCAAAATGTTCGTCAACGGAGACGTTCGAAAACCGAAGTACCACTGTACTAAGTCTATCTTTCGGCTCTATGTGTACCCTAAATTATGAGATGATTCAGGGAAGCTTCCCATGTTCCTGAGTCCTTCCCGACTCAACTCTGCCCCCTGTTTGGTCTGGTGTGAGTGACCTTCTTCATATTTCATCTTTTCCTGTCATCGCTTAATATCACTATTACTTGTTAACACTATACTTTGCAATCATCATTACCATCATTTGTTGTAATTACAAGTTGGAAAATAGTACAGCTACAATTCAATGTTTCTCCCTCCTACTTGCAATCTTGTCCTGTATGGCTTGATGTGAACTGGAGGCAGCATCCAGAAATCCTTCTCACTGAGCCTCAATATTTTCCCAATATTATCAGTGTTATTTACATTTCCTCTACTGTTAATCCTCAAGTTAAAAAGATGCACTGTCTCTCTCAATGTTCTTTCCTTGCTGCTGGGTCTGACTTTCTGATGTTTCAGCTAGAGAGGTCCATGAGGTTCTCTTTGCTGTGACTCAATAATTTCCCATCATTCTGATGGCAAACAGGATTGGGAGAGAGTGACTATTCGCATTCCAGATTGTGTTTCCTTTTGTTAAAAGATAAATAAATCTGCATGAAAATTCGTAGGGAATTTCCATGTGCATTTCTCCTAAAAGACACATTTCCTCTCATATAATGCATTTTGTCCATTGTTTTCATGAATATCAGCACTTGAATCTGTATGTGTTATTTCCCCTAACATACACTTTTGTTGTACATGTTTCTAGATTGCAGATTGTATTGCAAAATTCAGCCAAAGACATAATTACTTTTAAAAGATGTTTAAATTGGTGATTGCCCCCCCCCCCCCCAAACTGAAGCTTTTTGGTTAGAGATAATTGGGACATAGGTTCCAAAGAAGTTGATTAATATTTTAATGTATGCAACAACCACAGGTAGAATTTTTACATGCAGAAATCGAAAGATGGAGAGACTCCAACGAAAGAAGAATGGCTTATAAAATTAATGGATTATGCTGAAATGGCAAAATGGGCTGTAAAACTAAGAGATCAAAATGATGAACTATTTATGGAAAACTGGAGGCCTTTTTGGACTGTCAAAATATTTTAGCAATAAGAAATTGTGTGCAGGATTTGAGATATGAGCAGTGTGGGGATGAAATGATGTTAAGATGGACTTAGGGGGGTTAGTAACAAGTATAATGCAGCAACTAAGGATAAGAATAAAAACACCAGTGCAGGAGTGATGGGCAGTCAAAAAGAAAAAAATATAAGTGAATGATACATTATCTGTGTAGTAATTTTTTAAAAAAGTTTTGAAAAACCCATTAAAAATTAATAACAAAATTCGGCCAAGGGTGAATTTTGTGGTTCACTTCCTGCATTGGTTCAGAAAGTGCAAATTAGGTTGGTTCACGTTAAAATATATACTGACCAGAGTTTACTCCCATCCCTTGAGTGAGCAATCTGCTCCTACTTTCAGAGCTTTTGAACTTGGCTGCAACACCAAGGGTTGCTTCTGTTGGGAAACTGTGTACGTGCAGCTACTCACACAGAGTCAATTGAGGTTTGGCAGATAGCCAGAAGGTCATGTGAAGGAGTAAATCTGCCTGGTGATAATGAAGGCATGGAGACAGCTCCCTGATTGGTCAAGCTCTCTCAAGGGAGTGATAATTAATGGCCTACTAACTGGAATGTGTTAGTTCAGAGGTTCAGAGTTCTGTGTGTCAGTGTAGGAGTTGTGAGTCATGTCAGAGAGAGCTAGCAAAAGATCTGTGTTCTGTTCCTGTAAATAGTCTACTGTATATAATAAATACCTAACTACAAGTTCCTGGTTCCTGCTTCGTCTATCCTGTCTGCAGCCAAGTTGCCAATTGCTTCCGTGGATTCTGCATGTACCCTGCTAGGTCTGGCTAAGGTCCTGCAACTAGTCAGAAAGTTGTGAAACACCAAATAGGTTTTGCCAATAGCTTCAGCTCAGCAATAGCTTTCACCTCAGCCTGTCTTGAAGAATACATTTCCCTATGCATATATATATATATATATATATATATATATATATGCAGGTTTTGGTGTCCTCGGGTGTCTTCCCGTGTAAAAGTTGGGG
>JAXCMG010000103.1:949432-981686 GCA_034642415.1 Podarcis siculus
ATTATTATTATTATTATTATTATTATTATTATTATTATTATTATTATTATTATTGCTGCAGCCAACTGTGAAGGCAGAGCATCAATAGCGGTCTCTTCCATGAATGTGTCCGGTCCTTTTTTAAAGCCTTCCAAGTTGGGAGCCATCACTGCCTCTTGTGGGAAGTGAGTTCCTTTTGGGTTTGCAGAAAGTAATGGCCAGCGATGATTTTTATTTCATTTAAGAAACCAAAACAAAACTCCAGTGCAATTTCATATAACTTTCTAATGTGAGCGGCTAGATGCTGGAAACTAAGGCAGATGAGCTACATTTTACTAAGAATAATAGTACATCCATCATCTGCAAGTTAGATGTTTAAGGCTTAATGAAATATTCCAGCCAAGGCAAGCAGATTTGTTCATATGTCAATAACTGGAAAATTGATTATTTTGCAAGGAAAATAAAGCAAAGAAATAAAATGACTCAGCCATTAAGACAATCTACGGGAAATTTATGAGTCTGCAAAAAACCCCGGCTTGCTGAGCATTGGAACAAATTGGAAAAAATCGAAGAGAAAACTGGATGTGAACTTTTAAATGTGCTTCTGACCTATGCAAAGTGACTTTGCAAACAAAAGAAATAAATGGCATCATATAGTTAATTATTAAATCAGTATACATATGAAAAAAAATCTGTTTGCAAACTCACCAGGAGCCCCTACACGCAGTCTGATTTTTTTCTCCTCATGTTAATCTTTCAGTCCCAATTTCATTCCTTTATTCATAAGTCTGAAAGCCCATTACCTTAAAGGGTTTTTTAATGCTCTCAAATTTGTCTTAAGTAACACGGTGCAAGTTAAAGCCAGTCAAGTCAGGTGTGAAAGTCTAGCTGTGCCATACTAAACGTTTCCTGAGAATATTTTGTCTTCGGAAGACAGGTCAAAATTTCATCAAGGGCTGTTTCAACTGGAAACACACTACCTGTGGGGAGGAGGGAGAATAAGAAACAACAGTTGACTGAAAACATAGCACAAGGCAGTAAGACAACATGTACACCAAAATGGAGAAGATGAGGTAGAGACAAAGAACTGAAGAAGCAATAGAAAGTGGGACTGGGAAGAGATGGAAGGGGCTGTGCCTTATTGGGATACAAGAAGCAGACAGGCTAAGGACGGGGCAGAAAGTGTAGGGTTCATTTTCCCTGTTGATGTTCAGTTCCAGGTCCGTCCCCCCAACACACACACACACACACACACACATTTCCCTCCCATTGAAACAAACAACAGTGGTTCTGGACTTGGCGTAGAGACCATCTTATCCTGGAAAACCTGCTCCCTGCCTTGCAGTCCTTTTGCCACCTGGCCTGGGAGGACTGACTCCACCTACAAAACCTGAGGCTGCTGAACAGACTCTTCGGCTGGGGTGCTGTTTGGGGCTTTTTGCTGTAGGGGTGGTGGTTGTTGCTGTGGTTGGTGGGTTGCTGGTTTTTTTTTGTATCTTTATTTTAGTTCTTGTGATTCATGTGGAAATTGTTTAGTTTGGTTGTGTATTTTTTAAATGTTTTCCTTATTGTTTATGACTACTATTGTAATGATCTACAGTACATTGATCTACCACTGCGATCTACCCTCCCATCAGATGTCAGAGAGATAATTATATGACCATCCATAAACATCTGAAGGTGGCCCTGTACAGTGGTACCTCTGGTTACGAACTTAATTTGTTCCGGAGGTCCGTTCTTAACCTGAAACTGTTCATAACCTGAGGTACCACTTTAGCTAATGGGGCCTCCCACTGCCGCCGCCTCTACATGATTTCTGTTCTCATCCTGAGGTAAAGTTCTTAACCCGAAGTACTACTTCTGGGTTAGTGGAGTCTGTAACCCAAAGTGTTTGTAACCCGAGGTGTTTGTAACCCGAGGTACCACTGTATTGGGAAGCTTTTAATGTGTGGTGATCTGTTGTGCTTTTGTATATTCTGTTGGAAGCTGCCCAGAGTGACTGGGGCAACCCAGTCAGATGGGTGGGGTATGAAAAAATATTATTATTAAGTTATGTATTTTATGTTGTAAGCTGCCTTGAGCATGGTTTGAACTCTGGAAAGGCAGCATGCAATCAAATTACATCTCTCCTGACATGCGCTCCAGCCAGTGTGGTGTAGTGGTTAAGAGCAGTAGTCTTGTGATCTGGTGAACCAGGTTCACGTCTCCGCTCCTCCACATGCAGCTGCTGGGTGACCTTGGGCCAGTCACACTTCTCTGAAGTCTCTCAGCCCCGCTCACCTCACAGAGTGTTTGTTGTGGGGGAAGAAGGGAAAGGAGAATGTTAGCCACTTTGAGACTCCTGAAGGGGAGTGAAAGGCGGGATATCAAATCCAAACTCTTCTTCTTCTTCTCTCCAAGTCGGAAGTCCAACATGGTAGAGGACCTTACCACCACCTCAGAGAGAAGGCCCCCCCCTCTCTCTTTCGGATGGACCTCTTTCTATGCACTGAGAGAGGGAGATCCCATGCACCTTTGATGCCCTCCCAGGGACCACAAAACTGCACCCTAATACATTTTTGGACAGAATTCTTATGGGAATTTTACTATCTCATACTATAATCGTCATGGGATATCTTGCTTTATAGTGTTTAAACTGCCTGATTCTAATGATGTGTAATAGAGACCCACACATACGTAAATATTGAATTCCTCCCCCCAGTCACTGATTCACTTAGTTCTTCCCTAGGCTTTCAGAGCTGCTTAGGAATCTAATTGCCCACATCACACCCTGATGAGTTGCTTTTCAAAGTGGCAGCAAAGTCTGAAAATCAGAACCCAAACTTACAAGATTTCAGGCTCTTCCTGTGGCAGATAGAATTCATATTTCAGACCTTAGTTCATCTAATTTAAGGATTTCAGCCACATTACACACATATATCTCACAAGGAATTCTGTTTTCCTTTTCCTTTTTACAGGTTTCCTTTTGATTTGGGATCTTATTATTTTGAGCTATTGGTCAAAGAAGAACGGTCTGCCTTTCATTCTGAAACATAGCATTTTGAAAGCCACTATAGTATGAAAGACGGTCCTTTTTATTATTGCAATAGAAATAATAGGTCTGGAAACTCTTCTTCTTAAGACTGTAAGATGGTTTCATTTGACATCAAATCAGACTCATTTGGATTCAATAGTAAGAGTTCAAGAGTGAGCTCAACTGCCTATTATGGAAATTAAGACTCCGCCTTCCATGAAGACTAAAGAGTATTATCATATTATAGCATAAAAGCCATAACACTTATGGACTGGTGCAAGTGAACTCTCGTGATAGTCTACTACAGGTGCAAGGTTAGGAAACACTGGGGATTTTATTACTTACCATGAGTTTAATAAGAGAAGAAAGGAGAAATGACAAGCATAGCTGCAGAAGAGATTGTATTTCTCAGACTTTTTCAAGAATATACAGGATACATATTAACTATATACTGCTGTTGTTTAGTCGTGTCCGACTCTTCGTGACCCCATGGACACCAGGCACTCCTGTCTTCCACTGCCTCCCGCAGCTTGGTCAAACTCATGCTGGTAGCTTCAAGAACACTATCCAACCATCTCATCCTCTGTCGTCCCCTTCTCCTTGTGCCCTCCATCTTTCCCAACATCAGGGTCTTTTCCAGGGAGTCTTCTCTTCTCATGAGGTGGCCAAAGTACTGGAGCCTCAGCTTCACGATCTGTCCTTCCAGTGAGCACTCAGGGCTGATTTCCTTCAGAATGGATAGGTTTGATCTTCTTGCAGTCCATGGGACTCTCAAGAGTCTCCTCCAGCACCATAATTCAAAAGCATCAATTCTTCGGTGATCAGCCTTCTTTATGGTCCAGCTCTCACTTCCATACATCACTACTGGGAAAACCATAGCTTTTACTATACCTGGAGGAGGAACCGGCAAGCCACTCCAGTATCCCTACCAAGAAAAGTCCATGGGCAAAGACAACAGGCAACTGTATACTAGGTTTCAAGAATTAATAGTGCAAGCACATCGGAGCCAGAGCAAATGGTGATGTGCACTGAGGCCTGAGCATACACTGTTGCCAGGATAATTAGTTGGCATGATGTCACAACTGATAAAAGAGTTCTGCAGTTGCCATGGACTCTGTATTTAGTGCATCTTAGTACTTGAACCTGTCATGTTCACTCAGGAGCATAGGCACATAGAAAACTGCCATATGAGCTCGGACTTTTGGTGGCAAAGGGGTGGAAGGAAGAAGTCCCGACAACAACAGATTGGCATAACAAGCTACAAGAATTTGCTGAAATGGTGCAGTTGACAAAGAGTCTGAGAGGCAATTCAAAACAAAAAATTTATGGGAAAGTGGGATAGATATAAGATATATGTTCAAAAATACAGTAACCTCTGCCTGGTTCCCTGTAACTTGGCTTCTCGCAGCGAGGGAACCACCAGAAGGCCCTCAGCACTGGACCTCAGTGTCCAGGCAGAATGATGGGGGTGGAGACGCTCCTTCAGATATACTGGACCGAGGCCATTTAGGGCTTTAAAGGTCAGCACCAACACTTTGAATTGTGCTTGGAAACATACTCAAGATCTTGCTGAAATCTTGCAAGATCTTGTGGAGTGCATGAGATCATGCTATATCTCACCGGAGCCTGCCACCACTTCATGTGTGCTGCCACGCAACTCAGGTAAGGGAGGGGTGAGACAAAAGTGGCAGGGACAGTTACCGTTTGCCTCAGGTGGCAAAATGGGACACTCCGCCCCCATCCATTTATAACAAATGTGATGGAAACTTGAATATATGATTTGGAAGCATTATAAACATGCGTCTCAGAAATACGCTATAATACATGAGATTTAATTGCTCCAGAGGAGAACAAGGGACACGGG
Organism: Podarcis siculus; assembly: GCA_034642415.1. NCBI lineage: Eukaryota > Metazoa > Chordata > Lepidosauria > Squamata > Lacertidae > Podarcis > Podarcis siculus. The sequence continues at coordinate 954,289 of JAXCMG010000103.1, forward strand.
TGGCGCTGTGGGTTAAACCACAGAGCCTAGAACTTGCCGATCAGAAGGTTGGCGGTTCGAATACCCGCGACGGGGTGAGCTCCCATTTCTCGGTCCCAGCTCCTGCCAACCTAGCAGTTCGAAAGCACATCAAAGTGCAAGTTGATAAATAGGTACCGCTCCGGCAGGAAGGTAAATGGCGTTTCCGTATGCTGCTCTGGTTCACCAGAAGTGGCTTAGTCATGCTGGCCACGTGACCCAGAAGCTGTACGCTGGCTCCCTCGGCCAATAAAGCGAGATGAGCGCTGCAACCCCAGAGTCGGCCACGACTGGAGCTAATGGTCAGGAGTCCCTTTACCTTTACCTTTAATGATAGGACAACATTTCAGAGGGAACAGGTTGGGCACGGTTTGCTTTGTTGTTGTTTTTTTGAAAAAGTACTGCACTATGCCTTCATGTCTTTTGGGATTCTTCAAACATTTAACAGAAACTTAGGGGAGGAATCGTTCTAGGTTTTGAAACGGTCTCTTTTCACTTTGCCTGAAGATGCCTTCAAAAAGCTGAAATGTAAGATATTCATCTTGGCTCACATTACCAACCTTTCAGAGCAGATTATATCCCCAACCAAAAAAACTTCCATTATTAGGCTATTTTTGTTTGAAGGCTTCTTTTCTTTGGCCCCAAGCTTGTTGAGAATACTAGCCATTCATTTCCTAGTGACATGCTGCAGCATAAGAATTGTTCTTCCCTTCAAGTAGAAAAATTTGATTACCAGTATTTATCACAAAAAGAAATGGAAAAGAGAAATATGTTTTCTGATTTTCAAGAGAAGACCAGTGCTGCCACCTTTTTTAGAAAGGAAAAAAAAAAGGAATACACTGGATGGCAATTAGATTTTAATAATTTGGCTTGGAATCTTAAAACAAGTTCTTGTTCCCTGTTTAAATATTCTCTTCTTGGCTCCCTGAAATAACAAGACTAGCAATGAAAGGGAACTTTAGACTAGTCAGATCATTGCAATCATTTGGAGAAACCTTCCTAAATAATCCACAACTATAGCTTTTAGCATAGTGTCACCAGTAGGAATCAGAGGGCCTTTTCAGTAGTGGCACCCATCCCAGATGTCAAACAGATAAACAGCTATGTGATTTTTAAGAGACATCTGAAGGCAACTTTGTTTAAGGAAGTTTTGATGCTGTATTGTGTTTTTACTATTAGTATTTTTGTTGGGAGACACCCAGAATGGCTTGGGCAACCCAGTCAGATGCGCAGCATATAATTATTAAATTATTATTACTATTATTATTAGTTTGGAATGCTGCTCCTACTGAAATAAGACAGTTCTGATATTTCATAATATGCTGAAAATTTTCTGTTTAGAGAATTGTTTTGAATCGGTTTTGGTCTGCTGTGTATTTTAGGTTTTTATAAAATTACGAAGTGTTAATAATCTTATTGAACACTGCCATGATACTGTTCATGAGTTGGTGATTCATAAATACTTTTATAAATCAATAAAAACAGGGGATTAGACAAATTCATGGGGGATAAAGCCATTACTCAGAATGAGGCAATCGCCTCAAGTAGCATATGCTGGTGGGCAGTCTCAATGACTGTGCCTAGGGATGGAAGGAATGAACTTCTCCTTCTAGCATGCTGTGGTCCTGACAATTAGGCCACCCATGCCTGTGATTAATTAACAAGCCCACCCCTGAAGCTGAGGCTCCAATACTGTGGCCACCTCGTGAGAAGAGAAGACTCCCTGGAAAAGACCCTGATGTTGGGAAAGATGGAGGGCACAAGGAGAAGGGGACAACAGGACGAGATGGTTGGACAGTGTTCTCGAAGCTACCAGCATGAGTTTGACCAAACTGCGGGAGGCAGTGGAAGACAGGAGTGCCTGGCGTGCTCTGGTCCATGGGGTCACGAAGAGTCGGACACGACTAAACGACTAAACAACAACAACAACAACACATTTAGCATAACAGAAGGCCAATTTATCCCTGAGCTATATGGCTCAGCCCTGCAAAGCATTGCTCACACATGTGCACACACAGAGACTCCAACTCCCTGCAGGACATGTAGGTCCTCCTCCTACGCTTATGCACCCATTGCCTGTCATAGAGAACATTAAGAAAGTTACTGGTATGGACTCTGTTTCTACACCGCTAAACCCATTGCCTGTCAGCTCCATCTTATCTCTCAAAACGCTGATTATTTATTTTTTGAATTTATATACCACCCTATTCCCAGAGGTCTCAGGGCGGTTCACAGAAGAGATCACAATATATAAAATGAAAATAAGAACAACAACCCAATAACACCCTCCCAGAAAAAAGCCACATTTTTGAAGGGTATAAGATGTCAACCAGGTAACCCAAAGGCCTGGTTAAAAGGGAACGTTTTTGCCTGGCGCCTAAAGGTGTATAATGAAGGCGCCAGGTGAACTTACCTGGGAAGAGCATTCCACAGATGGGGAGCTTTTTCAGAGAAGGCCCGTCCTCGTGTTGCCACCCTCCAAACCTCTTGAGGAGGCACACAAAGGAAGGCCTCAGAAGATGATCTCAAGGTCTGAGTAGGTTCATATGGGAAGAGGGGGTCCCTTGGGGTATTACGGTCCTGAGCCGTTTAAGGCTTTATAGGTCAAAACCAGCACTTTGAATTGGGCCCAGAAACTAATTGGTAGCCAGTGCAGTCGGACCAGGATCACTATATAATATGCTCAAACCATCCTGCTCCATTGAGCAACCTGGCAGCTGAATTCTGCACTAGCTGAAGTTTCTGAACTGTCTTCAGAGGCAGCCCTACGTATAACGCTTTGCATTAATCAATTAAATCCCAGGACCCAGGAATCAAGGGTGAGGAAGGACCAGCGGCGTAGCGTGGGTAGTCAGCACCCGGGGCAAGGCAAGTAATTTGCGCCCCCTAACCCGGGGCAAGGCAAGTAATTTGCGCCCCCTAACCCCTAATCATGGTCATTAATACTGACGGCTCTACTCTGGGGCAAACTTCGTGGTGACTACTGCCCTCCGTGGTGTTGTTTTTGCAATTAAAGGACCCCTGCCTCAAATAAAGCATCTTGGGGATTGGGGGCTGGGATTTGCCAAGGGAGCTGGGAATTGCAGTTCAGTGGCGGGTCAGGGGGAGAGGGTCCCTTCCGTGTCTGGGTGCCGCGGGCCCCTTTGCGCCAAGACGCGCGTCTTTGGGCGTCGCGGCGCAGCCTTCTCGGTCTCCCTCCCCGGCCCGGCTAGCCCCGACGCGGCTTCTTTCTGGCGTGGGGAGGGGGCGCCTCTGGGGCCAGTGCATCGGCCGGCCTCCAGCGCGGGTGGGCGGGCCCCGTCGGGGCGGGTGGGCGGCGTGGCGCTTGGTGCCGGAGCCTCCGCCCGCAGCGCCCCATCGGGAGACCCGGCCGGAAGGAGCCTCGAGCCGGCTGTCAGACGCGGCTGAAGCAGCCAGGGCGGCATGGCAGGCGGCGGCGGCTCCTCGGCAACTCCACGCAGCCAGCCCTGCGCGCTGGCCGAGCCCCGCAGGCGAACGCTGCCCGTCGGTGAGGAGGGGCTGCCTGGCGCGCCCTCCGCGGCGAGCGCTGAGAGCCGCTGCCATGGGGCTCTGGGCGACTCCGGAGGCAGCGAGCGCGGACCAGGTAGGGGCAGAGAGCTCCGAGTGCGCCCCCAAAAATGTTGCGCCCGGTGCGGCTGGCACCCCTTGCACCCCCCACGCTACGCCACTGGGAAGGACACCCAGAAACCCAAGGGCACCCACAGATCCATTAAACTTCTGTTTCCAGTATTTAGGCATGAATGCCAATGCTTGTGTAAGCAAAACACAAGAGGGAGCTTCAGAGAACCTCAATTTTTTCAGACGTATGAATGAATGAATTTTTTTATTTCAGTCACAGACCAGTTCCAGCCCACATACAATATCAAGGAAGTCATAAAACACCATAGGGATACATTTGAATTTGCAATTAGGTATAACAGGGGCAATACAGATATAGCAACAGTTAAAATATATAAATTAAAACTTAGTCACTAACATATAACCTAAAATTATCATTTAAGGCCTTAATCATTATGATACCACAGCTTGTTCCCCAAGTTTTATGGCAATTGCACAGAATTTGGCTACCCTTGACGTCATCGCAGGATCCTTGTCTTCTACCAGGGATTTTAGACATTGAAGTTTGGATTCATTTGGAGATTTTTGCATGGCAGGGGTAATAAATACCAAGCGCATATCCCTGTAGAAACAGCAGCGTAACAAGGCATGAGAGACAGTTTCTACCTCCATCAAGCTGCAGGGGCAGACTCGTTCCGCGTAGAAGTTTGAATATATTGTCCATGGAATGCTGGTGGACTGTTGCGTGTGTAGGTCCCCAGGCCACCCCTCAAATAACTTCACACATAACACGTAATTTAGTTTTGGTTTTTTGGGCACTATTTTGGCCACAACTTTATTAAAATACAAAATCAGTGAGTGGTTGTTTAGACATTGGTTATGACTATCTGTCCCCCCGCCTGGGACAGAACTGACATCCCAAGGTCCGATCGGTAGCCAGTAGAAGAGAAAGTCAAACTTGGGGGTCATTTGAGCTAAGCGTCGGACCCACGCCGTTCACCCCAGCAGCTCCCCGAAAGCTTGCCGGCCCTGGTCCTATGACCAAGGATTCCCATGACAGGGATTGGGTGGCCCTGGTCCCATGACAGGGATTGGACGAAATCGTGGCAAGCCCCAGGATTCCTTTAACGGAATTCCCTTCAGCGCAATAGGAGGGGCAGGCACAGCCTATCCGGACCCCTCCACCACCAGCATATTATAACCAATGCCTAACCACAACCTTACAAGTTGTGACGAATTGCTGAGTAGTAGGCAAAAACCAAATGGCACAGCCAATCACCAAATGGCAAAATTCCTACTAGGCCCCTGCGCCAAGGCAGACGACCCCATGACAGGCAAAGCAAGGTCAACCGGAAAAGAGGGCGGGTGGGCGGGTGATCCGATGCACTCTGCAAAGAGAAAGAGAAACCAGAGTGCACCAATATTTAAAGACTATGGTCCCACCCACCCAATTTGCAACATACAATTTGCCCCAGCAACCCGGTTATCCAATCACAATGCCAGGCAACAACTATTAACCTGCCTGGCAACAAGAGGCCTGGCCCGGTGGCCCACACCGCAACACGTGCTCTCATTTATTGGAGAACACGCTTTGTAGATGTGTGAGTCATGAAAATCAGGTGGAGAAGGGGAATAGTATTATGAAGGAAGTCAAGACTATCTGGCTGGGTGACTGGATACAAGAGAACTCCACATTGCAGCATTTAGTTCCTGGGCCCACATGTGTTGTCCAAAGCTGGCAGAATTGGAAGCTTCTATTGAGGAGCGTCATTCAAGAACTTTTAAGAGAAATGAAAAGATTTTGGAAAGACGAATGGCATGACTCAGAAAGGGTCCTACACCATTTTCCATTTTCCATTTTCCATTTTGGAAAATGGAAAGAAGCAGAAGTCCCAGCAAAGGAAGAATGGATACAAAAACTTATGGAACATGCAGAAATGAAATCAAGACAACAAACTTTTTACAAAAGAATGGAAATGGTTTATTGAATATTTACAGATAAATTGTAAACAGATAAGAACATTGGCAGGATTATTGAAATAACATGCCGTTTTATAAGAGTATATATTTATAGTAGATGAATAAATGAGCAAATTAAGTTAATTTGGATATGCAGAAGATCTTAAAAACAAATTTAAGGAACCTCAGAAATAGGGGGACGGAAGTCAAGTTTGGAAAGGTTAACATGATTGTAAAATTAGTGAAATGTATAAATCTGAAAAGCATAAATAAAATTTAAAGAAAGAAAAGGTGCTACAGATTGCTCCCTAAGAGCTCCAAACCACGGCGGGACAACTGAAGGACATTTTCATTCCATTTGAATATACACTTTACATCTCCTTTGTTCCATTTTGTAATTTGCAGAACTGAATGTATGTATTTCAAGTAATTTAAGTTTTTCTTTCTTTTATATTTAAGCAATCCAAGCCAGACCAAAATATAAAGTGAGAGATTCATTTTCCGCAAGGGAAGAAAGGGCAGTTTAACGAAATTGACCTAAATATTTAGCCATGCTCCACTTAAGGATTAGAAGGAAGGATTCAACCACTTCTTATGTTATGAAAGAGCAGTCTTCCATCCCCACTTTTAAGTCCCCTTTAAGCTCCTCTCAGAGATCAAATGAAGTTTGTTTGCCAAATCTCTATGTAAGGAAACCTGTTCTGTATTAGACTTTTAAAAGAGAGAGTGAGAGAGAGCAAAAAGTGTACTAAGCTCAGTAAATCCGGTTAGCAGGATAAACCTCCCTAAATCATTTTGCCCCCTCCTTGGATATTCTGGAAGCAGCATCAGCATCAGTTTTTTTGTAACTTGATCCTATTTTCTTTGTGGTACAGCTTGCAAGCCCTCAATTGAACAAGGTAATTCAAAGTAGCTGCATTTGCCCAGCACAATCTCCTCCTGCTCATCGGCACATATTTGGGTTGGGGTTGGGAGTGGGGGCAGCAAACTTCTAGATGTAACAATTTTAGGAATGGGGAAGGAAGGCTGAGCATTTAATACAGCCTTTTGGGTGCACAATCTATAATCGCTGAAACCCTATAGACGGTTAGGCTGTTGAAATCCCAGTGGCTTCGGCGGAATTTAAACAATCCAGCTGTTCAGAGGATTGTTGCAGCCAATATGGATAAGCCGAAAGCACAATGCAAAAATGCCTTTGGAAATTGTTAAAGTTCTCCTAGGCTCCTGATTGTCAAGGCAAACTTTCCCTCCCACTCTCTCACTCAGCATTAAAACTGGAGGCACGCTTTGCTCTTACATTTGAAAATAGCTTTTTATTTTTACCCTTATTCATGTGTAAGAGTGAATTGCACTGGCACTCGCTGCACAAGCTGTGTGCAGATGTCTCGAACAGACAGAGGCAACCCCAGCAGAAGGAAGCAGCTTGCTCAAGGCTTGTGAATGGAGCAAAATCCATATGTTTACATACTTGGGTCCGGCAGATGTTCTTTGAAACCATCCTGTTTTTAAAACGAGTAATGGCCAAACTAGGACGTGGGTGGCGCTGTGGTTTAAACCACTGTGCCACTTGGACTTGCCGATCGGAAGGTTGGCGGTTCGAGGCCCTGCGACAGGGCGAGCTCCTGTTGTTTGGTCCCAGCTCCTGCCAACCTCAGAGTTCGAAAGCACACAGTGCAAGTAGATAAATAGGTACCACTCCGGCAGGAAGGTAAACGATATTTCCATGCACTGCTCTGGCTTCGCCAGAATGCGGCTTAGTCATGCTAGCCACATGACCCGGAAAAACTGTCTGCAGAAGCTGACTGTGGTGATCACATAGGGTCCCCAGACGTTTGACGGTCTATTGATCCCTGTGCCACCACTGTGATTGCTTCCCCGCTGCCACCAACCCGCTTCTCTCGGGTACACACTGAGTCCAGACAGTTGTTAACATTAAACCAAATAAACAAGTTTAGTTTATAAGCATTAACAAGTTTATGGTTTCAGATAATTTTTCTTGTCAGTTTCTTAATCTTAGTTTCTTTACTGACCTATACCTTCCTAATACCTTCTAACTGATTATCCTAACTGTTTAACTGACTCCTCTTAACAGTTTCACTCTCTCACATCAAACTAGCCCAACCCACAGACTATTCCTCCCTCTCCCTTCTCTAACTTCAGACTGACTTCTTAACAACTCTAACTCTAACTCCTCCCCTTGGGTTCCTATTGGTTAATCATTTTACACTTAGTTAACCCTTTCCTTATGACCCAGTATGATGTCACACACCTAGGAGCGCAAACGCCACACGGACAAACACCGGCTCCCTCAGCCTGTAGAGCGAGATGAGTGCCACAACCCTAGAGTCATTCGCGACTGGACTTAACTGTCAGGGGTACCTTTACCTTTAATGGCCAAACTCCATGTGTCCCTAAAGGAACAATGCACTAGACAAGAAGCTGGTGTGAAGCAAGGGTGGCATAAGTTAAGCTAGTGTAAAGTTACACTGGATCCAAACTCCATTCAGCAGAGGAATTACTGCTGGCTGAGCTCGCCTAACCTTGGCAGAGGTGAAACAAGCCTTTGAAATAATCTTTGAGTTATGCCACCCAATTTTCCAGCCTAATTTGCAGTGTGCTTTCAGGTCACATGACTGAGTAGAATGGGCTTAATATCCAGAATACGTCCACCACCCTCTGATCACACCCCCACTATGCCTCTCCCTGTCGTCTTACAACCAGTCCAATGGGTTGCACTGCTGTCAGCTTCTTCCTCTTTAGCCCCATTTTTGCCTCTGAAGCTCAGCAGGGAAGAGGGTGTCCTTTGTTCTGGCTCCCTTGGTCTCCTTGCCTTCAGCCCACCAGTCCTAATGGGCACCAACCACCACTAGTTAGGGGATGTTTCAGCAACCTACAAGACCTCCTCCGGCTCTGTGATTCTTTGATTCCATGAACTGTGCAAAGGCACAGCAGGCAGACCTTAGATTGGTAGATAATTTGGACTCATAGATGCCTTAGCACACAGTTGGGGGATTGCTGATATATACTTTATACTGCCAAAACTGCATCAGCTTCCCCATAACATTTCTACAGCAGGAGTCTTCAGGTTATAAAATTGGCCACTGAAGAAGATTTATTCCCCTAATTGTTCATGAAAACGCAGATAATGAACATAAAGTAGGCAATAACACAGGACCAGGTGTGTTTCTTGGCCAATATATGGCCTCACTTGTCGGAGCCAAGAAGCAAGTTGCAGATGGATGGATGCTTTAACGTGCCCAAAGTGGTTATACAGTGATGGACAAACATACAGCTACTGTCCATATGCAAGCCTACTGAAATAGCCATTTAAAAAGAGGAAATATCATGCAAATTGTGATTTGCCAAGCCTGATAGCTCCTGGGGTGTAGTTATTCCGTGCCATTATGGAAGACGTGCCTGGGCATTTTCTGGATTGTGCAATCATCATTAAAGCAACATTTGAGGATTCTGCAATCATTCTGATCTCTAGAGCACATGAGGCAACACTAACTGCAAAATTAAAAATCTGCCCAATGTGTCTCTTATTCTGCCTGCTGCATGTTCTAGGTTTCCTCCTTAGCTAGTCCCTCCTTCTACACCCCTCCCATTCTCCATTGATGCTAACTGTCAGTACAGTAAATGGTTTCCCAAGATGAGTACCCAATTACTGTTCTACTATGCACATAGATTTTCCTGTGACAAAGAAATTGATGCTTCATTCTCTCCCATAGCCATGATGAAGTGGGCTAGTTTTCATTACAACCATAGCCTGACATCTCTCCCCCCTTCATGCATGGTGGTTCCTTCACTTCTGGATATCAATAAGACAAGAAAAGCCTGTGTGTCTGCTTGTGTGTCGGGTGGGACTGCAGTTTCTGTCAGCAAGGGCTAAGCCACCCAGTCTCAGTAGAGGTGGGCAGGCTGTTTCTTCACTAGAAGTGTCCCTAAGCATTGTCCCTCCCTATCAGTGAGGTAATCTACAAGTCATTAACACTACAAAAGTTCAAGAACTCCCACCCAGGATTTACACACAAAACCGCAGTAATAGTTCAGGAAGAAGCTCTGCTGACCTTTCTCCCCTCTTTAATTCTACCTACAGAACCCACCTCCAACTTTTTACCCCGCACCAAAAGCCAGGGAACTTGTGTCCACCAGCTTCCATGGTGGGATAATGACTCCAGATCACTTTCCTGCTAAATCACTCTCCCTTTGTCAAGGCTACATCTCTTGGCCAAGGAAGCAGGAGAGTTGTGGTGTTCGTATGGAGCCCTCAATCATTTCATGGACTATTGACCCGTACACCACTAATCCGCTGCCACCAGCCAGGTTCTCCCTGGTAAAACACTTCGTTTCAGTCGGGTTCTCAAGTTAACAACGAAGATTGTAGTTTATTGCAAACACAAATAAACTTTAAATGCATTCAAAACGCTCTTACCCTTTACCCTCTTAGTCTTATTTTCTCCTGTCTCTAACTCACTCTAACTCCTCTACCTCCCCTCACCAAGAACCAACTGCGCTTGTTATGTAGTGTAGTTTCACCCTGGGCCAACAGGGGGATACTGTATATAGTTTTCACTCAGGTCTGTAGATAGTTTTCACTCAGGTCCGCGTCAGTTATTTTAGGCGGGAACTCTGGGCTGTGGTGGTTACAATGTGACAGCCGGCTGCCTATAAAAGCAGGCCGGCTGAGCTGTTCGCAGTCAGTTCTATTCCAGCTTACAAAATAAAGAGCTACTTGAAGAAATCGCTGTGCCGGCTGCTATGTCAACCCACAACTTAACACTGGCGACGAAGGTGGGATAGATGGACATCAGAGCACAGCCAGATGCGGCCAGCCTCTGAACTGAGCTGAATCACTGAGCTGAATCACAGAGCGAAATCACTGAGCGAAATCACTGGGCAGAACCAATTCAGAGCTGAGCGTTCTGGCTAGAGCACGGTGTTCCATCCATCGCCCTTCACGCCGGCATCGGAATCATGGCTTCACTTGTGCCTCTACTGCCATTTGCGCCAGCCTCTGAATCATGGGACTCCTACCTCGCTCGGTTCGACTGCTACCTCCAAGCCAACGAGCTGACAGCAGTATCAAAGGATCGGAAGCGGGGCCTATTCCTCAGCCTCTGTGGGCCTGAGGTGTTTGAGACGGCCCGAGCATTGGTTGCGCCTGAAGCAGTCCAGGCAACACCATGGGACACGATCCAAGAGAAGCTCCGCAACCACTACGCACCAAAGCCGTCCAAGATTGCTGCCCGCCATGCGTTCTACCACCGGAACCAGGCAGAGGGGGAGTCAATCAACAACTACACCACCGCCCTGCGACAGGCTGCAATGCACTGTGAGTTCCGAGACTTAGACGATGCCCTGATGGATCGAATCGTCTGCGGGGTCCGGGACATCCATCTGCAACGGCGTCTCCTAGCCAAGCCAGACCTCACGCTACAGAAAGCCATTGAGGAGGCTGTGGCCTCAGAAGCTGCTGAACGCTCCGCCCAGGAGATCCGCAAGTCCAGCAGCCCGCATCTTGCTAGGAAGCCAGTTCCGGTGCATCATGAAGAGGCCAGCAGTGATGAGGCATCCTCCAGTGAAGACGATGACGTGCACCAGACAAAGCGGGAGCGCAGGAAGTTCCAACAGAAGTCCAAGGGCCAACCGGAATGTGCCGGCTGCGGAGGCAACCATTCCCGTGCCAAGTGTCGATTCAGAGATGCCATCTGTAGGAAGTGTTCCAGAAGGGGCCACATCGCTAAGGTCTGCCGATCGGCTCCGTCTGACACCCCCCCTTCATCGACTCGCAAGTCCAAGTCTTCACTCCAGTCTGCCAAGGAAAGTTGTTTCGCTCTCACCAACTGCCGCTGCCCGTCTGGAACCACGATTGGCCAAACCGACTCGCCTACGCGACGCAAGCTGAACGTCACGGTGCTCATTGAAGGAGCTCCATGTGACATGGAGATCGACACCGGGTCTGCCCTGTCCATCGTGTCATGGAGCACCATCAAAAGACTGGTACCCAGAGTGTCCAAAAGGCAACTCGACTCTCACCGCGTACACCTGAGAGACTACCAGGGAAACGACATTCCCGTGGTAGGCGTTGGCCGGTTCCGGATCGCCTTCAAGGATTTTTCGGGCCTGCTCCGGTTGGTGGTGGTCGAAGGTCAGCGGCCAAGCCTCCTAGGGCTAGACTGGTTTGATGCCCTCGGCCTGGAAGTCACCGGCATCAACTGCATCTCTAACGCAGAGACTGAGGGTCTGGTCAAAGACTTTGCCGAGGTTTTTGACGGCACCTTGGGGCAATATACAGGTACGCCCATCTCCTTTAGCCTTGATCCACAAGTCGCCCCCATCAAGCTAAAGCCACGCCGGGTTCCCTTTGCTCTCAAGGCTAAGGTGGACGAACAACTGGACAAACTGATCACCCAAGGAGTTTTGGAGCCGGTTGACCACGCAAAGTGGGAAACCCCCATCGTCACGCCTGTCAAGCCAGATGGGTCGGTGAGAATCTGCGCTGACTACAAGTGCACGATCAACAAGGCACTTCAGCAGCACGCTTATCCGGTTCCTGTTGTCCAACACCTGCTGCATTCCCTGGGTGAGGGTAAGGTCTTCGCTAAGCTGGACCTTGCCCAAGCCTATCAACAACTGCCAGTCGATGATGCCACTGCTGAAGCCCAGACGATCGTCACCCACCGGGGGGCATTCCGTTGCCGCCGGTTGCAGTTCGGGGTGAGTGTGGCTCCTGGCATCTTCCAAAGCCTTATGGAGCGTCTCCTGCAAGGGCTTCCGGGCGTGGTACCATATTTTGATGACGTCTTGGTGTCTGCAGACTCACACCAGCAGCTGTTCGAGCGCCTCCGTGCCGTGCTGACCAGGTTCCAGGAGGCCGGGCTCAAGGTAAAGAGGGAGAAGTGCCAGATCGCTGTTCCACAGGTAGAGTTCCTGGGCTATCTTATCGATGCCTCCGGCCTTCATCCAACCACATCCAAGATCCGCGCTATCCAGCAGGCCCCCACCCCAAAGAACAAAACGGAGTTGCAGGCATTCCTGGGGCTGCTGAACTTTTATAACATGTTCCTGCCCCACAAAGCCACAGTGGCTGAGCCTCTTCACCGACTCCTTAGCACTAAGACGCCTTGGGCCTGGGGTCATCGGGAGACGGCGGCCTTCAACGCGGTCAAGGCTCTCCTTTCTTCAGACAGTGTGCTGGTACAGTACAGTGAATCCAGGCCGCTGGTCCTTGCCTGCGACGCCTCACCTTTTGGCATCGGTGCTGTCCTTAGTCACCGTTTTCCAGATGGAAGAGAAGCACCGCTCGCCTACTTTTCCAGGACACTATCTCCGACGGAACGGAATTACAGCCAGCTCGACAAGGAGGCATTGGCACTTGTGGCTGGAGTGAAGAGGTTCCATGAATACCTCTATGGCAGGACTTTTGACCTCATCACTGACCACAAGCCACTCCTGGGCCTCCTCGCTGGTGATCGTCCAACTCCACCGGTCCTCTCACCACGCATGCTGCGATGGACTGTTTTCCTGGCTGCCTACCACTACCGGCTCATCCATCGCCCGGGGAAATCGATGGGCCATGCCGACGCCCTCAGCCGTTGCCCTCTTCCAGCATTTGTGGAAGACCCGGCTCCAGCTTCATCGCTCCTTCTGATTGAGGATCTTCCGGCAGCGCCTGTATCGGCTGCCACTGTGGCCTCCGCGTCTGCCCAGGATCGCACCATCAGCCGGGTGCTCAACTGGGTGTGGAGGGGGTGGCCACAAGGGCCTTTTGCATCGGAGTTCCAGCCCTTCGCAACCAGACAACATGAACTCTCAGCTCATCGCGGCTGTCTGCTGTGGGGAGACCGCGTCGTGATTCCCCAGGGACTCCGTCAGCGCGTCCTGGAGGCTCTGCACGTTGGCCACCCGGGAATTGTCAAAATGAAGGCGTTGGCTCGGTGTTACGTCTGGTGGCCTAATATGGACGATGCCATCACTGCCTGGGTGTCCGCCTGTCAAGCGTGCCAAGAGTCGAGGCCTGCACCACCGGCAGCTAAGGGACACACCTGGGAGACGCCAAAGACACCCTGGTCGAGGGTGCACATCGATCTGGCTGGCCCCTTTCACGGCCGGACCTTTATGGTAGTGGTGGACGCCTATTCCAAATGGCTGGAGGTCGCCCTGATGCCCTCCACCACTACCGAAGCTGTCATCCGGGTGCTGCGAGGCCTGTTTGCAACGCATGGGTGTCCTGATGTCCTTGTCTCTGACAATGGACCGCAGTTCACGTCAGGCACGTTTGAGCGGTATCTTTTGGGACTGGGCATCCGCCATGCCCTAACGGCACCCTTTCATCCATCCAGCAACGGGCAAGCGGAAAGAATGGTGCGCTCGGCAAAAGAGGCACTGGCGCGGCTGGACCGGGGAGACTGGCATGAGCGGGTCGCCGAATACTTGTTCGTGCAACACATCACCCCTCATGCGGCCACAGGGAGGAGTCCTGCTGAACTGCTTATGGGCCGCCGCCTCAGGTCACCGCTCGACCGGCTACACCCGGACCTTGCCGTGGCTGAACCCCCAGGCTGTGCCAACGCACCACGGTCATTTGTCCCAGGAAACCAGGTCTTTGCCCGGAACTATGTGGGGGACATCCCTTGGGTGCCAGCCACAGTAGTGGGAGTCACTGGACCTCGCTCGTACCAGGTGGCACTCGAAGACGGACGCTTGTGGCGACGGCACATAGACCAGCTTAGGCGCAGGGTTGGGGACTTGGACACTACCGAGGTGTCCCCAACTGCGCTTGCGACTCCAGAAGAGACACGTACAGATGGCGAGGCCCCACCTACACCTCCCTCGCAAACTGCCAGCGTGGAGCCGAACCAAGCCGTTTCAGAACAGACTCAGACCACTCCACTTGCGGAGGCTCCACCCACAGCAGCGGATCCAGGGGAGTTGGTTCCAACGCCACCTAGGGTCGCACCACAGCCTCAGCGAGAACTGTGTGGCCCTCCGGACTTGGCTACCAATCCCCGGCGGTCTGGCAGAGTTTCCAAGCGCCCAACTTATTTAAAGGACTATGTTGTTGGACAGGTATCACTGTTGGTCTAAGTATGGGAAATGTAACCGATATGCTTTTGTGCCTAATTGAACCATTACGCGTAGTGCTGTATATAAGGAAACCATTACGATTGTAACTAACGCCTTATCTCGGTGGGGAGGGGTGTTATGTAGTGTAGTTTCACCCTGGGCCAACAGGGGGATACTGTATATAGTTTTCACTCAGGTCTGTAGATAGTTTTCACTCAGGTCCGCGTCAGTTATTTTAGGCGGGAACTCTGGGCTGTGGTGGTTACAATGTGACAGCCGGCTGCCTATAAAAGCAGGCCGGCTGAGCTGTTCGCAGTCAGTTCTATTCCAGCTTACAAAATAAAGAGCTACTTGAAGAAATCGCTGTGCCGGCTGCTATGTCAACCCACAACTTAACAGCGCTAACTGTCTCTCTATTTCCAACTGTCTTACAACTGCTTTTTCCCAACTGTCTAAACCTCTAGCTAAGCCTTTGAAAAACAGGTAGGCTCCACCTCTGGGCTTTTCTATTGGTCTACCTATTAACCCTTTCTCTCCCCCTGTACAGACATTTCCAAAAGAACAGGCAAACGCCACAGTCATCTCCCATATGAACCCCACAATTCAGTCTTCATGAGATCTCTCCTGGGACAGATATTTCCAGCCCAAGTTAGTTTTCCTCCCCTTTCTACTCTCGCCAGCATTTCCTGTTGTCCTTCCATGTTTGTTACTCTGTGTTTGGTCTAGTTAGGAACCAATGGAAATGCACCTTGTGTTCTTCCCTTGAACCACTTCCACCGGTTAGGAGGGTTCCGGTTGCCTTGTTTTGGACAGTGTACTGGGTGGAGTTCAAGGGAAACTTTGCCTGGATGGGAATGAAAACAATCCACAATGGCCCTGCTTCTTGCACTCTTTGAATGCTTTTTTGTCTGGCAGAGATGTGTCCTCAGACTCTGCTCATGGCTCTTACTTGCCTGGGTAGAGGACAGAGAGGGGTGTCTGAGTATACAGAAACTATCCTACCGTACAATGATAACATTTAGATTCATGGATCTGTCCACTTTGCCACTAGCCCAGGGGTCTGCAACCCGCGGCTCCGGAGCCGCACGTGGCTCTTTTACACCTTTGCCGCGGTTCCGGGGCGGATACTAGCGAGGGGAGGAGGCACATTGTGCGCCCCGACACTTCCCACTGTGGTGGGCGCTGTACTGGCTGTGACGTCGCATGGGGGCGGTGCGTGCGTTAGTCACGCACCGTCCCAAAGTCACCTCCCCGCCCGCCCACCTGCCCGCCCGCTACATTGTAAGGGGCATGTACGCTGGTCACTGTTTTGAAGGGGAGTGAAGAACACACACACAAAAAAAGGTAACTTGTTAATTTAACATTTATTTCTATGAGGAGGAGTAATTCTGAGGGGCCAAACAAAGAAATAATAATAAAAAGTGACAAAAAAGTTATTTTTATAATGACGAGTTTTGCGGCTCCCAGTTTTTTTTTCTTTGGAAACGGGTCCAAGTGGCTCTTTTTGTCTTAAAGGTTGCAGACCCCTGCACTAGCCAATTCTTGACACAAGTGAATGTGTCCCTCAGGCTGAAAACATTTCCCTACCGCAGACTTAAATTGGGGAGATATGGCAAGTGGAATATTTACTTGAGCTAGTGCTTTTGCAGACATATTTGCAAGGCTGCGGTAAGTCACCATGCTCAAAAAGTACTCTTGTGCGGGGTTGTTTTTTTAAAAAAGAAAAACTATCAAAGTTGCTGCTGAAAAATGAATTGAAAATACTACAGTCAGGTAAATAACACCTATATTTGGGATATATGGAGTTTCAACGTAACAAAATACCAAGAAGGATCAGATTGTCTACTTAGATCAGCCAGTTATCTCACTAGTCTTCTTTTTTTGGTGGGGAGAGAAGGGGGATTTTAATTTTAAAAAAGACATTCTTAAGGCAGATGAGTTACATAAGCCTACAGAGTAGGGCGGGGTGACAATCCTAACCATATCTTCTTTATTTACTTCCCTAGTCATTCTGGGACACAAAGGTGTAAGAAAACCATGGGAGAAGAAAGAAGATGAAATCAAATTTGCAATATAAGTTACAAAGAGAGAAATCTATGGAAATCCCTTCCCCCTCCAACCCTTGCCGATACCTGCATAAGGCAGATAGTGAAGGGAGAAAAGAACTATGTCGTCTTTAGAAGCCAGGCTCCACTCACTCACTCGTCCTTTCTTATCTATATTCATGGGTTTTTCAGGGGCCCAGCAGTTACATGTCAGAATGATGAGTCTCAACCTTGTTTCAGGATAAAGCATCAATCTGCCGGTGCATACTGAGTCTGACCTGATAGAATTTAAGAGGTACTGTAGGCTCTGTGATTCCTCTACAGAATGTAATTTTTGAACTCAGTCCTCAGTGATAGACAAGATATTCTATCAAAGCTGCCTCTCTGAATTGAGGAAAGAGCTGTCCCAGGAGTATATCTCGAAGGTTTTGCCAATCTGTGTTCACGTGGAGACTAACAACCGTCTTACAAGTGACTTTTCTCCCTTCTGTTTAGCATGGACCTAGTACGCTCTGTCCTCCCACCTTTCACTTTACTTCCAGACAGATGCAATATATTATTTGTCTGCTATGTGCACTTATTTCCCTGCTGATCTAGGAGCAGCCGTGGAAAAGGGGAATTTCATGTTGGGGGTCGTTTGATAGCAGGGGCTGAAGCGCTTCCTCTGTAAAGTGTGAGATCGGAAAGAAAGTTAATTATAATGACTGTTAAATCTTATGTAAGCACAGCAGATTTAATGCTTGTTGGGGAGGGTGGGGATGAGTAAGTGTTAATTAAATACCGTATTTTTCGCTCAATAGGACACACTTTTTCCCCTCCAAAAATTAAGGGGAAATGTGTGTGCATCCTACGGAGCGAATGCAGGCTCCTTGGCTTCAGCAATAGAACACGAAGCCTCCAAAGTGCAGAGGGAGTGCTCCCTCTGCGTTCCAGAGGCTTCACATTGCTTTTGCTGAAGCCTGGAGAGCAAGAGGGGTCGGTGCAGAGATTATTTTTTTCTTGTTCTCCCCCTCTAAAACAAGGTGCATCCTATGGTCGGGTGCGTCCTATAGAGCGAAAAATACGGTATATCTGGGCACCAGCCACAGGAAAATCCTAATCTCTGGTGGCTACCTGTCTATTTACTAAAGCAGGGGTGCTTGGAGAAAGGTCTCTTGTGACCAATGGCACCATCTCTAAGGGGCTGTGGATGTCTCAGCCTCCTCAATATTTGTAGGCAGGGGACCAAGCCCCCCAAATTTTGAGGGGGTAGAGGAGGTCTCCTCCCAAAGATATGCACTTGGCTGGCTGCACCACCCCCACCGCTGCCACAGCAACAAGGCCAGGGCCTCTACCGCCCTCACCTCCACTGCCTCTTGGGCAACGAGGCCAAGACCTCCAACGCGAGGCCTCCACTGAGTCCCACCACAGCCACACCCCAGGAAGCCAGGCTGCACTTCCAGGACCGCAACCACATCTGCAGAGGGCCCCAACAGAGGCCACGTGGCGGAGGTGGAGGCCCTGGCTCAGTCCCCACCACAGCAGCAAGCCAGTGGAAGCAAGGCAGTGGGCAGCAGCCGATCATGGAGCCCAGCGTCATGAGCACATGATGCACAAGTAATGTTACAACGTCACATTGCACATGCGCCGCTGAGCACCCACAATCTTGGGCACAAGTAGGTGCCTCTGCTAATGGCTATCACAGCAAATGGCTAAGTTCATACAGGAGAAGCTGGTCCTTCAGAAACATAAGCCATGTACCACCTCAATGAGAACAAGTCCCTAGTCCATTGAATTGTGACATTGATTCCGCAAGTTGGACCTGCATCAAAGTTTACGGTTCAGGGTTCCAGAGATTATCTTTTTGAGGATAATACATTGCATTTCCCTCTTTGCTTAGCTTTTCTATCCTCTGCAAAACAGTCAGCATACTGGGACCACTCATCATGTTCAGCCCCCTCTAGACCGAACATTTGGGCAGAACCCTTTGTTTGTAAAACCGTTATCCTGCTACCACCCCCTTTTATACATGGATTGTACCACTTCGACCACATAAGGATCCAGTTCTATTGGTATATATCTCATATCAGCCTTTGCCAACCAGATGTCCTGCAGATGGTTTGGATTACGATTCCCATCAGCACCAGCCAATTGTGCTGGCAATCTAGAATTGGACTGGTATTTCTGGTCCACTGAGTTTGTTTATTTAATTAATTCTATTTAAGAATCACTTCCCAGAAAACGAGAGGAAATTTAGGATGGGAAAGTGGGGGGGAATAGTTTTATTGGATGGCAGTATATTGTTGAAATGGGTATATTTGTACTATTCCATTGCCCCCGCCTTTAAAAAAAAATAGTATATGAGTGAATATGTGGACACACACACACACACACACACACACCATTTTACATAATTAAAAAACAAACAACTTCCAAAATTGTTCAGCACATGAATGTGCACGCTCTGCAAACTTTAGGCAATAGTGCTAGTTACAGCTCCTTATGTTCCAAACGATAAATAAGGACTTATCAGTAGGGATGGGATTAGCTGTTCTGTACCTGTTCATCTTTTGACCGAGTGATCGTTACTCAAACTTGGAAGCTTAACAAAATGGGAATCACAACACACCACGATTGGTGGTTTGCAAAAATAGCATTGTTGGATTTGAACCTTCTTGCATTGTTGCATCATTTATGCAATGGGTGTAGTTCTTCACAGTACTGCTGCTGTTATTCATTGCTCCTCATCAAGCAGTAATTTGCATGCCTCCAGGGGTATTGTAATCTGTCTGTCTTGTGGTGTCACATTAGGTTTGATGTGACCCCTTCTTCTGTCCTTATTTTCTTTGGGAGTTTAATGTGGCTTGCAAATACAGCTGAACAAAGTACTTCATTTTACTATTTTGCTATTTTTCAAGTTGACTCCATCATCGATCCTCAGTTGTGCCATTGACCCTAACTGGGTTGTTTGTTTTGCAGGAGTGATCTGTATTGTTTATTTTAAGCCTTGTTTGTAAAAATCATTTTCTTTAGAAATAAAAGCCTTTTTTTGACAAATATGCATTTGGTTGATCAATATAAGTAAGCAACATTCACATTTATTATTTTTAGAAAAAATGATGCTTTAAATAGGGTTGCCACTGAGCTAGTTTTAAGGAAATTTGGCAAAATCTAGACATCCGACATGGGTTGACATCTGTCCAAATTTTCCCAGACATTTTAGCGATTTCTGCCCAGACACTGGTACTGACAAAAGTATTCCAGTATGACAACCCTATCTTTAAACATAAGCATTCAAACATTTCACACATTTAAACATTCGGTTGGGTGTGTGTCAGGGAACTGCCATCAGGGCTGGAGGGAGAGAGAGAGCTCCAGAGGGATTCCGAAGAGCGTCCCGGGATGGGGAGAGGCAGCCCATCTTCTGGGGAAGGGAATCAGCGTAGCACCAGTGGAGAAGGGGGGCAGATGGGGGAATCGGCGAGGCAGTCCCATGACTCCTTGCCGGGAACCAGCGGGGAGAGTGAGGGTCCTCCGCTGCCTACACCCTTCTTGCGCAGAAGGCTTCCGCGCAGGGAGAGTAGGAGGAGACTAGGCATCAAAGAGCTTCTTTGCTGGAAGAAGTTCAAGAAACGGCCACTGACGGATTCTGCCAGTGATTGAGACAGCCACGGGTGAGTGGCTGTCCGGACAGAAAAGGTTCACTCAGGCAACCCAGCCAGGTGTTGGCACCGATTTACGCACGAGCAACCCCTAGAACCATTACAGTGTGCAATGGTAGGGGTGGAATTATAATGCAATTATATAGTGGAATTATAACTTTCTCTTTGGAGAAAGTTGTGTGTATTGTTTCCTCATCTGTATGAGAAATAAATGAAAAACATAGTCTTGCTATATGATGAACTGAGGATGACAGCTGAGGAGATGAAATCAAATTTATGTAATTCAGAATGACCTCAGTTTTATACGGCAGCGTATGAGACTACGTATGTGACTCTGAGAGAAACTCAAAAAAATCATTATTTTTTTTTAAAGAAAGCTACTGGTACCATTAGGCATTACTAATGTCTACACACATGTAACAGAAAGCTATAGAAGTAGGGAGACAGGATAAGAAACATTAACAGTGAATGTTAAGCTACCTTCATTTCATACCCTTCAACTGCCCCAATTAAATCGGGGCATCCTGTTTATGGGTACTGTTTTCTTGAGAGCAGGATGTTCAAAACCACACATTTAGGGGCACCACGATCTCATGCGGTTCATGTGATTCATGTAGCAGTGTGTCCTGGTTTTCCGCAGCAATGTGTTTGTCAGGGGCTGGACTGAGGAGGAATGGTGGGAGCCGCCCCACTCCCTTCTCCTGAACCTTCCCAAGGGCAAGAGGACAGTATTGATTTAGAACAGTGGTTTGCAGAGGGGCATAGTCCAGAGGGGGAAAGCTGGGAAATACTGGGTGAGGAACAGCTAGAAGAGCGCACAACAGGAGAGAGACGGCTGGCAGATTCAGTGTCCTTGGACAGCATTCCTGACCCCCCTTAGCCTAGGACTAGATGGGCTCTGAGAGTGATAGAACAGAAAGTGCAGAGGCAACAAGCTCAGATTACCCGGCGTAGGAGTTACGTAGATTAATAGGGACGGAGGGAGTAAACCTTAACTGGGAGCAATGCCATTTTTAGAGAGAGATGCATTCCTTTGTCTCTCACTGTGATTATTAAAGAAACTATGTTCCTTTCATTTGATCTTCTTAATTACTGCCACCGGGGGAGGGATTCGATTCCCCGAAGCCTGACAGTGGTGGAGGGTATACCATTGCCCCACAACACATTTTAGCACATTGGATCCGATGTAAATTCCAAAGCAATGACAACAAATGGAGTATTGTTTGTATAATGGCCTGAGTTCAAAAACATTGTTGTTAAGTTTGTGCTATTTTTTTTAATCAGTATTGTTCAATAAAGCTAGTGGTCATATGGAAACTAATTGGCTCACATGGTTGGCAAATGAATGAAAAGCACAGAGCCCACATTAAAGTTCAATTACCATTCCACATAAGAGTCAAGCACATAGCAGACAACACAAGCTCCTCTTTATTCTGTTGTATTGACTGTCACAACTGTGATAACCACATCCAGGTCTTTTCCCCCCAGTCGGAACTCACTGGAACTCAGTTCCGGCACCGCTCAGGTGCCATTATAATTGCCATTATAAGAGAATAAAAGAGGTATTCATGGTGAGTTCAGGCATCTTTTTTCCCAGAAAAATAGCACAGACCACACCAGATAAAGGTAAAGGGACCCCTGAACATTAGGTCCAGTTGTGGACGACTCTGGGGTTGCGGCGCTCATCTTGCTTTATTGACCAAGGGAGCTGGCGTACAACTTCCGGGTCATGTGGCCAGCATGACTAAGCCGCTTCTGGCGAACCAGAGCAGCTCATGGAAATGCCATTTACTTTCCCGCCGGAGCGGGACCTATTTATCTACGTGCACTTCATGCTTTCGAACTGCTAGGTTGGCAGGAGCAGGGACCGAGCAATGGGAGCTCACCCCTTCTCAGGGATTCGAACCGCCGACCTTCTGATTGGCAAGCTCTAGGCTCTGTGGTTTAACCCACAGTGCCACCCGTGACCACACCAGACATTGTATTTAAAAAAGCCCTCCTAGATTACCAAAACTTGTATAATCTCTTAAATCTAGGGTACCTGTCTAGTATATTACAATTTTAAACCAGAACCTCAAAGATATGTGACTGATGAACTGAAAGATTCCAAAGCACCCTGAAGAAAACAGGGAAGGTTTTTGAGAAGTGTTTCACTTAAACACTTCATCTGATCTTCATAAAGTATTCATGCTGCACATCATTAACTCCAGACCCAAGTCCATCAGCTGTGAAATTCAATGTTTGCATGCAGAAAACCAAGGCTCTGGCTGGCTTTTATTCATAATATAAATCTGCAGATGCACCATCCTTCTTAAGATGACATAGTGATTCAGAAAATAAAGGATTGTAAAGATTAAGGGAACTTTGAAGAGAAGAATGTCATTCTTTACAGAGTGCACAGCGCCATTGTCCCCAATTATGCTTCTGAAGGAATGTGTTGGGTTTTGGTGTCTCTCCCCCCCCCCCCCGTCCATCTCTGAGGACAAAAGCTGAAGGACAGTTTTAAATGAAAGTCTCCTTTAGGAATACAAAATCATGAGCTAGACAGATTCGGCACTGACTGTGCCATGCGAGTGGTGACAAAGAGAGACGGAATACATGCCAATAAAGGATTGAGAAACATGAAGAGGCCATGAAAACAACCCAAAATTGTAGCAGAAGAAGAAAAGGAGGTAGAATACAGCGAGGAGAAAGAGGTTTGTTTCATGTATTCAGAAATGGACAATAAAATTCTCAACAGAGAACACATTATTCCTGCCATTACAAATACATCTGTAGGCATTGCCATCGCATTTTGCATAAGGCAACTTTTTGATGAATGCTTAGGGCCACTATATGCCACGTTACTCACACTCTGGAAGAAAAAAAGGGTGTGCTTAAAGCAGCCACTTTTATTTTTAAAGAAAAAGCCATGGGGAACAATGGTTCCAATCCAGAATGAGGCCCGTACCTAATTCCTACCCAAAATCACCATATCCAGGTGTGATTGCTCAGTCGGTAGAGACTGAGCAGGAGAATTTTAATCTGAAGGTCATGGGTTCAAGCCCCATCTTGGGCAAAGAATTCCTGTATGGCAGGGGTTGGACTAGATGACCCTGGTGGTTCCCTTCCAACTTTGTGAATGGTTCTGTTATTCTGTTGTATCTGAAGGGCTGTTCACAGGGAAGATGGAGCAAATTTGCTTTGTGAGAGATGCTTGTGCTGTAATTCCTGCACTGGAAGGGATTGGTCTAGAATTCTCTGATTCTCTCTGATTCTAGGTAAAGGTAAAGGGACCATTAGGTCCAGTTGTGGCCGACTCTGGGGTTGCGGCGCTCATCTCGCTTTATTGGCTGAGGGAGCTGGCATACAGCTTCCAGGTCATGTGGCCAGCATGACTAAGCTGCTTCTGGTGAACCAGAGCAGCACACGGAAACACCATTTACCTTTCCGCTGGAGTGGTACCTATTTATCTACTTGCACTGTGATGTGCTTTCAAACTGCTAGGTTGGCAGGAATCTCTCTGATTCTACTTGCCCCTAAATGGCGCTTCTGGAGCTAACATCTTGGAAGGAGGCAATTTTTGATAGAAGACTGCTCTGGGCCAGGATCAGGACCATATTTCAGATCAGGACTATATTTCTCAATCTGGATCAGGACCATATTTTAGACCAGTGCCCCAATGCTGCTTTTTCTTAAAGTAGACCCCCTGAAATCAACTGCACTTAAGTCAGTCCCATTGATTTGTATCGGTCTACATGAAGTATGACTAAGCCTCGATCCAATGTAGTGAGTTTGACCTAATATGAAATGTCAAGATGAGCTTCCTGCTTTGGGCAAAACAGCCAACGGATTTCAGTAGACCCAAAAGAGCTCTGAGAAGGCTCAGCACATTCCTCCATGGGTCTTGAGATATCCCTGCTCAGAATACCACTTAATGGCATCTGTGATGTTCCATGGAACTGATTGGGCATAGTGACTCTTGAGTGTGAGCTGGGGAGTCCTTCATTCAAATCTTACTGTGTGGTTTTGGGCAAGCCAAAAATGTCAGCTTCAGACCCTCTATATGCAACACTAGAAAAGTAATACACTGGCTTACCTTTCAGGGCTATTAAAAAGATTTGCGAGATAATGTACATGAACTGATTTTAAGACACAAAATAAGTGCTAAACATCACTACCATTTGAGCATTAGAACTGACCACATTTTATGTGAATGCTTTATAGCTAAATTTAAGAACAATAAAACTGGAAAGACACCAATGGATAACCTAGTTTTCCCCCGCCACAGAATGTTTCCATTATATTATATATTTAGCCAATTCCAATCCATCTTTATTCAGCTTTCAGTGTGTAAATTTGCCCTACAGTTCATGTAAATAATAAATAATAATAATAATAATAATTTTATTTATACCCCACCCATCTGGCTACATTTGCCGAGCAGTTAAATAATAAAAAAGGAGGTATATCTTTGGTATACTCTCCAGATTATGATGGAAAACAAGGTGGGACCCAGTTCTCAGCTATAGTTTAGCTTCATCTTATGTTCCCTACACATAAATCTGCAGTGCTATATATAATGAATTGAAAAAGATATTTAAGTATAATTTCAGCAAAAAACCAAAGGCTTTCCTGTTGGGGTTAATTGAGGAAATCTAAATGAAAGATGTAAATTTGTTCATGTATGCAACAACGGCCGCAAGAATACTCCTGGCCCAGAAATGGAAGCAACATGAATTCCCCACATTGGAAGATTGGCAAGTAAAGAGGGTTGAATACGTGGAGCTGGCGAAGCTGACGGGAAAGATTCAGAATCGCTGTGATGATTTGTTCCAAAAGGACTGGGGCAAATTTATACTCTATATGAAAGAAAATTGCAAACAGTTGAATACGTTTGTAGGTTTAAGTTGAAATGTTTGGTAATGGGAAATTAAGGAGCTGATTTACTTATAAGTAGGTGGTTGTTAAAATATTGATTTAAGGTAAAAAAGTGAATTTAGGAATGTGGAGAAATTGGTAATGAGATATGGAAGTCTGTTAGAGGGAAGGAAGGAGGTCAATGCTTTATTTAAGCAATGTCTTAAGTTATTTTTTGATACTGAAATGTAATAAAATACGGAAAACTTAATAAAAATTATATTTAAAAATATAAAAATAAATCTGCAGTGCTTTTCTTCTAGAAAAAAAGATGCCAATACCGTGTACCTTTGAGTACCCCCAGGAAAAAGCACTGTTAGGTAGTCCATATTAAAGATCATTGGCAGTGTAATGCTATACATAGGATAGAAGTCTACTCAGAAGCAAGTCCCTCCAAGTTCAAGAGCCTTACTGCCAGGTAAGTGAGCTTAGGATTGTAGCCTTACTGTGGTTTAGCTTTCTCTTAGCCTCTTTTATGCTGTACTTCCCATTCTCAGCAATCAGAACTGCTGGTTTGCACAGCACACCGAGCAAAGACAATAGAAAATGTCTATGTAAGGTCATCATGGGCTGAACAAGTTCTGGTAGTTCAGCCCCACTCTTTTGCCTTTGCGGTCCTCAGTGAGAATTGTTGCCAGGCAACGGCCAATTGCCAGCAAGGAAAGACTTGCCTCCATTATGAGCTGAGTGAATTCCAGCTGCTCAGTTCCTACTCCTTTGTTCTCCAAGATTCTCAGTAGGCTTTGCTGCCTCTAAGGTTTGAGGGTGAAGGTCAAAATCAGGGCAGACCCAAGAATGAGGGCAGGAAATGTCACCTGAGTTCCTCTGCTTGAAACCAGACTTGCCGTTTTTCATCTGGGAATCTTTTATAAGCCGCTCTGAGAACGTCTCATAAGGCTATAAAGCGAGCTTCCTAGGGTTGATGGGAGTTGTTGAGTTGAGAGAGCTGGCATCCATCTGTCTTGGGAGATGATGGAAGAAAGTGCCTTCGGGGGTAAAGTCAAACCATTGGAGAGTTACTGTCAAGATGCTGTCAGCGGCTCCCAGCTGGTTGCCCAGGTACGTATAAAGACAAAGGAAAGTTTCTTACCGTCCTTTTTTATTTCAATCTTTACAGAGAGAGGCTATAGAACCCAGCCTCTTGGATAATGGCATTGTCCCAAGTGAATCTCCACCCCCATCTCTCCACTTCCTCATTCGTCATTCTCATCATCTCCTCTGTGGGTGCTGCTACATGCCCTCTGTCTTTGAGCTCTTTGCTCTCCTACTTTTAAGGCTTGCCGGGTTCTGGGAGATGGATCGTTTTCTAAAGACACCATGTCAGCTGGGTGTTGTACCGGTTCTCCCATGACTTCCCAGCTTTTCCCCTCATCTGCCTCTGAGCTGCTACCTCCCTCACCCCCCTGTTGTAAATATATAGTGTCTTCCTCTTCCTCCTCCCTGGAAAGGTCAGGATGGGGAGGCGGTCTCCACCATTCCCCCTCTGCCCAGTCCCTGACAGTTACATTGCCTGCTGTAGCTGTAGAGACTGATATGGGAGGGACATGTTTTGTTGCAGAGAGTAGATGAAGGTAATGGTGTTTTATCTCTCCAAGCTCCCCCCAGAAGTCACTCCTCCTCTGGTCACTGCTATGGATGCATAAACTGACTATCTGTCTCCAGTGATGGGTACTGAAGTTCAATAACACCTAGGGAGCCAATGTTTCCTCACTCCTGCTCTAAATAAATAAATAAAATTAAAACTGCTGCCTGTCCCAGCTTCTCTAGGGATCTACCATGCAGAATATGTAGTTTGATAGTTAATAGTTTATCTCTATCTCTGACTCTCTGCTATACAGTGGTACCTCAGGTTAAGTACTTAATTCGTTCCAGAGGTCTGTACTTAACCTGAAACTGTTCTTAACCTGAAGCACCACTTTAGCTAATGGGGCCTCCTGCTGCCGCCGCGCCACCAGAGCATGATTTCTGTTCTCATCCTGAAGCAAAGTTCTTAACCTGAAGCACTATTTCTGGGTTAGCGGAGTCTGTAACCTGAAGCGTATGTAACCTGAAGTGTATGTAACCTGAGGTACCACTGTAATGCTTTACAGCAACTGGACAGACATTGTTTGCCCATTGTGCCTCTTTCTTTCTTTCTTTCTTTCTTTCTTTCTTTCTTTCTTTCTTTCTTTCTTTCTTTCTTTCTTTC
>JAXCMG010000103.1:985305-1002902 GCA_034642415.1 Podarcis siculus
TTATTATTATTATTATTATTATTATTATTATTATTATTATTATTATTGGATGGAAGAAGGCTGGCTGGGGTGAAAGGGGCTTGGAGTCTCATGGTGGGAAAAATCAGGCTGACCTTTAATTGGTTCAGGAAAAACTCCCAGGCAATTTCCTGAATTTTGAAATAATTTGGCTTATTTCTGAGCAACTGAATGGAAAGCACGGGTGGCTTACTTCCTTCTTCATTGGGACCAGAAACTTGGCTTCTTTAAATAAATTAAAGCTGAGATCCTCAGAGATCTCAATTTTGCACCCAGGACCACATTCTATACTTTCCCCATACTCTCAGGACCCAGTGTTGCTCCAGAAATCAGGGGTACACTATCTCTAAACATGGAGGGCCTATTTAACCTTTTAATAACTAAACAAAAACCTAACAATACAGTGGTACCTCGGGTTACAGACGCTTCAGGTTACAGACGCTTCTGGTTACAGACTCTGCTAACCGCAAAATAGTACCTCAGGTTAAGAACTTTGCTTCAGGATGAGAACAGAAATCGTGGGGCGGCGGCAGCAGGAGGCCCCAGTAGCTAAAGTGGTACCTCAGGTTAAGAACAATTTCAGGTTAAAAAGGGACCTCCGGAACGAATTAAGTTCTTAAGCAGAGGTACCACTGTACAGGGAATACGATGAAAGTGCTCGGGAGGAGAACGAATTGGCTCACTGAAGAGTATTACCTGTATTATGCATTAGTTTTGTATGCTGAAGTACTTTGATAAATAATTACTAGGGGGTAATAGTAACCAGAGGGACGCGGGTGGCGCTGTGGGTTAAACCACAGAGCCTAGGACTTGCCGATCAGAAGGTTGGCGGTTTGCATTCCCGCGACGGGGTGAGCTCACGTTGCTTGGTCCCTGCTCCTGCCAACCTAGCAGTTCAAAAGCACGTCAAAGTGCAAGTAGATAAATAGATACCGCTCCGGCGGGAAGGTAAACGGCATTTCCGTGCGCTGCTCTGGTTTGCCAGAAGTGGCTTAGTCATGCCGGCTCCCTCGGCCAATAAAGTGAGATGAGCGCAGCAACCCCAGAGTCGGTCACGACTGGACCTAATGGTCAGGAGTCCCTTTACCTTTACCTTTTTAATAGTAACCAGAGGCAGTGGTGGAGCAACATGCTGCAGCCCCTCGAGCAGAGAACAGGTGGGAGCGTGGCTGGTGCATGTCCCGGGGGCGTGGTGTGTCGGCCATGGGGGCATGGTGAGTGGCATGGGGGCATGGCGGATTGCCTGCGGGAGCGTGACACACATCCGGGGTTGTGAGGTGTGCGTCCCGGGAGGGGGCAGCCATGATGGCACCCTTTCCCCCAAATGGTGCCTGGGGGGGGTCCACCCCCACCCTCCTCTGTACGCCAGTGACCAGCGGTTCAAAGTATATGTGACCTTTCTGACCGGAGCGTTTATTTTAAGAAGAGAAGCTCTCAATTTAAGAATTTCTGGCAGCGTGCCTGCCACACCCACACACCCTAAAGTGGGAGTGTGAGGGTATGTCCATTTCTTCTGTCTTCCCACTCACTGTCCAAGCAAAACATTCTGGGAAGAAAAGAATGAGGACAATGAGGAGAATGGATATGCATAAACAAAATGAGCCTCTCCTTTTTTGACATACACAATGGAATTGGCATCAGGGCAGCTACAAAATCAGTTTTGACATCTGCCCCTATGTCAACACATTAATTACCTGCTTCTGTTCCTTTGCCTGCAGGCACTTCAGCTGAGGCTTACCCATTCCAACATTTCTTTCTTTCTTTTCTTTCATTAGCCAGCCTTAGTTTTGTAGGAGATCTGTGGCAGAAATGGACCAAGTACAAGCAACAGAGGCTGGGGGTGTAGAGAAAGACGCTATTCAGACCTCAGTATGTTTACTTGCCTTCCTTGTAAAAAAAAATGGGGTGTGTTCTGGAATTTCTAAAGCAATTTTCTCACTCTGTTTTTTTCTTTTTTTCTTTTTAGGTAGTTGATTCAAACTTCTTTTGAGAGCCAGTGTGGTGTAGCGGTTAAGAGCAGTAGACTCGTAATCTGGTGAACCGGGTTCGCGGCTCCTCTCCTCCACTTGCAGCTGCTGGATGACCTTGGGCCAGTCACACTTCTTTGAAGCCTCACTCACCTCACAGAGTGTTTGTTGTGGGGGAGGAAGGGAAAGGAGAATGTTAGCCACTTTGAGACTCCTTCAGGTAGTGATAAAGCAGGATATCAAATCCAAACTCCTCCACCGCCTCCTCCTCCTCCTCCTCTTCTTTAAATTTCTGATACTATTAGCCAGCATAAGTGGCTCCTCCAGTGCACAGAGTCATGGCGCGAGCTTCGCAGCAGGACAGTTGCCGTCAATTAATGGGAGGGTGAGGGGTGAGGAAGTGAGGGGGCAGGCGCTTCCCTCCCCACTATT
Source organism: Podarcis siculus (assembly GCA_034642415.1). NCBI lineage: Eukaryota > Metazoa > Chordata > Lepidosauria > Squamata > Lacertidae > Podarcis > Podarcis siculus. Next base: position 987,723 of record JAXCMG010000103.1, read on the forward strand.
TCTCCCCTCTCCCTATCAGTAAGTGGTGATGACATCACTAACGGAAAGTTAGCTTTGTGTCTCCCCCACCCCACTGTCAGGGACTAGGCAGAGGAGGAATGGTGGAGACCACCTTCCCAGTCTGTCCCTTCCAGAGAAGAAGGAGACAGTTCAGAAATACAATAGGGGTTTGACGGAGATCACAGCTCAGAGACAGATGCGGGGAAAGCTGGGAAATAATGGGAGAGGAGGAGGAGGCAGAGCTAGAGCAACTGGCTGACACGTTATCACTAGAAAGCATTCCAGACCCATCATCTCCAGAACCCAGCAAGCCTTAAAAGTAGGGGAAAGCTGGGGAATAATGGGAGAGGAGGAGGAGGAAGAAGAAGAAGCACCAGGGGAGCGACAGCTGATGGACTCAGTGTCTTTAGAGAGCATTCCAGACCCCCTCCACTCCCAGAACATGGCGGGCCTTGAAGGTAGGAGAGCAAAGAGCTCAAAGGCAGAAGGCACGTCCCAGCACCTGTAGTGATGACACATGAGGAAGTGGGAGGGGTGGAGATTCACTCGGAGCAATGCCATTATTCTGAGAGGTGACACCCCCAAGCTTCTCTCTGTGAATATTGAATAAAAGCAGGTAGTAAGGACTTTCCCTTGTCTTGTCCATTCCTGGCAACCTGCCGTGGGAGTTGGTTCCTCTGCACTTCTGTTAGTCGTCAGTGCTAAGAACTGAAGCCAAACATTCATCAGCAATACCTTCCGTGCCATTAATTTTTTCAATGCTAGAAAAATGCAACCTGTGCTGTTGACAGAAGTAGTACGACTCATGCAACACATTGGCGACTAATATACATACAATAATTACCAAAATGATTATGCTTTCTTTATCAATCACCTGAGAAAAATACAAAACCTTATGCAAAGCCACAGAGACTTGAGAACTACCCAACTTAAGATGAACTTATAATGTCTGATTTCAATGGATTTTTCAAGTGCTTAACTCAGTCTTTTGTTCTCTTTCTCTTTTTAGGTAAGTTCATGAAGTTCCAACCAAAGGTAAGTTCTATGTTGTTCACAATATCGAGAGATGCTAGTAAAGTTGTAAAGGTAAAGAGTAAAGGGATCCCTGACCATTAGGTCCAGTCGTGACCGACTCTGGAGTTGCAGCGCTCATCTCGCTTTATTGGCTGAGGGAGTCGGTGTGCAGCTTCTGGGTCATGTGGCCAGCATGACTAAGCCGCTTCTGGTGAACCAGAGCAGCTCATGGAAACGCCGTTTACCTTCCTGCTGGAGCGATACCTATTTATCTACTTGCACTTTCGAACTGCTAGGTTGGCAGGAGCAGGGACCGAGCAACAGGAGCTCACCCCGTCGCGGGGATTTGAACCGCCAACCTTCTGATCGGCAAGTCCTAGGCTCTTAACCCACAGCACCACCCGCGTCCCTAAAAGAAATTGTAGATGGATGTGAAGTTGTAGATGGATGTTAATGAAATTGTAGACAGCGTGCCGGTGTTTTGCACCTGTTTCACCCTGGCAGTCTAAGTAATCAAGAGGCCACTGTTCACCCCCGATGGGGCCCTTTTACTGGGGCTTGCAGATAGCACATTCCCAAGGTAGTGTCCAGGGCTACTTCAGTGGTCTAATCTCAAAGCCTTGATACGTATATTGATATTCAATTTCATAGAGAATACTATTTCTTGGCTTAAGTTTAAGAGACTGATTTGCTTAATTTTTTTCAAAGCTGGGGTACACCTTAACCCTAACTTGCAATATCACACCCACCTTTACATTTTCCCCATCTATCCCTCTACCTCCCATTCTCACTCTTCATCAGCTCTCTGCAAGTGCAGACATTCACAAGCGCTCCATCTCTTTAAAAAGTAGAAACCTTAGAAACCTTTTTTAAAAATTGTGCTAGTAGTGTTAGCATGGTCCATTTTAGGTTGGACCACAAATCACCAGCTGAAGACCAACAGAGTGCCCTACATCATATCAGCTCCCACATTCCTGTTCTCTTATTCCTTTGACTAATTTTTCCTCCTGTGACAGATGCTGCTAGATGGTTCATTTCTGCAGAGTAATAACCCACAACTCATGTAGAAAACCAAGGAGCCAAGGGCATCTTAATTTAACATTTATGTTCTCCACTATATTATATAGTAGCAATAATATGCTGTTCTATTGACTTTTTCATCATTATTTATTTGTATTGGCAGGACATTCTACCCAATGGAATTGAGGGAGGCTTTTTGTTCTCCAAAGCTGAGAAGCGAAGGGAGATACATTTCAGCGTCTCAAAGCGAAAAGGGATATGCACATATTTCGACTTCTGGTTGAGTACATTGGGGGGAAATTATTCTACGAGGGTCAACACAACATCAGTAGTTTATTCATGTTTTAAGACGAAAAGAAACAATGAATTCATACATAAAATTAAATAAGTCAGCCCAGCCTGCTGCAGCAACATATATACACTGGAAAATATAAGAAAATTATCCAAGCTAAAAACTGGTTGATATAAAAGATGCCTTTAAGAACTGGCGGTGGCGGGGGTGACATTGCAAAACCACACAGTCCTTCAGAAGACCCAATATGACCACCCCACTTAAAAGATAACTCAAGCAGAGTTGGCAAAGCTGACAAATAAGCTACAGGAGAAGGACAATCGGAACTTCAAAGAAGATTGGGAACTTTTAAAATACTATTTTAAAAAAACAGCAAAATGATTTGGACTCCGTGGCAGGTTTTGAATAAACATCCACAAATTTATTAATAGAATATAGGGCAGATGACGGAATGATATGTACAGTTTTTTTACATGCAGAGAGCAATATGTGCAAATAAATCAGAGAGGGGAGCTGAGGGAAGTCTTGGGTGGGGGGAAGAGGGAGGGATGGGGGGGGATAAAAAGGGGGAAATGTAATTGATTATTTGAATAATTTGGTTGAAATTGTTTAATAAATATATATATATATTTAAAAAGGTAACTTAAGCACATGCTTCTCATACAAAAAGTCCTAAGTTAAGTCCCACATTGGGCAAAAGCAGGGCTTTTTTCAGGGGGAACTCATAAGAACTCTGTTCTGGCACCTCCCAAGTGGATGCCATTGCCCTTCTAAGAGAACAAGGGAGGTGTTCATAGTGAGTTACGACACCTCTTTTTCTAGAAAAATAGCACTGGGCAAAATATTCCTGTATTGCACAGGGTTGGACTAAAGGACCCTCATGGTCCCTTCCATCTCTATGATTGTATGATTCTTTAAGCCCTTGGCATCTCCAGATATGACAAGAAAATGCAAAACTAAGGTAGATCAACCAATGGTTTGACTCAGTACAGTGGTACCTCAGGTTAAGAACTTAATTCGTTCCGGAGATCCGTTCTTAACCTGAAATCGTTCTTAACCTGAGACACCACTTAAGCTAATGGGGCCTCCCGCTGCCGCCATACCGCCAGAGCACGATTTCTGTTCTCATCCTGAAGTAAAGTTCTTAACCTGAGGTACTATTTCTGGGTTAGCAGAGTCTGTAATCTGAAGCATCTGTAACCCAAGGTACCACTGTATAAGAACACTTCCTATACTCCTAGAAGCAATGGCTGCCCCTAATAAACAGATTGCTTCATGGGACTTTAGGATTTTAGCGAATCTAATTAATGCATAGATGAGGAACGTGTGCCCCCCCCCAATATATTGTTGTAGTCAAACTACATCTGTAGGGCCACAGATTGCTCATCCCTAGATTATGAAGCTGGGATGAAAATTCAGATGCATTCAAACAATTGCTAGACCAGGAATCAGCAACCTTTTTCAGCCGTGGACTGGTCCACCGTCCCTCAGACCATGTGGTAGTGGGGAGAAATGTCATTCTGGGGTGGAGCAAGGGGCTGTGTTGGGCAGGAAATATGGTGGTGTCAGGAGCGAGCCAGTCAGCAGTAAATCACACAGGAGTTAACTCTTTATTAGAAAAACAGGATCTGAACACGAGCACAGAGACTCTTCTTCAGTAGGTCTTGCCCCTTATGTAGCAGTTGCAGAGACTGTAAGTCCCCGCCTTCCCACAGCTACATCCCCTCCTCTTCAGAGTTTCCCCCAAGCAATCTGAGACTGCTCCTGTGTGCTTGTCATTGCTCCTCCCACTTCATGCCTCTACTGGTTCTGAGATACCGGGAGACAGGGGAACTTGACACAGCAGGATGGTGAGACACCTGTGACTCTTCACCAGCCTGACTCATCTCTGCCCCTTGGCCTCCCTTGTCGTACTCTCCTGCTGAAGCTTCTAGCTCTGATTCTGGACTGCTCTCTACCGCAGCCTCTTCCTGCTCACTAAGCCCTGTTACCTCTCCAGCTTCTAACACCTCCCACTAGTCTTCTTCCTGTGACCCTTCATTGTTGTCCGACCACCAAGCCCCAGGCTCTGGGGGTTCCCCAGTTGGTTCTTCCCCCCATTCCTCTGCATCCAGACAGCATGTAACTTCTATTTGCACAGCTTATTCTAATCCAATCCCTTGACTTTAGTGAGTTATTCTAACTGAGTTGGAGCAGGTTAAAGGGGTTCATTTTCTTAAAACTATTATACTGGCTGCCATAATAGCTTCTAATAGTAAAACATAGCACTAATTGCTTCAGGAAAAAGCAGCATCGATCTATCTGCAATCCTAAGCATATTTACTAGGAAGTAAACCCCACTGGATGTAGTAAATTTGTCCAATGGGACTGATAAGTAAGTAAGTAAGTAGGTAAAATGGAGTGGGTTTGAGCCCCGAAACCATACAAAATGGTTTAATCTTTCCTAGAATATTTTTGCTTTACCTTCTCCTAATTAATCAAAATCCCATATGTTTTGGATATTAATTCTATAAGCTTTATTGTTCATTTTAGAATTCGTTCAAAAGGAGAAAATTCCTGTGACCCTTGATTCATGCAAAAGATTTTAATAAAATGAGCTAAGCCGTATTATTTAGAAAAGCCCATTCCCCTCCAGAATGAAATCTCTACGTCTTTTCTTATTCAATCATATTGTGGGTAATATAATCCAAAGATCAAAGGAGGCAGATCAGGAGATATTGTGTATGCCAAATGTTCAATAGAACTAGGACTTGCAATTTGGGTTTTTACACATGAAAGTCTATCTCTTGCACCTCGCTAGCACAAAGTAGATAATGGTATATCTAACTGATCTTGTTCAGTATTGTATCAAGCAGGAGTTAGTTCATTTTGGCATTATGAAAACACTTTTAGTTGGCTTCTTCTGCATTGTGCTCCTCTTTAACAAAGAGCAGTATATTTTAAGAGCATCTGTTAAGGATATATATATATATATCCTTAACACAATAACTATTACAAAGTTATCAATATGGTTCAGATAGTTGTTTTAAAGCAAAAAGTGATTCGTGCTAAAGCTGTACATTTGTCGTGGACTCATACTTCATTCAAGATTAGGGTCCCTACCTCAGAGATACTAAGACAACTTTGGAATCAACAGAGAAGACATAACAGGTTTTGCAAATTAAGTCAAGGTGACCCTCTGCCTTGGATCGGAAGGGAAGTCTAGTGTTATTCTGAGACACCAAACAGAAGACCCCCTCCCCTCCATCAGAGCCAAGGAGGCTGGTTCAAGTGCGATTCCCCCTGCCCCACTGTGTACAGCCTTAATGTGTGACTTCGGCATGCATGTTTAATGTTTATTGTTTATTACCAATAGTAACTCCAAGTGCAGAGGTAAAAAGGTAAAGGTAAAGGACCCCAAGACGGTAAAGCCCAATCAAAGGCGACTATGGGGTTGTGGCGTTCATGTTGCTTTCAGGCCAAGGGATCCGGTGTTTGTCCACAGACAGCTTTCTGGGTCATGTGGCCAGCATGACTAAACCACTTGTGGTGCAACAGGATACCATGACGGAAACCAGAGCACACGGAAGCACTGTTTACCTTCCCGCCACAGCAGTACCTATTTATCTACTTGCACTGGTGTGCTTTTGAACTGCTAGGTTGGCAGGAGCTGGGACAGAGCAACGGGAGCGCACTCCATCACAGGGATTTGAATCACCGACCTTCCGATCAGCAAGCCCAAGAGGCTCAGTGGTTTAGACCACAGCGCCACCCACGTCCCTCCAAGTGCAGAACCAGCTGGTTAGCCAGTAACAGATATTTTCCGTGGAAATAATCACATACAGTCTGATGCCCTCCCTAAATGGTACCTCTGCAAAATTGCTAAGATAATTGGGGGATAAGCATATTTAAATCTTACAAGTCTCCATGGGTGCAAGGGAATCATCAACACACTAAGGGGACTACTTTAATCAAAATAAGAATCCCATGTCCTCAAAAACAAAACCCCTCAAGTACCAATTTGTACCCATCCTTCCATTTCGACTGCCTGATGGCTTTCATTCATAATTGCCTAATATATGATAATGGCATCTTTATCAATCCCTTTGCTTGCAGCCAGGGATTTATGATATGTATTAAACCATAAAAAGCATTTTGGGGTTTTGTTGATCTTGTCTTTTTCTAAGTGCCTTCACACAGTTACCAATAAAGAAGAAGTAACCTGATAATGAAAAACATCAACTCTCTTCCCAGAATGTTTGGTGTCACTGAACAATACGACAAAGAAATGTAGAATTAGACTAAAATGCATGCAATTGATATTTTTAAGGGGAGGAAATATACAATTATACCATGGTCTTTGTGTATGTGTGTTCTTCTGTATAATTAATTATAATCTGCATGTTTTCACCAAATGATCCCAGGACAAGTTACATAAAATGCCACAATTGGTGATGCATGATAACAATTAAATTAAAAGCACAAAACTAAATGAAACAAAAAGGGCAACAAAATAGGATTGCAACAAAAGGTAAAAGGTAAAGGTAAAGGACCCCTGGACGGTTAAGTCCAGTCAAAGGTGACTATGGGGTTACAGTGTTCATCTTGCTTTCAGGCCGAGGGAGCCAGCATTTGTCCACAAACAGCTTTCTGGGTCATGACTAAATGCAACTAAATGCAACCAAATGCATGACTGCATGACTAAATGCAACTAAATGCATGACTAAATGCATGACTGGGTCATGACTAAATGCAACTAAATGCATGACTGGCGCAACAGAAGACCGTGATGGAAACCAGGGCACACGGAAATGCCGTTTACCTTCCCGACGCAGTGGTACCTATTTATCTACTTGTACTGGCATGCTTTTGAACTGCTAGGTTGGCAGGAGCTGGGGCAGAGCAACGGGAGCTCACCCTGTCATGGGGATTTGAACTGCTGACCTTCTGATCAGCAAGCCCAAGAGGCTCAGTGGTTTAGACCACAGCACCACCTGTGTTCCATATAACACAACAATACAGCAGCAGGAACAATGTTCTCTCACCTAAAAGCCAAAAATTGTAACAATGGTGCAAGACTCACCCTCAGGATGAGTGCTGGGTAACATGGACACTATTTAGGGTGCCTTCTTGATAGAATCTCCTTCACTTATTCCCACAACAGAAGTTTTGGTATTGACTGTTCATGGTAGTGTATTTGTTTACCAGCAGCGAGATGTTATAAGCTGGTTAAGGGGAACTTGTGATCATTCAGCCCTCTTCCGGAAGAACTAAGCAATGATGATTCACTTTAAAAGCAAAATAACAGCTTCATTTGCTTACACACAAAGCGGCTGTAGCTTAGTGGTTACTTTTCCAAGGCATGACACTTCGTTTCAAATAGACATTTCTAACAGTGATGATTTACGGATAAGCATTTTAACTCAACACTTTAAATCTGCCACTGGACAGAGAAACTATTTATAGGATGGCTGTTGTTTTAACCTACCCATAAAATACTTCCACCCCTCTTGCAGGTCTAGACTTTCCATCAGACATGTAGATGTTGCCAAGCCAAAAACTATTCCTAACTCTAACTGAGACCCGCTTTGCAATCTGTTCCCTGCAACAGAGAAACCCTATCTGAGTCTGCTCAAATAGCCAGTGACCCCCTGCTGCCCACTCAGATATAAAGTCCCTAATTTTAAAACTCGGGTCCCTAACTCACAGACAAACCCTGCCTGTTCCTTTCACACCTCCATTTGCTCCACTGTTTTCTCTCAGGGGAAACCCGATCTTTTGTGATGAATAGGAACAAATAGCAAAGGACATCCAATGAAAGTTCCTCCAAATTGACTATGATATCAATTCAGTTTCAAGAGGAAAGTTTTGATAGATAAATTGAATCAGACCAGGATAATTAGCTGTGCCAACAGCAATTAATTCACATATTTTCCTTTGATTAAAAAGGGAGGGGGGATTATTTTGTGCATGAATCCCAACATTTAAGGAAATTTAATAGTGGGATTCTTGATTGCCTATTACCTATTGTGCACAAGTTCATTCTACTGTCAATAATCAGACACTAAGTTCATAAAAAAACATACCTTTTATCATACTAGTTTGCAGTGGGGATAGTCAAAGCCTGTAATAATCAGGATTATGCAAAATGCATTTGAGTATTTTCTAGCCACTTGAAGGCAGAACATAAATTATATGTTAATAAAGTGAAAATACAGTTAGCTCTGGGGTGAGAAAGTTTCTCATGGAGTTAAATGAAATCATTCTATTTGCAAGAGGAATCTAAGGCTCTCAATTTCCCCAAAGCAGAAAAAAATTATTTCAAATGTCAGTTAATCTGTTCAATGAACAAAAAACTTGAGATGGGGATTATTATCTAGAACATTATCAAATTCTGCTGCTAATCCCCAACTTTATCAGAAAAAAATGAAGCACTACATACTTTCTTTCTTCAGCAAATAGAGGTTTTAATAATTACTGTTATATAATCAGTAATATTTTTCTAGAAAAAGATGTGCCGAAACTCACCACGAACACCCTCCTTGTTCTCTTAGAATGGCAATAGCACCCACCTAGGAGGTGCAAGAACTGAATTCTAGTAAGTTCCGGCCAGGGCCATAGCTAGGGGGTGGGGGGTGGGCCCCTGTTAGGGGTGCAGGCGAGGGTGTATGTGTACAAAAGCAGCTTAAAATATGTCCATAAATACATTTATAAGTAAAAATATTGATTATTGCCTCATAAGAAAATGTTTTAGATAGAGGGTGAATCGAAGGGGGGAGGGTTGGAGGAGAGGCAGAAAGAAGAGCTAATTTGTCCATGGCTAGGGGGCACAATCTTGATGGTTCTGCCAGGGGCGCAAGATCACCTAGTTACAACTCTGGTCCGGCTGAAAAAAAGCCCTGAACATAATGTTTAAAAGATTAGAAAACCTTAGAATAAGATAAGGAAGCAAATTTGTTTTCCAGTAGGTTTTGCTAAGAATATTGAAGGCAACAATACCAACTTTGTAAGCATCACCTTCTGTTTCCACTAAAACAAAAATAATCATCACATACAGCTGTTACGATATTCCGTTCCACCTTAACAGATATGTGGAGTTGTTGTATGTCACATGTCTGTTTACCTTCCAGCACAGCTTGCTGGGAACTTCCGTTGTGTGTATAGCTTTTGCTTATGCTGTTTGCTTGGACACGAAGGGGAGAAGACATGTTTTCCGCTTTGTCCTGATGCTGAATAAAATGCCTGTAAATACGCTTTACACAGCTTCTATCTGCCCTGAGAGCCAGTGTGGTGTGGTTAAGAGCGGTAGTCATGTAATCTGGGGAACTGGGTTTGTGTCTCCGCTCCTCCACATGCAGCTGCTGGGTGACCTTGGGCCAGTCACACTTCTTTGAAGTCTCTCAGCCCCACTCACCTCGCAGAGTGTTTGTTGTGGGGGAGGAAGGGAAAGGAGATTGTTAGCCGCTTTGAGACTCCTGAAGGGGAGTGAAAGGCGGGATATCAAATCCAAACTCTTCTTCTTCTGTTGCAAGGAGTTTTCTCTGCTGGCTTGCGTGCTCAGCTTCTGAAGGTTTCTGAAGCTCGAGTCACAGTTTTACATGCTGATCCAAGGACCGGAGTTCGCCCGGATGCCAGCCCGTGAGCTGGAGCCAGCTGGGGGCTTGCCAATTGCCCCCGTTTCCTTGGACACATCCCAACAACAGCAGCCCTCTGGGGCAGAAGTCAAACCGCTTCTTAAGCAGCACCAAAGTGATCTCCCCAGGACACAAGCCTGGGCAGTGTGTATGGACATCCTGGGTTGCCCAACTGACAAGACCCACCCCGCCACTCAGCCTCACCGATGTGCTCCAAAGGAAAGCAGAGCAATACGTCTGGCACCAGCTTGGCTGCAGGAGTCGCTGGAAGAAGGTGTACAAGATGTCATCCAAACAATTTAGGGACTCATTGAACTCAGCAAGGGAGAGAAGCCCTGTGACAGAGTGAGCTCCCGTTGTTCTGTCCCAGTTCCTGCCAACCTAGCAGTTCGAAAGCATGCCTGTGCAAGTAGATAAATAGGTACTGCTGTGGCAGGAAGGTAAACAGTGCTTCTGTTCCGTTCATGTTCAAAATCAGGACGAAAGGGAGAATCATGCTAAGAGGGAGACACGCTTGGCAAATCCTCACCATGATCAACTCCCACCCGGAAACCTGTGGAAGGACATGTGGATCCAGAATTGGCCTCCACAGTCACTTATGGACTCACTGTTAAGACCGTGTTCATGGAAGACAATCTTACTTGGCTATGAGTCATCACAAAGGAAGAAGAAGAAGAAGAAGAAGAAGAAGAAGAAGAAGAAGAAGAAGAAGAAGAAGAAGAAGAAGAAGAAGAAAGAGAGAGAGAGAGAGAGAGAATGAAAGAGAGAGAGAGAGAGAGAGAGAGAGAGAGAGAGAGAGAGAGAGAAGCGTTAAATTAAGGGAGTCCTACCCATAATCTGTAGTAGCACAGCCCAATCTCGTTTTATCACTGCAAATTAGAACAGCACCTCAGACAGGGAATCATTTAATTCAGTGAGGAGAGAGGGTGCAACTCAAAATCCCTCAGCCTCAGAATCCCAGATAGAAAATAGAAATGACAACAACCAGTCTCAAAAGAGCACGATGGAAGAAGAGAACACTTTGAAAGTGCTGTTTAAAAAAGGAGGCATTTGCGTCTGTCAATGCCCCATTTTTTACATTTAGACAAGTGTGCCTTAAAAAGAGCTGAACACCTCTGCGGCGCATTACTGTCTTCCACATGGGGGCTTTGCTTATACAGATATGTAATTCATAACAATGTTTAGAGGCCTTCGCACAGTAGCCAGCTGACACCTGTCTCACTGCAGGGGATATAACTTCATTGTACCCCATAGCACGGTAGTCTTACGAGTAAAGGGGAAAGTATCGATCTTGTTTTACAGATGATATATCAAGGCACAGAAAGATGAGCGTGCACTTTCCACAAAGCGTTGAACTATCAGAAGCCCCATTTGTTTCCATGAGGATCAGGGTTATGGTATTGATCTACTCCATTGATCCTCCAAAAAGACCTGGTCATTAAGTGCCTGTTATGATGTAGCAATATCTGTGTTTATTTTGTAAGAGAGATTTTGTCCATCTTTCTAAACTCACTTAGCCCTGTTTATTCTCTTCAATCCGAAATGGGCTTTCAGCTGTAAACAGTTGCTTTTTTTGTGTGCATGGGGAACGTTCGATTCAGTTAGCAATCACCTGGCAGAAAATGTTATGGTTTCCAACATTCCTGATTGTAACTGTCTTCCCAAATAGCTTCTACCCATGGAGCAAAAGGCATATCATTAGCCTCCTCGTTTCTTGGAAAAATAATTATTCCCTGATTTGAAATCAAAGCCACCCCATTCTGCCAGGCAGAAAGGGTTGGATTTGATAGAAATCTTCTTCTTCTCAGCTATCCTGGTTGAGCTGATCTCTCGTGGCCAGCAAAGTCCATTCCCTTCCACCTGCAAAATGGGTGGGTGGCAGACTGCGTACTGGCAGTAGACATCAGAAGGCCCCGAAGTGACATATTGCAGGGGGTTGGACTGGTTTACCATATATATATATAAAGGTAAAGGGACCCCTGACCATTACGTCCAGTCATGGCCGACTCTGGAGTTGCAGTGCTCATCTCGCTTTATTGGCCGAGGGAGCCGGCGTACAGCTTCCGGGTCATGTGGTCAGCATGACTAAGTCTCTTCTGGTGAACCAGAGCAGCGCACGGAAATGCTGTTTACCTTCCCGCAGGAGCAGTACCTATTTATCTACTTGTACTTTGATGTGCTTTCGAACTGCTAGGTTGGCAGGAGCAGGGACCGAGCAACGGGAGCTCACCCCTTTGCGGGGATTCGAACCCCCAACCTTCTGATCAGCAAGTCCTAGACTCTGTGGTTTAACCCACAGTGCCACCCACGTCCCTCTACCATATATATACATCTCACTAATTTTAGATGTATTCAGTATTTTTACAATTTTTACAATTTTAAACTTCACTAATTTTACAATCATTTTAACCTTTCAAAACTTGACTTCCTCCCCCCTCCTTCTGCATTTCCCAATACTTTGGCCATCTCATGAGAAGAGAAGACTCCCTGGAAAAGACCCTGATGTTGGGAAAGATTGAGGGCACAAGGAGAAAGGGACGACAGAGGACAAGATGACTGGACGGTGTTCTTGGAGCTACTAACATGAGTTTGACCAAACTACGGGAGGCAGTGGAAGACAAGAGTGGCTGGTGTGCTCTGATCCATGGGGTCACAAAGAGTCGGACACGACTAAACAAGAAGCATATCCAAATTACTTAATTTGCTCATTTATTCATCTACCTTAAATATATACTCTTATCAAACTGCAGGTTATTACAATAATCTTGCCAATGTTCTTATCTGTTTACAATTTGTCTGTACATATTCAATAAACCATTTCCATTCTTTTGTACAAAAAAAAATTGTTATCTTGATTTCTTATTCTTCCAGTAAGTTTCACCATTTCTGCATATTCCTTAAATTTTTGTATCCATTCTTCCTTTGCTGGGACTTCGGCGTCTTTTCATTTTGGGACAAGTGACATTCTTGCGGCTGTAGTAGCATACATGAATAAGTTTCTATACAGTTTGGGTAGTTCTGTCCCCATAATTCCCAAAAGAAAAGCTTCTGTTTTTTGTTGTACAAACATTATTTCAAACATCCTTTTCAATTCATTATATATCATTTCCCAGTAAGCTTTAAGCTTACTCCAAGACCACCACATACGATAAAAAGAACCTTCTTTCTCTTTACATTTCCAACACTTATTTGATTTAGATTTATACATTTTTGCCATTTTGGACTGGATTACCCTTGGGTCCTGTCCAATTCTACGATTCTATGATTCTATAAAAACACTCTTAGCTTCCTTTGACATCTTTAAGATGTTTCTCCTGAGGCCCAAAATCTGAATTTCCTTTACATTTCATTTTTGGAGAAATGTCAGTGTGAATTTCACACACAATATTTCTTAGGCCTGGCACCCCAGTTATATTCAGTTTTTTTGCACTGTGTGAGAATATTACAACAATCCTTTTCTCTTCCCCATTTCCCATCATTTCCCAGTACCTGCTCCAGAATATTTCCTCCTAATTGACATAAAAATCTAAGATCTATGGAGCTGGCCTGATACAGACCAAAACTAGTGGTCCAGGTATCCATACCTATTCAGCTGACAGAAACAGAGGCCATGGAAAATTGTTGTTGTTTAGTCATTTAGTCGTGTCTGACTCTTCGTGACCCCATGGACCAGAGCACGCCAGGCACTCCTGTCTTCCACTGCCTCCCGCAGTTTGGTCAAACACATGCTGGGTAGCTTCGAGAACACTGTCCAACCATCTCCTCTGTCGTCCCCTTCTCCTTGTGCCCTCCATCTTTCCCAACATCAGGGTCTTTTCCAGGGAGCCTTCTCTTCTCATGAGGTGGCCAAAGTATTGGAGCCTCAGCTTCACAATCTGTCCTTCCAGTGAGCACTCTGGGCTGCTTTCCTTAAGAATGGATAGTCTAGATCTTCTTGCAGTCCATGGGACTCTCAAGAGTCTCCTCCAGCACTATAATTCAAAAGCATCAATTCTTCGGCGATCAGCCTTCTTTTGTCCAGCTCTCACTTCCATATATCGCTACTGGGAAAAAGCCATCCCAGAAGAGAAGCTGAGACTGGGACTCTTCACTCGATCATCTACAGCTATTTGGTAGCAGCATAAATAAGTTGATTGTTTCTTTTAGGTATGGAGATTCTAATGCCAAATTATCTCCAACTTCTGTCTTTTCTCCTCTTTTTTTAAATGAAAACGTCAAAGGAAAGAAGAAGTTTTCTGGGAGAATCAAACTGTTTTTAGAAGGCAAATTGTTGCATGCACACACCAAAGCATTGCTCACCTTTGTGGAGGCTGGCAGAGTTTCTGCAGAACCCCAGGGCAGCAAGCAGAGCTAGTCTGTAAAAACAGTTGACAAGGAGAGAGGCTTGAGGTTAATAAGTATTATCTGATGGACAGCAATTGGCCAGAGCTGCCTCCTCAGATAGGAAGGTTTTGATCTTAAGCATCCCAATGTCACAGCAATGCAAAACAAAGCAGCAAACATATTTTTTAACACAGTCGGAGGAAGAGGGTGGGGGAAGCCTTCTGCCTGGAAACCTGCAAAAGCAGTAGAGAAACAAATAGCTTGGACATGACATCTGACATCCTCCTTGAGAGCAACAGGAGCAAAGTGTCATCTGTTTGCCTGCCTGCTGACTGGCATGATGCGACCTGAGCTCATTTGTAAGAAATATGAAAAGTACAGCTACATTTGCTTCTGCCTGCTGGAGTTTTTGCTCCCCCTCCGGATTAATTACACAAGCAAAGCATTCCTGGGCCCAAAATAAACAGCGGGGCTTGGGTCTGAAGAGTAATTAAGTGAACTAAATTTTCTTCAAGAGTCCAAGGCTGTAATTACTTGTGATGACTAATTGGTTGATCAATACTTTGATGACTATCTCTTGTACTTTACACAGCTTAGGGGGAGGACTGGAATATGTCAGCAAATAACCCCATTGATTTTGCCATTCCAAAAGCATTTCTGCAAATGCTACTCCTTATTTAGTCTGCTCTTGGATATGTTCACAGGGCAGCCTTGTTAGCTTCTCACATGTCTCGGGGTTGAAAGGGCCCTTGCCCCTCTGCTCAGTCGTTCTTAAGGATTTAAGTAGAAAGAAAATTAATCCATTTAAAACCTACTGCCAAATCCAACCAGGCAAACAGACACTGGTTGCCTCCAATAAGCAAACTGCAATAACAACCGTCTTTTCTATTACTGGTCTGTTACAAGGCAAGTGTCTCT
>JAXCMG010000103.1:1002912-1027134 GCA_034642415.1 Podarcis siculus
TTCACAAGGATATTGGAAAACCCATTGTTACCTTCATTAAACAAAAAAAATGAAATGCAAGAATCAACTCTCTCTTATTGTTAAACCTTTTAATTGCAGAATTTATTTCCCCAATACCTTGGCTGTGATCCAAGAAGCATACGGAGAGAGCCGTGTGTGCAATGGGGCCTTTTCTCTTTCTTTTAAAAAGCATTTCCCCGCACCCCTCCAACTTATCCTGCCAGCTGCTTTTAGAACTCAGGAGTTTTAAAGAGAGATGTTGCTGCTGAGAAAGGGGCAGTAGTGGAACCCTGCTGCACAAACACAGTCGTTTTAAAGAAAAGAGGAACTCAGAGCACAAATCAGTTAACAAGAAAAAAAATTGCCATTCTTTATAGGCTTAGGCTCCCTTTCAGAAGGAAACTGAGACACTGGATAAAAGTGGGTGGACTCCTGCCGGTCGCGAAGCATAGGTACCCCCCACAAAAAATTATAATTTGGAAAACATTTGGATTCTATGATGTGTATTGATACAATTTGGACTAATTGGTATGATACGTTTAATTTGGTGAATGGAAACTTAATAAAAATTATTATTATTTTTTTAAAAAGTGGGTGGATGAACCATAGCTGCATGGCAACTGAGAGTGCCAAATGTTTCATATGTCAATGAATTCCATTAGATGGGAGGCAACCGTGGGCAAGAGGCTATGACCTTTATGTCCAACTTTGTGGATTTCACAGAGGCTGACCGCTTTGGGAAGGAGAATGCGGGACTACATCAACCGTTCACAAAGCTCTTCATTAGCTTACATTAGACTAATATTTATTTAGACTAATATTACACCGGACAATATTTATCAGATGCCAGCAGAATCCAAAGACTATGTTTATGCTTCCACCTGAACCAGGTCTACCCTTGAATACTGCTGCACCACACAAAACTGACCCTCCCCTCCAAGGCCTTCAGATAACTTGTCCCCATGTCCATCCATTCTGCAGCCTACAAGCATCAGTCCTTTTCTCAACTCCATGACCCAAACCCAATTTTCTACTTCTTCCACATTCCATGTGTCATCCTTATAGATTTTGAAACACCAAAGGCTAGCAAGATTGGTAGCTTTAGACATAATGACCAACATACCTGTTTTCTTCTGCCTCCCCAATGCCAAGCTCTTCTCTAGCAGTGCAGGCCAGGGGAGACAATATGCTTGCTGAGTCATTTCACCATGGAAACCCATCTTGAGGTCACAGTGCCTGCCTTTTTGAAATATCGCCAAGGATACAGATCAGCCATGAGGGTGGTCTCATATTTTGAGTATCAAACCAAGTATTGAGATACTCAAATCTCTGGGCACATAGATGAAGACCCTGGTTCAAACAGTTGGGAATAGCAGCTTTGGGACTTGATTTAGACTGAGGAAATGTCTCAGGACTACAGTCAGGATTGCCCCTCCAATGCATTTTAAAGAGTAAAGGTCAGTGTCTTTCCAGTTTGGCTACCAGGATAGTTGTTCACAGAAAAAATAATTCTTCAATGTCTGCTTGAAGGCCACACAGTACTGAAATAGGAACAGACTGTATTAAGTCGTCTGTTTTACAAGTATAGTCCTCTGTAACTTTGTGCACTCATTCTTCAGAGTTGCCTCCATCTCTGATGGGTAATGCTTGTATATAGCCAATGTGGGTCTCTGACTGCTATATCCTGATAATCCCAGACACCAGATCACCTATGCAAATGGATAAAATAGCATGCCCTGGAGAATTCTGGGCTGAACCCATCTCCTTAATGTGCTAGCTTAGTGAACAAATGCACTTTTTTCCTTGGAATAGAAGAAGAAGAATTTGGATTTGATATCCCGCTTTATCACTACCCTAAGGAGTCTCAAAGCAGCTAGCAATCTCCTTTTCCCTTCCTCCCCCACAACAAACACTCTGTGAGGTGAGTGAGGCTGAGAGACTTCAAAGAAGTGTGACTAGCCCAAGGTCACCCAGCAGCTGCATGTGGAGGAGCGGGGAATCGAACCCGGTTCACCAGATTACAAGTCCACTGCTCTTAACCACTACACCACACTGGCTCAAATATTCCACACACTGTCAGGTGGCAGAGGATCCAACCCCCACAGCAGGTTGCCAGGAACAGATAAGACAAGAGAAAGTTCTTACCAACTGCTTTTTATTCAATATTCACAGAGAGATGCTTGGAAATGCAACCTCTTGGAATAATGGCATTACCCTGAGTGGGTCTCCACCCCATCCCTCTCTCCCTTCATGCGTCATCACTATGAGTGCTGAGAAGTGCCCTCTGCCTCTGAGCTCTTTGCTCTCCTACTTTCAATGCTCACTGGGTTCTCGGAAAGAGGGGCCTGGGATGCTTTTGAAAGACATTGTGTCCATCAGCTGTGGCCCCTCTGCTGCATCTTCTTCCTCCTCTCCCATTATTTCCCAGCTTTCCCCCTCATCTGCCTCTGAGCTGTAACCTCCCGCAAACCCCTGTTGTAATTCTGAACTGTCTCCTTCTTCTCTGGAAGGGTCAGGCTGGGGAGGCAGTCTCCACCATTCCTCCTCTGCCCAGTCCCTGACACACACTACCCAAAAATTGTACAGGGAAGTATTCAGCATGGAATTCTGCAAAAGTTATAAATGAACACCAGGCACATTCAAGTAACGCAAGCCAGGATCCAAAGGTGTATTTTAGGCTCCCTGGCAAATTTGAGAACATTTAAATCAAGGGTCAGCAAACTTTTTCAGCAGGGGGCCAGTCCACCGTCCCTTAGGCCTTGTGGGGGGCCGGGCTATTTTTTTTGGGGGGGGTGAACGAATTCCTATGCTCCACAATAACCCAGAGATGCATTTTAAAGAAAAGCACACATTCTACTCATGTAAAAACACCAGACAGGCCCAACAAATAACCCAGAGATGCATTTTAAATAAAAGGACACATTCTACTCATGTAAAAACACACTGATTGTCCACAGGCCGGATTGAGAAGGCTATTGGGCCAGATCCGGCCCCCGGAGCTTAGTTTGCCTACCTATGATTTAAACAAACAAACAGCTGAGTGTAGGGTCATATCGCAAACAGTTTCTCTCCCCACACCTCCAGTTTCACAAACAACAATATGGCATTGAAGGGTGATACACTCTCTGAAAGAAATGAAATGTATTTAGGAAGGAAAGAATGAAGACAGTCAAAAGCTTCCTCAAGTTCGTAAATTTACAGTAGTTCCGCAGTTCTTTGAATCCTGCCTAAGGAGTATGGATCATTCATAAAATACAATTTTGTAAGGTAATTTGGGAGAAAGGTTCTTGTTAAACTAAGTACTCGTTATATCATGTTTTTGAAGAATGATCATACAGTGCTCAAAAACTGCTCTATTTTGACAATTTTGTGGTTAATTGCACTTGCTGCTAGCAAACGGCGACCTTTAGCTGACATATTAATACTCTCAGTAATCAGCTAAAGGTCACATCTTGTTTAGAGCCGCCGCTTTTTCCTTGCCACATACTCCAAACACCAGGAAAACGTCTTCTGTGCCAATTAGAGGTGTTAATGTGGCAGTCAAAGATCACCAACTCATCCATGAATAAGCTGGTTCAGTGGTTCAATCCCAGCAGTAGGAAGAGCTATGATGAAAATCTGATCCTCCAAAAGCCTGTCTCAAAAACACTAATAGGGTGACGTAAATTGTTACCAATTGGCCTAAGATTTAATGGGATTTTTTTTTTAATGACAGAGCTGCTTCTGTGAAATCATTTACTTGTGAGTAGCAGGACTGCCAGCTAATTAAATAGCTGCAGCTAATTTATCATCTCCTTAAACATTAATCCATGCTTAAATTCTTAATAAATTTTAATATTACCAAAGCCCCAGTATAAGGGCATTTCTGAAGGAAGTGAAAGATAACCAATAAACCTTTTATTTGGTTAATCTACTGATTATATTAGATTCACTAGAGCGGGCATTACGGAGCAGTACCAACTGAGGTAATGATCCTGCGATGCAATGATTCAAGCATGTATTAGGTTTTTGTTATGGAACAATGTGATTCCAGATGAATTTGGTGCACAGAATTAGAGACTTGTATTACATTTAGTGTGGTGCAGTTTATTTGTAATGGATGTCTGTATATCAGACATATACAGATATAGAGAAGTTTGGGGGCCACATATGACTACATAACGCTTGTGCATGTGGTTCTGCATGTATATGGGATAACATCCTAGGCCCTTTAAAAATGTGGTTTTTTGGGGGGGGTTATTGGGCTGTTGTTTTTATTTTGATTATATATTTTCTGGTTTTGTAATTTGATTTTGTTCTGTGAACCACCCTGAGACCCCAGGTATAGGGCGGTATATAAATTCAATAAACAACAACAACAACAACTGAGACAAGGCATTATGTACCAGATTCCAATCTATGGACTGGGGTGAGAGACTGACATTTGTCACACACACACACGCACACAACCTTCATTATACACCTTTAGGCACCAGGCAAAAACATTCCTTTTTAACCAGGCCTTTGGTTGATCTTGTTACCATCCAACACCCTTTTAGAATGTGGCTTTGGGAGTTGGAATTGGATATATTTGAACACTGACAGCCTGTAATGATACAGCCCAACTTATGACCTCTAGACCTCTGTGACTTGAGATAGACCCTGTCAGCGAGTGACTGTAATCTGCTGAGAACTAAATGGGCAAAGTCTTTCCCCACAGTACTCAACAGGGAGATTCCACAGTAGTTGTCACAAACGTGTTGGTCACCTTTGTTCTTATAGAGGGTCACAATGCTGGGGTTTCACATATATTATGGCATGGATCCTTTTCCCCAACAGTGCAAAAGAAGGCCATGGAGGTTCATTATGAGGGAGGAATGAGACAGGCTTTCAGCACTTCTGTTGGGATGCTGTCCTGTCCTGGGGCTTTACCACATGTCTGAGAGTTGTTGACGTTCATCAAGGGAGAGAGAGACATCTAGCTCTTCCAAGTCAGGCAAAGTCTATATGCTGTCAATTGCTGTGTCGGAGACCATGTTTCCCCACAAGTACAGGTCTTGATAGTGCTCTGCCCATTGCTCCATCTGCTTGCTGCAATCTGTAATGAGCTCTCCAGACAAGGTTTTCAGTGGTGCACACTGTTGATCCAAAGGCTGTATTCACACCTGTGTACATTACACAAGGGTTGCCCCTGTCAGCAATGAGTTGAATGCTCTGACACAGCTGTAGCCAGTAGTCATTGGCACATCATTTGGCAATCTGCTGGGCACCACTCCTTACCTTTCTCTGTGCAGCAAGCATATTCTCATAGAGTGAACACTTGTAGTTCATAGGAACCTTGTGTATTGCAGTGATAACAGGCTCCATGTCCTTAATGCCAGCCTCAAACCAGTCAGGGACCTGCTGATCTCTTTTATGAAAAGAGGGCATACCTGTGTTGTATTTGCCTTTTTGATGTTGTTCCACTGTGCTTTGATGTTGCCTCTGGGGCAGTGTTTGTTTGAGGGAATCAGAGAAGCATGGCTTTTTGAGGGAATCAGAGAAGTTTTACTGATGTGGTTCGGCCTGAGCCATGTGTGAGTCAGTGTGAGCCATGTGTGAGATTCTACACACACACACACACACACACACACACACACACACACCACCAACAACAACAACCAAACAGCACTGAGCACAGTATTCTTAATGCAAGCCATGACACCAATATCTTATGATGTTATTTATCAAATGTATTAGTCACTTTCCACATATAGTCTCAAAGCGACTGACCCAGATGAGAAATGTATTGCATTGTGACAGGTGAAGGGACCATTCTCAAAACTTATAGCTGAATGATTGCTGAATGCCTTGACAGCTGGTGGTTTCTAGCTGTTGACCATACTTCACCTGCTTGGGTGCTGAATAAAACAGTGGCTCCTAGAATGTCACTGTAAAAGTCTGAGTTTATGAGGTTAAAAAAGAAGAGAGGCAAAGGACCCCTGGACAGTTAAGTCCAGTCAAAGGAGACTATGAGGTTGTGGCGCTCATCTCACTTTCAGGCCAAGGGAGCTGGCGTTTGTCCACAGACAGCTTTCCGGGTCATGTGGCCAGCATGACTAAACCGCTTCTGACACAACGGGACACCTCCCCACTGCAGTGGTACCTATTTATCTACTTGCACTGGCATGCTTTCAAACTGCTAGGTAGGCAGGAGCTGGGACAAAGTAATGGGAGCTCACCCCGTTGTGGGGATTCCAACCGCCGACCTTCTGATCGGCAAGCCCAAGAGGCTCAATGCTTTAGACCACAGTGCCACCCACATCCTTTGAGTTCATGAACTAGCTGCCAACAGGGAGGCTTGAGTGACAGGTCAAATGTATACCTTTTAATAACTGTGTTCGTAGGTGCCAACTCTATGGGGCTGAGGATAGCTCAACCCCCCCTAAAGTATGTGGTGATGGGGCTGAATTCCCCCAGTCTTGAGGAACCATGGCCCACAGTGGCAGAAGGCCTCGTTGGGCCTACCTGTGGTGGTGGCAAGACTCCCCTAGCCTCCCAGCCTCCTACCAATGTGTGTGATGCCACACAAACACAATGAGCCCTCCCCCCAATGTCACACGGAAATCAGCCCCTATGTGTTCATTGCAATCCACCTACAAGATTCACATCTTACTCAGACATAAAGCCCACTGAGGTAAGGTTACCAGATTTTTTCCCAAAGAATCCAGGGACACTTTTTTTCTTTTTTTGAAAAGAGAAAAAAATATTTTTAAAAAAATTATTTAAAAAATTAAAGAAAGAAGTAATATCTTCTCTTCTGTGGTCTCTGTCGCGCGGCCTTCCTCTGCACCTCAGCCTGCTCTCTTAGAGCGCTAGCCGCCATGGGGTAGGCTCGGGTTGGGCCTGGGTTCAGCCACATGTCCTTGCCCTCCTTGCTCTCCTACCTCTCCTCCTCAGCGGCCGCAGGGGCAGGGCAAGGTCAGGGCTCCCCTCTTTTTTCTCCTTCCTCTTCCTTCCTCTTCCTCCTCCTTCTCCTCTCCTCCTTCTCACTGCGTCAGCTCTGGGGTTTTTACTGGCCCTGGAGCGCCGTTGGGCAGTTGGCCGGGCGCTCTCGCTCCTGGCTCGATTTGGGTCACGCGGGCGGGGGGAGTCAGCGGTTCCCCCAGTTGATGCACTGGGCGTCCCCAGTTCCCCCTTGGCAGTGGCGGCAGCAGCAGCAGTCTCATAAGCCCGGAGCCAGCCTGGTAGTGGCTCTGGCTGGCTTCAGGAGCTGCTCGCAGCCATGACACCCGCCATTTTGCCTCGCTGGAACTCCCCATATGATGTGTCTTGTGCTATTGAACCAATCACACATTCATCCCCTACTAATAAATCTACAACACTTAAAATATAAATCCCGGGACATTAAATGAAATCCGGGGACATTCCAGGGACGGATTTTGTCCGGGGACAGATTTGTAAATCCA
Source organism: Podarcis siculus (assembly GCA_034642415.1). Classification (NCBI taxonomy): domain Eukaryota; kingdom Metazoa; phylum Chordata; class Lepidosauria; order Squamata; family Lacertidae; genus Podarcis; species Podarcis siculus. The sequence goes on from JAXCMG010000103.1 coordinate 1,010,340, forward strand.
GGGACTGTCTCCGGGAAACAGGGACGTCTAGTAACCATACACTGAGGTGCTTTGGTCTAGTCATATTCTTTCAGCCTAAACATACTTCACAGGGTTGCTATAAGGCAACTGCGAGGTCACCAGCTATATGCTGCCTTGAGCTCCTTTGGTAGAAATGCAAAATGTGTGTAGCTGTATTGTACAGTTTCATTTTTGCCATCGATGGAGTCTTGAATTGGCCATTTTGACAGATTAGACTTCTACGTTGAGTAAATGTGATTCAGGACTACATATGCAAATGCTGTACAATCTAGAAGAAGATACATAATATTCAGAGTATCATTATTTCAATATAAAGAGGCAGGAACATTTGGAAGGGCAGGAATTTGTTTTGCAGTGTTAATGGGAATTTTCATGTGACCTTTTTGTTCATAGCCTTAGACAGTTCTGTTACTTGTCTACAAGCTGAAGAATGAGATCTCAGGAAATTGTTTTCATTAAAATCCATTTGCAAGAATCAGGTATTTAATACTGCAACTCCACAGGCTTTGGGAAATTTGGAAAATGGTTCACACATTAAAATAAATCAGAGGTTTAAGAGCCTGTAAAGTTTGCTATAAATTCTTATAGCGATAATGGTAAAAGGCAATTGTGTGCAGTAATAAACTACTTGAAATAGATGATGATTAAGCAACTTTAGACTGAATAACTACACTTCGTACTTAACTTTACTTTATCCACACACATTTTTACTTTGTCATGTATTTATCTGAATTTTATGGCAATGCATAATGCAGAAGAAATTGGAGTAGTACTATATATAGTGCACATATATTTTACTCCAAGTTAAAAAATACAAATTGCATGGACACAAGCTTTATAGAAAACCCCATAAATTGTAATTATACTTGATTTTCTGACTCAGAAAACTTAATTTAGTATAAACTATCAATACATTTATCGTAGTTACAGTATTGCAGGCTATTTGAATATGTACACTGTGTGTGTGTGTGCGCGCGCGCATGTTAGGATGTGTGCATTGAATTTTGAGTAACCCCAGGCTGATTTTGAAATTTTCAGGATTTGACAAAACCAAAGTGGGCTCCCTCTGAAATAGCCCAAACCAAAGGAAGAACCTCCATAGCAATTCAGCCAAAAAGTTATAAATTATGTCTTAAAAAAAAAATAAATCAAATTTTAAAAGTGCCCAGCACAAAACACCAGGACCCATTTTTAATTTGACAGGTTTTAGCCACAAACATTACCCATTTCTGTCAAAAGGAATAAAGGTTATGGTCCTTTCTTTAAATTTCCCCATAATAATGAATGAGAAGGTACAAGTCTGCTGGTTTCCTGAACTGGGGTTCTGATTTGGACCCCTGGTATATTAGTAGTCCAGTGACCCATCAGCAAGGAAGAAGATGATGAGAGACTTCCTCTCCTGACTTTCTTACTGTTTTCATTAGACAATATCATCTCCAGAAGATGGTGGCTTCTACAGCAGTCCCAGCCCACTGGACTGTGTCTCGTTTAGGAACAGACAATTCCCGCTTGAAAAATTATGCTTTGGAGGGGATGCCAGGAAACTGGGAATTATGTTCACATGTGGTGGGGGTGTAAATATGTACCATTTTTCTGGCAAAGAGTGTTTAAGGAGATAACAGAAATCACCGGGTTAAAGCTGACTAGAAGCCCAGAGGTTATCAATTTACAGCTGCACGGATTATGATAGCTAGGAAGAGGAAGGGGCAAGCAGAATATAAAATGGAAGGATGGTATAAAGAGGTGTGGGATATAGCTATTAATGATAAATTAACATGTGCCACTAAGGTAAGACAGGGAATATGCGGGAGCAATGATTATGGGGAGATATGGAGGGTGTTTATAGAATTTGTACTGTTAAAACAGAAAGGGGTCAAACCATTGCAAGAGGTGTTGGAAATTTGGGAGGTTGGATAGTTATAATGGAATGGTCTCGGTGGTAGGGTGCACATTTTTATTCTTATATATGTATGATTATTACTTTGTCAAATGAATAAATAAATGAGAGAAAGAAAAGGGGGGAAGCATTGCTGTAGCTCAAGCACTCCCCAGCCATTTCACTTGGGCCCAACAAATCACACGATAAAAAAAATAAAAAAAATAAATTATGCTAGTCTTGTTCATACTTTTTGTGCATCTTCTGAGAAGGAAGCGACCAATTCACTTGAACTTTGCTTCCAACGGAAGAGTATCTTTTTCTTCTATGAGCACCACACTTTCACTTCCATGCAGCCATTTCCCACACCTTGGCCTTTCAGATATGTTCGGGTTGTTTTGTGCTATGCTGAGCAAAAGTGTCTGCTACCAACAAGGATGAATTCTAGATAAGCACGCATAGGCAAAGACCCCTCCCCACCACAAATTAACAGTTTACATTTTCAGAACAGGCAGAAATAAATGTATGGTTTTGATATGTTGAGTCACCAACCCTTGCAAAAGATCTCAGATTAATTACCTCAGGAGCTGTTGATTTGATGGGAGGATGACGGAGAAAGGGCAAATTCTATAATTAAAAAACTCCTACTTCAAAAATCCTGATGGAAAAATCGCTAGTTCCCCACTGCTATGTCAATTACGTCCCAAATTCCGGCAGTTTAGGTGTGTGAGAGCATGAATGAATCAGTACATTGAAAATGCACTTGGGGTATTCTTGACCTTTGGTGCTGACCTGCCTTATCTTCCACCTAGGGCAAGTGGGATTCACCAATGCTTTGATTTCCTTATCCAGAAGGATTTGTTTATAAGCTTAAGGATGTGGTGTATATCTTCAATAGTAGCTTATACAACAAGAAAACTCCAGTTTTCATGTCATTTTTTGGTACCATTTTAACTCTTGCAACTCCTGGGTGGGTACCATTGCCATTACAGTCATACCTCGGGTTGAAGTAGCTTTCGGATGATTATTTTCGGGTTGCACTCCATGGCGACCCGGAAGTAACGGAGTGCGTTACTTCTGGGTTTCGCCGCTCGTGCGTGCGCAGACGCTCAAAATGACGTCACGCGAATGCGCAGAAGTGGCGAAACACAACCCACGCACACGCAGACACATCTTACATTTACTTCAGGATGCGAACGGGGCTCCGGAACGGATCTCGTTTGTATCCAGAGGTACCACTGTATAAGAAAATAAGAGAGTTCCACAACCTCTTTTTCTAGAAACATAGGACTGCGTGCTCATATTACTGGACAACTCTTCTGCAAGGGTGTTAGATGATCTTTATAGTATTAAAAGAACTCTATAAGTGTGTAGGGGATTGTGGGATATAGGTAAAAAGGTAAAGGACCCCTGGGGTTGCAGCGCTCATCTCGCTTTCAGGCCAATGGAGCCGGCGTTTGTCCACAGACAGGTTTCCAGGTCATGTGGCCAGCATGACTAAACTGCTTCTGGCACAACAGAACACTGTGATGGAAACCAGAGCACACGGAAGCGCTGTTTACCTTCCCGCCACAGTGGTACCTATTTATCTACTTGCACTGCTGTGCTTTCAAACTGCTAGCTTAGCAGGAGCTGGGACAGGGCAAAGGGAGCTCACCCCGTCACGGGAATTCGAACTGCCAACCTTCTGATCGGCACCCCAAGAGGCTCAGTGGTTTAGACCACAGCGCCACCCGCATCCCTATTCTGGGATATGGACTAGGATATGCAGTAAATTCACACAGACTGCTGGACATCTGTTGATTCAGCCTTATTGTTTCTATGTTCATAAGTGAGAGAACCCTCTAGGAGTAGCCTTCCCTGATCTTGGATCTCCATATGTTATTGGAATACAGCCTTCATCATGCACAATCTGATTGGCCAAAGGTTGCAGCCCAACAACATCTGAGGCTCCAGAGTTGAGGAAGTCTGCTCTAGAACGTGACCTGCCCACTTCCATGGCAGCCTATTGTAGGATCTGCAGTCATGGCAAGCTTGCCCACCACCATGACTTTCTCATTGAGGAATCCCAAGAAGCTTTTGCAGAGCACAGTTTCAAAACCATGGCTCTTTAGGATAAGCAGCAATCTAACTACACCTGGTCTATGTTGCACCACAGAGCGGAAGGCCATAAACATGAGAGAGAGAAAATGGAATCCATTACAGAAGAAGCTATGAAAACTCATTCCATTTTCCAACACACTACAGTTTATTTTCATGGTATCATAAGAGGAAGCTGATAAAGGCAGCTTTAAAACAATAGCAGCGCCTCTATGTTTCCAAAGTGCTTTCATTTAATTGCTACCCTTAAAAATCAGAGTTTAAAATCAGAGCAATTATACACATTTTATCTAGGTTGTACTTTCTTTTTGCATTGATATAGGATATATTCCTTGTTCCATTTTCTTTAAACATAAAAATGGCTCTCTCCTTTAATGTAATGGAAGTCAAATTAATATTTCATTAGGCCAGTTGGATAACTTTTACAAACCTCACTGATAAACAATGGAATGAAAAATTCAGCATCTCCCAATGAATTCAAAAACTTATTTAAATTCTTCACAAGAGCCGATTTTCTTTTTCTCTTGGGATTTACATAACCATTTGGTATAATTATCTCCTCTCTTTTTTATGAGCTCCTATAAAGGAAATAAAACATCTTTTATCTTTGCAGCTAAAGAACAAGTAGACAAAGCATTTTTCTTATTCCTTTCAAATTCCAGAGGTGATGATAAGGAGTCATTAGATAACATTGTAATCAATTGTCACGTCTTATAATTGAAAAATAAAGATGTAGCGCAGGGGAAGCTGGAGTCTGTCCCCATAACATTTATCATTTGGGATATGTTTTCCTGTTTTGTCTTATCAGGTTTTCAGTCATGAATACACTTTTCTATTTTATGAGCTACCAAGGCAGTTTGCAATTACTCCATCCCATTTAATGCAACTAGAAAATGAATTAATGGCTCCTTCTTGCTCCACCGTGGCTCTAAATGTCCACCGCAGTGTATAGCAGTAGTTCAGGCAAAGAAGCAGCAGGAGGAAAGCAAAGTAGTAAAGAAAATTTCTATTTATGCACCGTTACATGCATTGGCGAGTGGCGGCGGCGGGGGGCATGTGTGCATCTATGGATATGTGCCTTGAATAATGGAGTAAGTTCCACAACGGTTTGTGCATATCAGAGGCAAAAGAAGAATGGCATCTTCTCATGTAAGGCGTGATCAAATAAAGCCAATTGAACAGAAGAGGGAAGGGAAGGGAAGCGATAGCTAGTGGAGCAGCTGTTTGCATTGGGAATTGGAAGACGAATGGCAAGTCCGACGACAATTTGCATGAGCAGCTAGATGAAGAATAGTATGCTCATCACCACTTTGTATGGGGAAATTTGATACGCAAGAGCAAAGCTGAAGCAAATTTTAAAAATAACAACAGTTCACCTCCCAGGCTGAATGATGCACAATTAGCCACTCTGAACCCTTCTTTAAAGGAGGACAATGTGCGCTAACACTAGGGGCTGAACTGGTATATTACACCTGTCAAATTAGCAAAAATGTATAAAGTCAGTAGGGACGCGGGTGGCGCTGTGGGTTAAAGCCTCAGCGCCTAGAGCTTGCCGATCGAAAGGTCAGCGGTTCGAATCCCCGCGGCGGGGTGCGCTCCCGTTGCTCGGTCCCAGCGCCTGCCAACCTAGCAGTTCGAAAGCACCCCCGGGTGCAAGTAGATAAATAGGGACCGCTTTCTAGCGGGAAGGTAAACGGCGTTTCCGTGTGCGGCTCTGGCTCGCCAGAGCAGCAATGTCACGCTGGCCACGTGACCCGGAAGTGTCTCCGGACAGCGCTGGCCCCCGGCCTTTGGGTGAGATGGGCGCACCAACCCCAGAGTCTGTCAAGACTGGCCCGTACGGGCAGGGGTACCTTTACCTTTACCTATAAAGTCAGTAATAAAGGTTGGAAATGTAAAGAAAAAGAGGGAACATTTTATCACATGTGGTGGGAATATAAAAAGGTGAAATGCTTCTGGGAGATGATATATAATGAGTTGAAAAAAATGTTGAAATATACATTTATAAAGAAACCAGAAGCATTTTTATTGGACATTGTGGGGAGTGACATAAATAGAAAGGAATGTAAGCTCTTTTTATATGCAATAACAGCAGAAAAATATTATTGGCCCAAAAATGGAAACAAGAAGAGTTACCGACGATTGAAAAATGTGGGATGAAGTTAATGGACTATGCAGAATTAGATAAAGTAACAGGAAGGATTCGAAACTGGCGAGACCAGAAATTCACGGAAGACTGGAGTAAATTTACAGACTATTTGAAAAGTACGGTAATTGTGAAGAACAGACGACATTTGTAGGGTTGCAAGAAGTTTTGTGAGGAGTATTATTAGAAGTATTGTAAAAATGGACAAGGGGGAGGATGATTTGTTAAGAGATGTAAAGGCAATATAAAATTAAGAAATGCATAAGAAGTGGTTAAAACGGTGGATCATCAGAGGTGCTGATGGAAGTCTAAAAAGATTGTATAAGTGATAAGTTTTGTGGTACATTTTATAATTTACATGTTAAAATTAATAAAAAATATTATAAAAAACACTAGGGGCTGAACCAACATGCTAAATCACAATTTAGTATTTCCTACCCCATGAGTCCAAACTTACATTGGCTAGAATATACAACCACATTCTTCCAGATTGTCTCCTATATTAATAGCCCCTGTGGTCGCAGTTATCCATCTTCTGGGCATATCCCATGTGCACTGCTGCCTAAATCCAGATTACAAGCAGGGCAGAGAAGGAACCAGGCGTGTTTATATAGTAAAAAGCATCCTTCAAATAGCCATTTAGCCCTATGACCTGCAGTCTGAATTATTCCTGAAACAGGACTGGCAGTGTTGTTGTTTAAGCACTGGGAAAATATGTTCGCCATTGCCAGTCTCCATTAGTAGCCTGGCAGGTGCATTTTGTGCTAATGGAAGCCTCCAAGAAGTCTTCAGGGGTAGTCCCACGTGCAAGGCATGGCAGCAGTCATCTTAGGAATCACCAGAATGTGAATAAGAAGGCACAGCTGGTACAACAGTCTTAGCTGCTGAAAGGTACTACATACCACAGACGCCGCTTGGATATCCAGTGAAAATGTTGGCTCTGTCATCACCCCAGACGCTGAACCTGGTCCTTCAGAGGGAGTGATCTGCAACAGACTGAACACCATCTCATTGGTCAGACAAATCACCTACCAACAGAACCTGCCAATTTATTTAGACAGAGTTTCATTTCATTGGCCCTCATCCAGGTCATTACTGACCTCAGACATCGATTTAGCAGCTCCCCTGCCACACATGCTAATAATTAAACCATTTAGGCTTCATCGCACTTTGACTGGGTAGAATATTACCTGCCTATTTTCCTTCTTGGTTACCCTATTGGCAAGCGTCTCCTTGCGTTTATACATTTAAAAATCAGCACATTAGAGAATCTGGAGACCCTTTAAAAAACAAAACAAAACAACCCTCTCTGTCACTATTGAAGGAGTTCTAATCCATCAAGTGATGCAGCAAAGACCCTGTGTACCTCCTGTCACAATTCCTGCTACCTTCCATGGGTGAAAGGGATAGCTTCTGAAGTTGAGAGCCTTTTTCGCTCATGTAAACTCCCAGTGTGATTTAGACCCTGGGGAATGAAATCATGTGAGGAGCCAACAGAAATACAGTAACTCTGCGGATGTTCAGCTGTCAATGCATGAAGGGTGGCAGGAGTGGTGGTGGTGAGGCAACATAAATATTTTATATATATATGCAATATAAATTCAATAAATAAATAAACAAGAGGGGGTGGAGCCAGAGAACCCTCTCTGTGCCCTCACAGGATGAGAAGAATGATGGAAAGGGCTTTTTGTCGAACTGGAATATGCAGTGTGAAACTTCACCCATGCTGTGATGTGTTATATATAGCTGAAGGTCAGAGCTTAAGTCACCTTTGATTATACAAACACATTGTTATGAGTGGACGCAACTGTGAACAGATTTACAAAGTTGGGAATCTCAAGAGAGAAAATAAAGCAGTCCTGAAAAGGAAATGTTATCTGCACTTGACATGTTGCTTGTTATCGCTGCAGTCTGCAGAAGCTCTCCTGAGAGATAAAGTCTCCTGTTAATGTTATCCCTTATGCTATGAAGATGGTTCTGATAAATTTGACAGTGGCAACACGTACATATATAGTAGCTGCTTGAGACATGAAAGGATGTCCACTCTTACCAGAGCAATAAATTTACTTGATTGGCAGTGTCCCAAACAATCCAACACTAACACTTCTTTTTAAATCGTAATTTGAAATAGATCTGTTCTCAGCCTCACCTAAGCTTAGTTGGAAAGGTTATCCCAGTTTTTAATCAAGAAACATTAACCATGTTCCTTCATAATGAGTTTCCTTAAAACAAATTGGGAACCATATCTACCGTGCAGCTGCTCTCATTTTTTTATCTTGGATTCCCCATCCCCCCATGGCTGTTATTAACTGTATTTGTGGTTTTCAGGCTCAGACCTTACTTTCCCATTCATTCATGATGACCTTCCCTTCTCTTTTTCAGTGATGAGTATTTTTTCAGAACACGACCCACCACATGGCAATCTGATATTTGGCACATCCTGGAGAGCAGATTCATGCATTTCTAAGATCACACTTCTCCCATCAAATTGTAGCACTAGTGTCCCACTCTTCACACCTGTCCCCACTTCCTCTTCATTCTAACATCTGCTCCCACTTTCTCCTGCCCCAATACACTGTGAACATTCATGAGTCCCCACATGCAGCAGCCTAGTTTTCAATAAAAAAATGCACCAGACTAGCGTAGACTTGAGTGCATAACTGTCACCATAGAAAGATGTGTGACAGAGCTGCCTCCTCTCTGTGAAATCATAGTGACAGGGAATGGGATGATGGAGACTGCCTCCCCATCCTGACCCTTCCAGGGAGGAGGAAGAGGAAGACAGTATAGATTTACAACAGGGGTTTGAGGGAGGCTGCAGCTCAGAGGCAGATGAGGGGGAAAGCTGGGAAATCATGGGAGAGCATTCCAGACCTACCATCTCCCAGAACCCAGGAAGCCTTAAAAGTAGGAGAGCAAAGAGCTCAAAGACAGAGGGCACTTAGTGGCACCTGTCATAGCTGTCAACGTTTCCCTTTTTTTAAGGGAAATTCCCTTATTCCGAATAGGATTCCTTGCAAGAAAAGGGAAAAGTTGACAGCTATGGCACCTGTAGATGAGGTGATGAGGTTGACGAATAAAGAAGTGGGAGAGACAGGTGGTGGAGATTCACTCAGGACAACACCATTATCCAAGAGGCTGGGTTCTATAGCCTCTCTTTGTAAAGTTTGAAATAAAAAAAGACTGTATGAAATTTTCCCTTGTCTTTATACTATTCTGGGCAACCAGCCAGGAGCCACGGACAGCATCCTGACAGCAGGGAGCAGAGAGCAATAGCCATTCAAATTACCTACCTTCCAACCTTTCTTGAGAAAGGAAATGTGATTGTATGAATCCATCCCAAAGTCACACATAAAGTTGATTATTTGATGGATACAGGGCTGTGAATGTATATCTATTGGCCTCAACTTGATGGGTTACAAACTGGCAAACCAATCTAAAAATTTTCCCAATGGTATAAGTTAATATGTCCCCCAAATAAAACTATTCATCACCTATTATGGAGATCCATCTTGACAGGGCTGAGATGCAGTCTGACTGTTAACTGTTTCTGGCTTTACCAAGACTTAAAGCATATCTCCTTTGTGACATCACACATGACATCAGAATGCCATGTTTGCATTCAACCTAGACTATCTCCATGCCAACAGCAATGGCCAGTAAACCTCTGCAGCCAAGTAACCATCAGCCTGACTCCCCAGTTGTTTCTATCTAGACTATTGGATATTTATTTTTTGCTCTCATAATCAAAGCCTGAAGAAGAGCTGTGTATAATCTGAAAACCTGCTTCCACTGTTAAAGAAAACTAATTGTCAGAGACTGGGCAGAGGAGGGATGGTGGAGACCCCCCTCCCCATCCTAACCTTTCCAGGGAGGAGGAAAAGGAAGAAAGTTTAGATTTGCAACAGGGGGTTGAGGGAGGTAGTAGTTCAGAGGCAGATGGGGGTGGGGGGGGTTGGGAAATCATGGAGAGTCAGAACAACACCTGGCTGACATGTTGACACTAGAAAGCATTCCAGACCCTCCATCTCCCAGAACCCGACGAGCCTTAAAAGTAGGAGAGCAAAGAGCTCAAAGACAGAGGGCACGTAGCAGCACCCGTAGAAGAGATGATGAGAAAGATGAATGAGGTGGAAATTCCCAGGTGCCAAAAAAACGGTTATATATGTATGCCACTACTGCGGCCTGTGTTCTGTTAGCCCCAAAATGGAAAATGAGCGAGGTCCCAACTAAAGAAGAATGGCAACTTAAACTGATGGAATATGCGCCGCTTGCAGACCTCACACAGAATAAGAGAACAAGAAGAGCATATGTTTAAAGAAGATTGGAAAATGTTTGTTGAATATATGGGGGGGAATTGTGTACACTTGAAAATGTTGGCAGCATTAAGATAAATTCAACAGGGTAAATAAGTTTTGATGGATGTAATAATGGGATACTGAATGGTTTAGTTTATATAAAATATACACAATGTTATTCAAAATGAACAATGGAAAGAGAAGAAAGGAAGTTTCTGATATTTTAAGGTTGTTTAAATGAATATTCTAAATTGGAAAACAGAAAATTTAATAAAAAATTAGAGAGAGAGAGAGAGGGGGGGATGACGAATGAGGAAGTGGGAGAGATGGGGGTGGAGATTCACTTGGGACAATGCCATTATCCAAGTAACTTTTCCTTGTCTTTATACTTTCCTGGGCAACCAGCTGGGAGCTGCTGAAAGCATCCTGACACATAGACAACTGTGTCCATGATACTGTATTATGTATATTCATTATGTGTCCTCTGCTCTGAGCTTGAGCCTGGATTAGGATTCTGAGCCCTGATTCGATACATGATATCCAAAAACATAGCATTGTCAGGGTTTGGACTACTGGCATGGCTCCGGGTTACAATTCACAGCTTGTGGGTTTAGACAACCAATCATATTGAGAGTGGGAGTGGCCCAGGTCTTCAGAAATACATATCAGCAGTTGTTGTTCTGTTCCTGATGCTTCAATATAGCCTGTAAACTGATTCCCTGCCTTGGGTATTGCTTGAACCCACATATACTTCATGTATACACACAGAGCTTAGCACATTTATAGATGGCATATGCATAGGGTCTTTCTGACATTTTACTGAAGGTACATGAAGGTGCAGCTGGGGGATATGATGTTGCTTCCTTGTCTACAAACAATCAGGATACATTCAGCGGTGGGGAATATTGTGCTAGTTTTCCAGATTAGCCTTGTTCTGTGTCTAAGAAACCCTTATGTTTCCCTCCCCTTATGGTTTTGATGAGGCTGCATTTTAAATTGCATTTTAACCTGTATTTTAAATTGGTCCCCCCCCCCCCCAATTATGTTTCTACTGTAATTTTACTGGCTGGGGAGGGTGGGGTATAAATAATTTATTATTATTATTAAGCACAATAAGCCTTTGCACAAGGGTGCTGGGGCTCATAGATTGCAGCAAAATACTGGCTATTTTGTCCGTGCGCTGGGCTTGTGGGAAAAAGCTGTCTTGGCTAATTGTCAAAACAGGGGGAACAAAAATATATGTTTGATGTTTCAGCTATTTGCCTGCATATATTTAATAGCTAAGATTGTTGTAACATGTAAATAAAAAATGTGTCATGCTCCCTCTATAATAGATTAGTTGTTAAAGTGGATTAGTTATTAAAATCATTCTGGCTTTTACATACCAGCAGAGAAACCGTCCTGAAATCTTTTATAGGCCCTTTTAAAACAGAAGCCTTTATGAAAGAGGGAGAGAGAAATCTATGCATATAGTTATCCCTTCATTTAAAAATTAAAGCATTTTTCCCCCATAGCAGAATGGTTCTCTGCCAAAGATGTCAGAAATTTGAAAATCGAAGTAGACACCTTACAAATAAATAAAAAACAGAAGGGATGGTGAAGTTATTTATGCCACCACACTTTCAGCAAGTACTGTTTATGGACTCCTAGTAATAGATGAGAGGTTCCGGTATTTTGATATTTCTTTGTATAAAGAATTCCAAGGGCAGTGCTGGGAAATAATGAAATAGTGATTCATGAATTGCCAGCCTCTTTTATCAAATCTGTTTAGACACTTGTTCTGTTAATAAAACCTAAATGTAAAACAGTCCCGCTATTCATATTTCATATTTATTATTGACGATTCCATTACGGCAAGTGATTTATCCCACTATTCTTCAGTTATTAGTTGCTTTAAGTCTTTTTGCCATTTACTTATTAAATTCTCTTTTTTGGAGAGGTTTCATTTCATTCATAACATTATAAATCCATATATATATATATATATATATATATATATATATATATATATATATCACAGCGGGTAGTTAGTTTCTCCTTGCCTCTCATTATTATCTACCAGAGGTTCCCTTTATCATATACATCATTTACAACTTACTGCAGTGAATCCCTGAAGACAGTGAGACTTGAGTTTAAGAGAAGAATAAATACTCTGCTAGCTGTTGGACACACAAGCCCTCCAGTCAATTGGGGATCCTGTTTGATCAAAGTTCCTGACTGCATGGAGGTGGGGGAAGGTAGGAATAGAAAACCAGGTGGAAAGATGACTAGAACGGAATCATCTGACTGACTGCAACACCATTTATTGATTGATTCATTTACTGAATTTATATACCGTATGTTCCGGTGTACAAGACAACTTTTTATCCCTGGAAAATCACCCCCCAAGTAGGGGGGTCGTCTTATACGCCGGGTATACGTGTTGGGAAGGAGGATAGGGAGCCGTTGAGCAGAGGTGCCCCTTCTGTTGTTGCTCCTCCTCCCTCCCCACAGAAGGGGATGCAGAAAGTCCTTCCAAGCGCAGCTGTGATGGCCTGGGAATCCGATTCGGAGGCTGAACCGGAGGAATCCCAGCCTGCACAGGAGTCCCCGCCTCCAGGGCCGGCTGAACTGGGGCAGGGCCTTGATTCTGAAGTGCCTGCACCTGTGCTGGATCCTCAGGAGCAGGCACCAGGTGAATCCACTCTGGCTCCGGAGGTGGTTGAGGACTCAGGGCCTGCAGGTGAGTCTCCCCCTGGGTCCAGTAACCCTTCAGCCTCTCCTGAACTGCAGAGGCTCAGGGCAGAGAGGCGAAGGGAACTGGTTTCTCCCAGGAGGAGTGCTTGCCTTAAGGCCAGGAGAGGCGGGTCTCCTGGGGGCCGGGACCGCCCCTGGCCTCAGAGAAGATCAAGGCCAGTCAGCCCGGTCCCAGGTTGTGGGAGCAACGTCATTAAAGAGCTGTTTCGGCCAGCATCCAGTCCTGTTCCTCCAGTGTTCCTGTCCTTGCCCGGCTCCTCGCTTTGAACCCCGCTTCGCCCGTGGAGGACTGTCTGCCGTCCCTCAACTCAGGTCCTGGACCTCGCCCCACGGTAATCTCCCCCTGGGACCAGCACAGCGGCGCTCACCCGCCGGCAGCCAAACGCCTCGCCTCGGGCTGCTGCGACGGCAGAGGCAGCGGAGGGGTGGGCGCTCTGCCCCTGGCAGCGCTCAAACGCTATAACTCTAAAACTCTAAAATTGAACAGCAAAAGTTGGGGGTCGTCTTATACGCCCAGTTGCCTAATATGCCGGAATCTACGGTACTGCTCTATACCCGGAGGTCTTAGGGCGGTTCACAGTACAAATCAGAATATAAAACCACAAAATATACAATCAAAATAAAAACAACGACCCAATAGCCCCTCCTCACAAAAAACCCCATATTTTAAAAAGGCATAGGATGTCAATCAGATCAACCAAAGGTCTAGTTAAAAAGCAATGTTTTTGCCTAGTGCCTAAAGGTGTATAATGAAGACGCCAGGCGAACTTCTCTGGGGAGAGCATTCCACAGACGGGGAGCCACTGCAGAGAAGGCCCGTTATCATGTTGCCACCCTCTGGACCTCTCGAGGGAGCACACGAAGGAGGGCCTCAGAAGATGATCTCATGGTTCGGGTAGGTTCATATGGAAATAGGCGGTCCTTGAGGTATTGTGGTTCTGAGCCATTTAAGGCTTTATAGGTCAAAGCCAGCACTTTGAATTGGGCTACTAAGCACTCTAAGAGGGACGCGGGTGGCGCTGTGGGTTAAACCACAGCGCCTAGGGCTTGCTGATTGGCAATACGAATCCCTGCGATGGGGTGAGCTCCCATTGCGGTCCCTGCTCCTGCCAACCTAGCAGTTCAAAAGCACATCAAAGTGCAAGTAGATAAATAGGTACCGCTCCGGTGGGAAGGTAAACGGCGTTTCCATGTGCTGCTCTGGTTCTCCAGAAGCGGCTTAGTCATGCTGGCCACATGACCCGGAAGCTGTATACCGGCTCCCTCGGCCAGTAAAGCGAGATGAGCGCCGCAACCCCAGAGTCAGTCACGACTGGACCTAATAGTCAGGGGTCCCTTTACGTTTAAGCACTCTAAGCGAAAGCACCCGTGCTACAATATTTTGCTGCAGTCTGAATTCTTTCTCATAAATCTCTCATGTGAAATCATATAATTGTTAATCTGATTCCCCCCTTGCTGTTAGTCAGAAATGCAGAGCGTAAATTCTACTTTCAAATTTACTGTAATTTACTGATCTCTTTACTGTAACCTGTAAAAGGATCTCTTGGGTCTTTGAAGCTGCCTTTTCCTTGTTTACAGGATAGAACCCCACGTGGGGAAGGGAATGGCTTTTCATGGAAAAGATTTTTCAGCAACAGTAGCTCACTAAGCTAGTTTATTACATAGAACACAACTGATTAAATAGGAGCCAACTCCTAGGGACTGAGGAGGCGTCAACCTTCCCAATAAAATATTTGAGGATTCTGCCCACCCCACCCCCCAGTTGATGGACATTGCCATTCAAATGGTGTGCATGGACTGTGTCATGTGATCAAGTATGCAGGATGGGGCTTACTTGCCCACCCCACCCCCAAATTTCTTTATTCAAAATGGCGCCCCTGGCTGACTCCAATTCTCATTGGCCCCAGCCAGCATGGCCAATTGTCATGGATAATGGGAGTTGCAGTCCAATAGCATATATTTAAGTAACCCTAAAGCAGTGGTTTTTTAAATTTAATTTTTATTTTGACAATAATAAAAAATAAATGAGAATAAAAACGTGCACCTCACCACCGAGACCATTCCATTGTAACTATCCAGTTTTCCAAAATTTCAACACCTATTGTGATGGTTTGACCTCTTTCCATTTTAACAGTACAAATTCTACAGTATAAACATGCTCCATTTTCCCTCAAAATCATTTCTCTTGCATATTCCCTGTCTTACCTTAGTGGCACATGTTAATTTATCATTAATAGCTATATCCCACACCTCTTTATATCAGTCTTCCATTTTATATTCTGCTTTCCACTTCCTAGGTCTAATAATCTGTTTTATTTGTGAGCAAGTCCTTCATAGCCTGTGAACCTTCCATCCCATTGTAAATTGATAATTAAGAAACTTATATGCTTATCCATTTAGATGAGTCTTTGAGATATTCTTTTGGTTAATGATTATTTTACATGCCATTGTAGGCATGGGAAAAGGTCCTGCTTACTGTAGCTCACTTGCAAAAATGAATACACAATAAAGAGCAGAATTATTGCACCTCCCTTCTTCTAGCATTGTGCCAAAACCAGCATCCCCAGTAAAATCAATTGCTTTTTAATATCTATATGAAGCCGCTGGGAGAGATCATCAGGGGGTTTGGGCTGGGTGTTCGTCAGTATGCAGATGATACCCAGCTCTACCTCTCTTTTAAATCAGAACCAGTGAAGGCGGTGAAGGTCCTGTGTGAGTGCCTGGAGGCGGTTGCAGGATGGATGGCGGCTAACAGAATGAGATTGAATCCTGACAAGACAGAAGTACTGTTTTTGGGGGACAGGGCGCAGGCGGGTGTGGGGGACTCCCTGTTCCTGAATGGGGTAACTGTGCCCCTAAAGGACCAGGTGCACAGCCTGGGAGTCATTTTGGACTCGCAGCTGTCTATGGAGGCACAGGTTAATTCTGTGTCCAGGGCGGCTGTCTACCAGCTTCATCTGGTACGCAGGCTGAGACCCTACCTGCCTGTGGACTGTCTTGCCACAGTTATCTCCCGCTTGGACTACTGCAATGCGCTCTACGTGGGGATACCTTTAAAGGTGACCCGGAAACTGCAATTAATCCAGAATGCGGCAGCTAGACTGGTGACTGGGAGTGGCCGCCTGGACCACATAACACCGGTCCTGAGAGATCTGCATTGGCTCACAGTACGTTTCTGAGCACAATTCAAAGTGTTGGTGCTGACCTTTAAAGCCCTAAACATCCTCGGTCCTGTATACCTGAAGGAGCGTCTCCACCCCCATCGCTCAGCTGGGACACTGGGATCCAGCACCGAGGGCCTTCTGGCAGTTCCCTCATTGCGAGACGTGAGATTACAGGGAACCAGAAAGAGGGCCTTCTTGGTAGTGGCGCCCGCCCTGTGGAACGCACTCCCTTCAGATGTGAAGGAAATAAGCAGCTATCCTATCTTTAAAAGACATCTGAAGGCAGCCCTGTTCAGGGAAGTTTTTAATATTTAAGGTTGTACTGTTTTTAACACTTGATTGGAAGCCGCCCAGAGTGACTGGGGAAACTCAGCCAGATGGGCAGGGTATAAATAATATATTATTATTATTATTATTATTATTATTATTATTATTATTATTATTATTATTATTA
>JAXCMG010000103.1:1032825-1100280 GCA_034642415.1 Podarcis siculus
CCAGCCTTCAGAAGAGGTCGGGGGACAGACTGTCCCCGGACCTGGTCTGAAGGCGGTTTCCATAGGAACGCATTGATTGATTTTCAATGCATTCCTATGGGAAACCGTGCTTCGCAAGACGAAAAACTCGCAAGAAGAAAAAACTCGCGGAACGAATTAATTCCGTCTTGCGAGGCACCACTGTACCTGTGTGATCTTTTGTCCCATGGTTTGTTGCTGTTGCTGCTGTTGTTGTTGTTTGCAGTGGTGGTACAACATTGCCAATTCTGGTTATGATACTGTGGGACTACTGTGAATGACCTTGTGCACATTTTCTGTGTATGTGCCTGGATTTGTGCATGTACAAGTAATAATATCATTCTCAAATATAAATACTACAGTCATACTGAAAATTTGTATGGGCAGGATATTGATAAAGTTACCTGCCTCCTGTCCAGACATGCATAGCAGGTTGACACAGGAAATCGAATGCACGACTCTATTATGGCAAATTGGAATAGAAATCAATTGAATGGTGAGCATGAAAAGGAAATTCAATATTATAATTAAAAACCAATTTAAAGAGCGAAATGTCAATAGAAAGATTGGCTACTATGAAAACATTTACATGAAATTACCAAGGTAATCCCCCACTGAGGGAAAGCCATGATTACAACTAATGAATTCATTCCGAGATCAATTTTATATTAAAAGCAGCTTTTAATTCCTATCTGCTTTGCTGACAGTTCCTAATACTATTCAACGTGAGGAAGCAGAGCTCCAAGAGTGGGATGGAGGAGGGAAGGAGAGAAAATTAAATGGGGAAAGTGGTGGTGAATAGAGGACAGCCCCTGTTGTGTTCTCCCCTCCAGGTACAGGGAGGAACCTGCTCTGTGTAGCAAAGCTGAGTGGGGAGAGCTTTCCTGACACTGGTTTTTCCCTCTGCCACCATTGCTACTGGAGGCAGCAGCTGGATCGGAGTAGCCAAAAGTTGCAGCAGCCCAGAATGACAGTGGCCTCTGTGTGTCTTGTCCCTAAGATTCATCTGAGGGAATGGTCTTGCAGCGACAAAGTATTCCGAATCAGAAGAATCTTTATTTGCACCAGCCATTTTTGTTGTTGTTGTTTAGTTGTTTAGTCGTGTCCGACTCTTTGTGACCCCATGGATCAGAGAACACCAGGCACTCCTGCCTTCCACTGCCTCCCGCAGTTTGGTCAGACTCATGTTGGTAGCTTCGAGAACACTGTCCAACCATCTCGTCCTCTGTCGTCCCCTTTTCCTTGTGCTCTCCATCTTTCCCAACATCAGGGTCTTTTCCAGGGAGTCTTCTCTTCTCATGAGGTGGCCAAAGTATTGGCGCCACAGCTTCACGATCTGTCCTTCCAGTGAGCCACTAGCCATAGCAATAAAATAAAATGTACTGAAGACAGAGGTAAAACCTAAACTATACAAAATACATTTTGGGGGTTTATGTCAATAATCAAATAGTAGATCTAATTCTAATTGCCCCTGCTAAAAACCTTGCAGTTTTTGCTGTCAGCTGGTCATCTTGATCTGCTAAAAGATAGGACACAGTAGCAATGGTTGAGCAACCTGGTGGGGACAATAATAGAGGGGCAAGGACCTCACTACTCAAATCTTTATAAAGAGTGCAAGCCGCAAGCGCGTAAGCCACTGACACAATACTGCCATCTCCGCAGGGACACAACTGTTTTTCCAGTGGAATTTTTTTTAAATCGACCCTCAAGCACAGCCAAAGTCAGTATATTCCATCTTGCAAAAGTGCGTCTGTATTTTGGAATTGTGAAATTTTGCAAAGAGGGTGCCCAAGTGTCAAAATGACTAGGTGGAAAATAATCATGCCATGGACAAAATTTCCTTATTGTGGCCAGATTATTCTGTTGCTTGATGTCATATAGACACTGTCTAATTAAATTATTTGCTTTGCTGAAGCCCAGTGTTAATAACTGTTGTGGTGATGTGAGGGCGATCTGGCTGTGACATCTGTCACCCCATTGATTGCCAGGGTTGATTCGGCTGATCTGGCTGGCTAAGCGGGTGTTCCCTTTCTCTTTCACCGCTCCATGTGCGTACCTCCCGAAGTGGCAAGCTCTGCGGAAGAGGATGACCATCCCAGATAGAAGGAATGTAGCTCAAGGTCCAACAATGTATTTCTTCACGCAGTGAATATTTCAACACAGGATTTGCTACCACTAGATGTGTTGCATACCAGTTTGAACAGTTTCAAAAAGAGTGTATGTCTCATTCATGAAGGATAAAGTTAACAACGGCTAAGGTTGGAGGATAAATTTGGTTTGGTCCACATTGTAACGCAGAGCTACCTAGCTGGCGCATTTCTGAACTGATGCAGAAATGTGGTGAACTCAACTGATGTATGGAAAAATGAAACAAAAACAGAAAACCTTCAAAGCAGACAGATTTGTCCATTCCTAGCAATGGCTGCTAGTCATGACGGTGTTTACAGTGGTACCTCATGTTACGGACGGGATCCGTTCCGGAGGCCTGTCTGTAACAAGAAATGCCCGCAAATCGAAGCGCTGTGTCTACGCAGGCGAACGGCGTGATTTGGCGCTTCTGCACAGTTGCAAAGCACAATTTAGCATTTCTGTGCATGCACAAATGGCGAAACCCAGAAGTAACCCGTTCTGGTACTTTCCAGTTGCCGCGGGAAGTAACACGAAAAGACACAACATGAAGCGGACGCAACACGAGGTATGGCTGTATGTACTACAGCCAGTGTCACAGTCAGAATGTCTCCAAATAACACACACAGCTTTATTGCAGTCCCCATCTCAGCCTTTTGGCTAAGATCAAGTGTGTATCTGAATAACAATATCTGGGGATTACGGAATATATAGTCCCATTTTGCTTGTGGGCATCCCAAATGCACCTGGTTGTCCACTGTGGGAAAAGGATGTTGGACTATGTTTTGTCTTATCCTGCAGGCCTGCTCTTATGAGCATCTGGAAGGCTCCCCAAAACTCCTTTAGCATGCTCCCCAGATGCCCAGTTGCGTCCTCCACGCCACTTAAATGAGGATTATGGGAATGCTTTGTGTCATAGTGCTTCAAAGTGTTGTCCTCTGAGGCAAACCAACTCTGGAAAGGCTGCACTGAGTTTCTCCCTGCTCTGAGGAAGATGGAACGAAGCAACGCCCCCTTCCTCCACAACTGTCTTTATATTAGAAAATATGCTTCAGTGTTTCTAAAATAATCCCTGTGTAATCTCTTTATAGCGTTCTAATGTTTGTATTCCCTTTTGTTCTCTTGGATACATACATTTTCATGAAGTTTAGTGATCTATTCAGGCCTCAACACAATATGCATTCGAAACTCCCTCTCAATGACAAGGAGAGCTACTAAGGGATTTGTCTGGTGCTGCCATTCCACCGCCGACTTTGTCTACAGTAATTTATTAGCATTAGCAGAATTCAATTACAGATGACACATAACAATAAGCAGACATTAATTAACGCTAAATACCCAAATTACTATGCGATGTTACTTCTATACTAATTTGTCCATTTATTAGTTCTGTGTTGCCTCTTAAGAAATTAAATGGCAGATATATGCGTTACTACATTTCCATATTAATTTGTAGATTGCATTCTAAGATTCATTGTTATGTCCTGTCTTTTATGGTCTTTCTGCTCTATAGTTTGAACGAAAGCCACGTTGCTAGCCCGGCACCAAGATTAGTGGGGGGAAAGCTGGTTTTGACACTGAATGTCAGCAGTAAACCTCCAACATTGAAATGAACTTGATGCATAGTACATTTAGTTATATGCAGATCCTGCAAATGTTGAGTAGAAGTGAAGCATAGTGATTTAGTGAGGGCTGTAATTTCATATCAGGGATTCACTGTCATTCAACATGCTTTAAGCAAGTCCTTCAAAGAACCTTTCAGCACCTGAATGAACTGCATAGACAACAGAACCAGCCCACAGGCATCTTGTGAAAATATGGAAACTATCTTATACATTCTTCAAACACTACTTTGTGTGTAAATAATGCAGACCTTAGTTTAATAGAATTGAGACTATTGTTGATTTAGGGTATTCAAGCAGTACCAAAAATGCAAATACTGTATGTATTCCCCTCCCAAGTTATATACAAACTCTCTTCCATGGTGCATTGAGCTCCTGGTTCTACAAAACGAATTTTCTAATCCCGATGTTAGTCTGCTAATTCTAAAAAGCACTTCTAACTCGTTGCTTAATATTGGTGCCTAAACTAAAGTTACCAGATTTTTTTCAAAGAATACAGGGACACTTTTTATATAAAAAAAAGAGAAGTCAGTTGATCGGGTGGCCGGGTGCTCTCTCACCAGCTCGATTTGGGTCACAGTGTCTGTGTGTCAGCGGTTCCCCCTCAGCAGTGGCGGCGGCAGTAACTACTCCTTCTCACTGCATCAGCTCTGGGGTTTTAACTGGCCCTGGAGCACTGTTGGGCAGTTGGCCAGGTGGTCAGGCGCTCTTGCTCCTGGCTCGATTTGGGTCACGCAGGCAGGGGGAGTCAGCGGTTCCCCCAGTTGATGCACCGGGCGTCCCCGGTTCCCCTTTGGCAGTGGCGGCTTTCTCAGCAGCCCAGAGCCAGCCTGGTAGCACAGTTGGCTCTGGCTGGCTCCAGGAGCTGTTCACTGCCATGGTGTCTGCCATTTTGCCTCACCAGAAGTCCCCATACTTGTTTTTCTCTAATAATGCTAAATGTATTTACAGCTATCTGGGAGGTTTTGACCAAGTATAAATTAGAAATTATGTCAAATGGTGAGAAGGGGAACCCCCTAAGCTGCAGTGAGCATCAGCAAAGGCTTTCTAATTAAAACAAAAAAGATTAAAATTAAACTGTTACACAAACATAAATGAGATCTTCCAGGAGGCTGCAGAACAGAATTTTTTTTCCTCAGCAAGACAAAAATAAACCATGTTTTGTTCATTAGTTTCTATGCAGAACCGACAAGCGTTTGCATTGTTCTGAGTTGTACGGATTGTTTGTTAACCAGAACCCCAATTCTCATATTATCAGTAGTGTAATGCTGCCATTGAGGAGGAAATAATTGCCAAAACCCAGACTGGAATCTTCTTAGCAGGGTTATCTGTAGTATCCCCAAGGCTGGAAACCAGAAACTGAGACATGGGGTTGTTACATTAGTGGTTATTGGGAGATAACCACCAAGCAACTAAGGGGTGAATCCATTTTTCATGTTTTCCCCAAGTAGTGCAACTTTCTGGGTTTTGGTTTCAGGGTTGGCCTGATTGTATACTGACTTCCATTGATCCCAAGCCATGCTGGGGTCTGTTTTTGGTCTTCTTTCTTGTCCTATTCTGGTTCCAGGCATGAGTTGATCTTGACACCCAGTATGTGGACTAGAGGTAAGCATTTTCCCAACCAGAATACTTTGGTTTTCCCCATAGGACATTGAGACAATCAAGCTAACTTCTATCGCAGAACTAACACCAATATCCTGAGTGCTGTGAAATACAAGAATTTAGTTCAAGTAAAGGATAGTTGTGAATGTAAAAGATAAGGAAAAAAATATG
The DNA here is from genome assembly GCA_034642415.1 of Podarcis siculus. NCBI lineage: Eukaryota > Metazoa > Chordata > Lepidosauria > Squamata > Lacertidae > Podarcis > Podarcis siculus. The sequence goes on from JAXCMG010000103.1 coordinate 1,038,366, forward strand.
CAATCGGTGTTTGAAAGGTATGTGAGATCAACTTATTCCATTATAAAAATGATGATTCCCAGTGGGTTTTTTTGGGGGGAGCAGGGGTACGCATACCCCTAAACATTTTGTGAATCTTTGTACTTTGGTCCATTTGCTGTATTTATTTCTCCCGATTTGAACTATAAAATGGTGGTTTTCTTTAGTCAATGAGAGTATCCCTAACCATTTTTTTTAGAAAAAAAGCACTGATGATTCCACCCCCCCCCTTATTATTGTTTATATTTTCCTTATTAAGTTTGGTTTTTTGGTTTTTTAAAAAGGAATGTGATAGAACACCGAGAGCTTCTTCAACGACACTATTAGTAGAAATATGCACTGACCACAAGATTTACTTTGGTTCCCAATTTTGTACTTTGGAAAACAGGCCAACACATTCCAAGATGCTTTGCAGACTGCCCAATTCAGATCAAGGTTTGTGTTTGATTAAGTTCTGAGCTACAGTGCAAAGGTTATCAGGATTTTACTGCCCCATAAAGCCTAAGACAGCAACTATTGGCAAACTACTGTGCATGCGCATTTTAAATTTTGAAGTGACAATTTACCAGGACTTCAGCGTTTGCTGAGGCAGCCATCTAGTGGAAGCTACATACAGTGACTTTTCCATTAGTTATGACAGTATGGTGTGAAGTGGCTCGATGAGCATTTGCCCACCTTTTTTTGGCCCATAAGCACATATGGAAATCTGAGGAACTGTCCTGGAAGACCACACCCCACAGCTATTTGAGCTTCTTCCGGGCAAACCCCACCAAACATGCTGCCCTAGCCTACATTGCAAACCCCTCATCAGCTCATAGCACAACGTCACCCCAATACATGCACACCACAAACACATACACCCTCACACACACACTATCCCCTATGCAAGACAACTGCCAGTCCTGTCTGCTTCTGTATTCAGAAATAAGGAGTGGTCTAAACCACTGAGCCTCCTGAGCTTGCCGATCAGAAGGTCGGTGGTTCGAATCCCCGTGACGGGGTGAGCTCCCGTTGCTCGGTCCCAGCTCCTGACAACCTAGCAGTTCAAAAGCACACCAGTGCAAGTAGATAAATAGGTACTGCTGAGGCAGGAAGGTAAACAGCGTTTCAGTGCGCTGCTCTTGTTTTGCCAGAAGCGGCTTAGTCATGCTGGCCACATGACCTGGAAAAACTCTGCGGACAAACATCGGCTCCCTCGGCCAGTAAAGCAAGATTAGCGCTGCAACCCCAGAGTCGTCCACAACTGAACCTAACTGTCAGGAGTCCTTTACTTTTACCTTTTTCTTTTCTGCCTCAGGCAGCAAAATAACCATGGGGAGCATGGAGGATAAACATCACACAACATCATTACTAACTCCATTGCGGCATCTACCATAGCTTACATCCCAGCATTGTGGAGCTTGAGCCAACATGAGATGGCCTTAACTCTCACCTTACACTGGCAAGGTTTTTTCGATCATTGAATTGTACTTGGTTATTGCATGGCTTGGCAAACCCATGCATGCAAATTAATGCTTGATAAAGATTTTCTGAACTGGGTTAAGGGACCACCGACCTGTAATGTCCCTGTGATTTTTTTCTGTTATATATTGTATTCCTCTGGTCTTTCATCCGTCAGTCTACAGAATCGGAGCCTTCATCTATAGATTTGGAATTGATTGCTGTGTTTTGGGTAATTAGGACAGAGTCCTCTTCTGGTCTGGTAACAGAGCCCAAAGGAAAGTGGGGCATGGTGGGCAGGGCAAGTGTTGTTGCCCCAGCATGTAGTGAGAACTTGCTCTAGCAAAAGCTAGAGGTAGACTGATGTACTTAGAGCTTATGCTTCCAGCCTACGGATCATAGGCTCCACCCACTTTTTAAGAACCTCAGTCCTTAAAGGGGAAACGCTTGGGACTACAGGCCATTAGGCAAACTTGTCAAGGATTTTCAATACATTCACCAGGAACATACATACACATTTTGCATGCATCTTTTATGTAAAATACGTTTTAGTGTGCATTTTTGTGCACTAAAATGCATTGCATCCATCCAAAGAAGTACCGTATTTTTGCTCCATAAGACGCACCTAGTTTTTAGAGGGGGAAAGCAAGAAAAAAAATATTCTGTACAGAGCTGTAAGTGGCTCTCACTTTTCTCGCTTTAAACCCTTCCATCCCTCTTCCTGCTTCACTGAGAAGCCAGCAGAGCAAGCTGCACAGCTCTCGCTGAAGCCAGCAGAGCAAGAGAGATAGCTGTGCAGCGCCTCTTCTGCTAGCTTCCCAGCAAAGTGGGATGAAGGACGAAAGGGAGCCCTTACAAGGGAGCACTAAGCAGAGCCTGGCACCAGCTCTTGCTGGCTTTTCCGGGAGGTGTGGGAAGGGACAGAGAGCAGCCCAACAGTCCCTTCTCCCTCCTTGGAGAAAAGCCCCCAAGAGCCGCGCTCCCTTTAAAGAGCTGCATGGAGCGTGTGTGCAGCTCTTGGGGGCTTTTCCATGAGGTGGGAGAAGAGACTGATGGGCTGCCCTTCTTCCTCCTCAGGGTAAAGCCCCCAAGAGCTGTACACATGCTCCACGCGGCTCTTTAAAGGGAGCAGAGCCTCCCGCCTGCATTCGCTCCATAAGACGCACAGACATTTCCCATTACTTTTTAGGAGGGAAAAGGTGTGTCTTATGGAGCGAAAAATACGGTACATTATCAGAATGAGAACTGGATTCCAATCTGTAAGCAACTTCAGAAACAAGATTGGGTTGGTCCATGGCAAAAAGTGGACCAAACAAATTCCTTCCCCACCTTCCCCTGGCACCCTGAGAACCATGATGGCAGTGTTACAGGCATCAGGGATCCCGGAAGATATAATTTCCCCAGGACACATGTCATTACTATTGATTCCTGGCACCGGGGCAGCATTCATTCTACACACTGAGGGAGGGGAGAGTGAAAAGGGAAATAACTCATTTCCAACCCAACACTCAGAGTGTTTGGGTATCAAATTGCCTGTTCCGAGCCAAACTAAGCCTACGGGAGCTCACCCATCACTAATCAAAACACAGTGTCCTTTTGAAAAATGATAATAAAACTGGAGAGCAACAGATATTTCATAAGCTGCACAAGAAGCTCATGTGAATTCTACTGTGGCTCCAGGATACAGTGACTGGGAAGTGCTTGGTGAAAGCAAAGAAGAGTCACTTCTGCTAGGGATTTTTCCACCATCTTGCCTTCTGCTCGTAACAGGCTAGTCACAAGCGAGGTGGTGATAAGCAGCGCTATTTCACCAGGATCCTAGTGGGCTCTTACAACTGAATCCAAAGACTTCTTCATAGCACTTGCTTTGTTTTTAGCTATGCATGTATAAGATATATTTTCATCCAGATCTGTATAATCTCTGTTTTGTTATTTCAACCATTGAATAAAGAAATTATTGATTTCCTACCGCCAAGGGCAGAGGATTTCATTACATGGCGTCTTGAATGCAGCAATTGCTTCCAGCAGATATTCACTGGGTTGATTCTCAATGCTTTATACAAGGAAATGAAATGTCTTTTCAAAATGGCATTTTAGATGGATTGTCCAGTCTCACTGGCAGCTTTGCTACGTGACTGGCCTGCAGAGTTCTCTTGGAGACACTTAAAATGGCATTAACAGAATACAAAGCTTATTTACATACTAGTGACCGTAAAGGTTCCTTTTTTGAAACACCATGCAACGTGCTTTTGTTCTGAAGGGTTCCTCAGCAAATTGCTATTACTTTTCCTAACACTTTTCAAGAATAGTAATTTTAAATACAAACATCACTGTTCTGTTCAAGATTTTCCCATTTATAAAAAATATATTCACAAAGTGATCATGAGGAGAGACTTTTCTGTTTAAGGACTTCGGATTACAAATGGCAAACAGACTCATCTGGTATACAAATTTATGTTAAGCATGACAAAAGTTCCATCCCTACCAATATTCCTCCATCTCACTCTTATGCTTCTCTGTAGGGTGTGACTCATCTAACAATATCTGTGGCAGGGATGGGGAACCAATTCCCTCCAGATTTTGTTGGAATCTAACTGCCATCAATCCCAGGTAGCATGATGATGGGATAATGGGAGCTGTAGGGACGCGGGTGGCGCTGTGGGTTAAACCACAGAGCCTAGGACTTGCCGATCAGAAGGTCGGTGGTTCGAATCCCCGTGATGGGGTGAGCTCCCGTTGCTCGGTCCCTGCTCCTGCCAACCTAGCAGTTCGAAAGCACGTCAAAGTGCAAGTAGATAAATAGGTACCGCTCCGGCGGGAAGGTAAATGGCATTTCTGTGTGCTGCTCTGGTTCGCCAGAAGTGGCTTAGTCATGCTGGCCACATGACCCGGAAGCTGTATGCCTGCTCCCTCGGCCAATAAAGCGAGATGAGTGACGCAACCCCAGAGTTGGCCACGACTGGACCTAATGGTCAGGGGTGCCTTTACCTTTACCTAGTCAAACAACATCTGAAGAACCACAGGTTCTTCATCCCTAGCCTATTTGATATAGGGGCCCTCATTCTGCCAATCCACTAATGGGGGAAGGAGCCTCTGGTCGGAGCTCATGTTCCCATTTTCCCACTTTCTTTCCTACCTTACAGCTATTTGAGGCCCAAGCTCTTCTGCCACCTTCCTCTCTCTATTGCAGATGTTAATAATGTGCAGGTTAAAGTGACTGGATGCATAAAAACTGGTTCATTTTGGGAAATAAAACATTGCCAAAGCCCATAAGTTTAATTAAAGCTTTACTTTCTCCAAACCAGAACAGAAAACAGTAAATACAAAATACCCAGAAGATCATGTGCAAGTCCAGTAATGACTCAGCTGAATATGAAATATGAAGTACTCCAAACAGATCTAAAATCAAAGGTCTGTCTCTCCTTACTGTCTCCATTTTGCCTGTATTCACTCACTGGAGATGGTCATTTATACATCTTTACTTCCACAGAGCCTGGGAACAAAGAATAAGGCAACTCTCTTTCAAAATGGAGATTTGCAACCAAATACCTTTGTCACCTGATTTAAGGTTAAACACTCACGTTAGCTAGCAGAAAAAAACAGTAGTTAATAATCAACCCATCAAGGAGTTCAGAGACCACTTAGTATACTCCAGTGGCATTTTCTGATGTTAAACTTTCTCAGCAATACACACAGCTATTCACTATTTCAATGTCAATTAAGCAATGATACTAAACACTTCCATGGTCTTCAGGCTTAGCACCTTAATTCAGTACTTGCCACAGCACAACCCTAATACACTACCCACGCTAATCTACTCCAAAGGAGGAATCCTGCACATTGCAGAGTATGGAGAAAATGAGAGATAAAGTGCGAGATTGGTTACACTACGCTCAGATTAAGGAAGTTTTTAAACTTGACAAAAAGTTAGGGTTCCAGGTGGAGAAATCGAAGTTGGAAACGGAACTGTTAGAGCCTAAGACTAAGGTACTTTCAAGAATGTATAACTTGCTGTTAAAATGGAACACACAAGATGAAACGGTAAAATCAGCTATGATAAAGTGGGCTCAGGACATTGGGTACAATATTATGTTTGAGGACTGGGAAAGGCTATGGACTACTGGGTTGAATTTTACTGCTTGTAACGCTTTGAAAGAAAATGTAATGAAAATGATATACAGATGGTACATGACCCCAGTCAAACTCGCAAAAATATACCACTTGTCTGTTAATAAGTGTTGGAAATGTAGAGAAAAGGAAGGAACATTCTTTCACCTCTGGTGGACCTGCCCTAAAGTGAAGGCCTTCTGGGAAAAGATATATAATGAACTGAAAAAGGTATTTAAGTATACCTTCTCTAAGAAACCAGAGGCCTTCCTTCTGGGTATGGTGGGCCAAGGGGTGGTAAAGAAGGATCGAACATTCTTTATGTATGCAACAACAGCAGCAAGGATACTTCTCGCGAAGCATTGGAAAACTCAAGATTTACCCACACTGGAAGAATGGCAGATGCAACTGATGGACTACATGCAACTGGCCGAGATGACCGGCAGAATCCGAGATCTGGGAGAGGAGAAGGTAGAAGAAGATTGGGAAAAATTCAAGATTTACTTGCAAAAACATTGTAAACTTTATGAATGCTAAGCAGGATGCTGGATTATAAACAATTTGGCACCATTAAAATAGATGAAGTGAAGTAGGAAGATAAGTTAAAATGTAAGAAAAAACAATTTTTATTTCGGATAAATATTTGGTGAAATTCAATTGATAATTAGACAGTAAGGAGGGAAGTAAGGTGATAATTTGCTGGATTAAATTTTTTCTTAACGTGGAAGGTAGGCGCAGGAGACGTGAGGAGGTCATAAGAAGATAAGAAAATATGTTATGCTTTGATATAATTTTGTTTGTTTATTATATTGTAACGCAAAAATTTCAATAAAATATTTATTTAAAAAAATATAGAAAAAAAAACCAAAGGAGGAATCCTGCACAGACCAACCAACCCACAGTCCCAACAATCCATTCGGTTTTGAATGTGCAAAACAGCCAGCCTTGCTTTAACATTTATTATATTCTGGTTGCACCTATAAATAATTCCAGCACTTTTTTGTCTGATGATAAAAACTATCTCAAAATACTTCTTGTAGTTGACAGGCATGTACAATAATTACTGTTCAGCAAGACCTCTATTAGAGTACTGGGAGCTACAGCCCGAGACAGTAATCCTGACTAAATTAGCTGTAGCTGCAGCTCTTGCAGTCAATTATTTCAGCTAATAACAATGCACAGTCTGTTCCACTGGATATATGCTGGTGAATACAGCCAGGAGTGTGTCTCTGGTATCAGAAAGCATTAAGTAAACTTCAGCCAGCCTCTCCAACTTCTCCTGCACTCGTGTTCCAATAAGACCTCCAACGCCTAACAATACTGACTCTTGGGTGTGATTGTTCAGCTTAGCGGTTTATCCATCACCTGTCCATCTGCTGACCTTTAAGGCAGCCAACTCCTGTTCAGAAGGAAGTGTGCATTTGGTGGGGCAAGTTTTACAGCAATACTTTTTGTTCTGCACAAGCAAAACACAGAGACAGAAGCATATGGTATTGAAACCTTGGCCAGGAGTGGCAATCCCTTATTTTATGCTTTTCCTCCTTGCTTCCTTTTTTTTCACGCTGTGCCGTCTCCTGCTAAGGGTGTTTCTCGAGGGCATCCTTTGCCAGTTCATGCTGCATCTTTGGATAGCCCGTGAAATGGTGTGTCCTTATCCTTCCTGCCGCAACCTACGTTTTAAGATAACAGGGATGAGCCAAGTGCACAGCAATTATTGTTAACAGGGGCTGGAAATCTCTCAGACAATTGCGGTAAAGGCAGCCCTTGTGATCTTTTCACCCCGGTTTTCTCCTTTCTATATAAGCAGGAAAAAATGACTCTACCAGGACTTTTGCCAGTCTTCCATTGTTTTTTTCCCCCTTCCTCCTTACTCATCAAACCTCTTTATTCTTCGGTGCAGTGCTAATGCATTCCGCTTGGTCATCAGAATCGCTATACTAAACTGTTCTCTGTCTTCAGTTTCCAGGTTGAGTTGCAGCTCTATTTAACACTCCATTTTGGATTGCTTTGCTGCTGAGTCAACAGTTGAGCAGGGGTGGATTGGGTAATATGGTACTTTCGGCAAGGACAGCATTTGGCACCCCCACTAACTTTGATTAGGTACCCATATAAATATACCGTATTTTTCGCTCTATAAGATGCACTTTTTCCCTCCTAAAAAGTAAGGGGAGATGTGTGTGCGTCTTATGGAGCGAATGCAGGCTGCACGGCTAAGCCAGAAGCCAGAACAGCGAGAGGGATCACTGTCCAGCGCTCCCTCTTGCTGTTCTGGCTTCTGGCTTAGCCCCTCTGTCCCTTCCCCCACCTCCCAGAAAAGCCCCCAAGACGGGCTGCCCTTCTCCCTCCTCGGGGAAAATCCCGCAAGCGCCGCATACACGCTCCATGCGGCTCATGAAAGGGAGTGCTGAGCAGAGCCTGGGATGCATACAGGCTCTGCTCAGCGCTCCCTTTAAAGATTTTTTTTCTTGCATTCCTCCTCTAAAAACTAGGTGTGTCTTATGGTCAGGTGTGTCTTATAGAGCGAAAAATACGGTAGATGATGAAGATGCACCCCTTCAGCTTTGTGCTCTGTGCCCACACCATCCTAAATCTGAATCATTTGAGCTTTATTCCTATGAGATTCCAGCTTTGGCTATCCAATGAATTCTATGCATCCTGAACTTCTTCCAAGCCATGCCATAACTCCCACTTTGCCTTACTTTGTCCTTCTTGGGTAACAAATACCAAAACTAGAGAGAGACCTGTTGGAATGTAAAAGTGCTGTCTAAAGTGTATAAAATATTACTGGAATGGGAGACAAAGGATAAGCAAGTAAAATCCTCATTGGGCAAGATACATTGGGAAATGGATATTGGTCATAATATAGATAAGAAGCATGGGAACAATTGTGGAATATTGATATAAAATTTACAGCATGTTAGGGTCTAAGAGAAAATTATATGAAAATGATATATCAATGGTATCGAACACTGAGTAAATTGGCAAAAAGGTATAAATCTAAATCAAATAAGTGTTGGAAATGTCAAGAAAAAGAAGGTTTATCATATGTGGTGGTCTTGTAGTAAGGTTAAGCTTACTGGGAAATGATATATAATAAATTGAAAAAGATGTTTAAAGTAACGTTTGTAAAAAAACAACAACCCAGAAGCTTTCATTGGGGAATTATAGGAACAGAACTACCCAAATTATAAGGAAACTACTTCATCTATGCTACTATAGTAGCAAGAATGTTACTTGCCAAAAAAAAAGGAAAGACGTACAAGTCCCAGCAAAGGAAGAATGGATACAAAAACTTATGGAATATGCAGAAATGGAGAAACTTACCGGAAAAATAAGAAATCAAGATAAACTTTTTATAAAAGAATGGAAATAGGTTAATATTTACAGACAAATTGTAAACAGATAAGAACATTGGCAGGATTATTGTAATAACCTGCAGTTTCATAAGAGTATATATTTAAAGTAGATGAATAAATGAACAATTTAAGTTAATTTGGATATGCAGAAGATACTAAAATTAAATTCAAAGAACTGCAGAAAGGGGGAAGGAAGTCAAGTTTTGAAATGTTAAAATGACTGTAAAATTATTGAAATGTATAAACCTGAAAATCATTTTTTTAAAAAAATAAAAAATTGCCCTGCTTTGCCTTGCTGAAACCTGGAATCTGCCCTACTTAGCTTCACTTGAATCTGCTTTGCTAGACCTCGAATGATTGCAGACAACTCTTGCTGGAATCTTCACACTGCTCTGGCCGTTGCTTTCAACAGAAAAGAAAATAAGACAAGGGATGAAATTACACCTTCAAATATGAAGCTTTCACATCCTATCACTGTAATCACATCCATTGTTATTTCACATTATTTAGTGGAAGGCTTTTCTTTAGCTGTAACTCACTGGAACTCAGTTCCGGCACCACTCAAGTGGACGCCATTGCCCTTAAAACAGAACAAGGGAGGCATTCAGGGTGAGTTCCAGCACATCTTTTTCTAGGAACATTTGTTGTTGTTTAGTCGTGTCCGACTCTTCGTGACACCATGGACCAGAGTACGCCAGGCACTCCTGTCTTCCACTGCCTCCCGCAGTTTGGTCAAACTCATGCTGGTAGCTTCAAGAACACTATCCAACCATCTCGTCCTCTGTCGTCCCCTTCTCCTTGTGCCCTCCATCTTTCCCAACACCAGGGTCTTTTTCAGGGAGTCTTCTCTTCTCATGAGGTGGCCAAAGTACTGGAGCCTCAGCTTCACGATCTGTCCTTCCAGTGAGCACTCAGGGCTGATTTCCTTAAGAATGGAGAGGTTTGATCTTCTTGCAGTCTATGGGACTCTCAAGAGTCTCCTCCAGCACCATAATTCAAAGCATCAATTCTTTGTCAATCAGCCTTCTTTATGGTCCAGCTCTCACTTCCATACATCACTACTGGGAAAACCATGGCTTTTACTATACAGACCTTTGTTGGCAAGGTGATGTCTCTGCTTTTCAAGATGCTGTCTAGGTTTGTCATTGCTTTTCCCCCCAAGAAGCAGGCGTCTTTTAATTTTGTGGCTGCTGTCACCATCTGCAGTGATCATGGAGCCCAAGAAAGCAAAATCTCTCACTGCCTCCATTTCTTCCCCTTCTATTTTGCCAGGAGGTGATGGGACCAGTGGCCATGATCTTCATTTTTTTTGATGTTGAGCTTCAAACCATATTTTGCGCTCTCCTCTTTCATCCTCATTAAAAGGTTCTTTAATTCCTTCTCACTTTCTGCAATCAGTGTTGTGTCATCTGCATATCTGAGGTTGTTGATATTTCTTCCGGCAATCTTAATTCCGGCTAGGGATTCATCTAGCCCCCTTCATGGATCACTGCCTTGCTGTGGCGAAGGGGCTTGAATAACTCAGAGAAGGTATGAACTATGCCGAGCAGGGCACCCAAGATGGACATGTCATAGTGGAGAGTTTTGACCAAACGTGATCCACCTGGAGCAGGAACCAGCAAGCCACTCCAGTATCCCTGCCAAGAAAACTCTGGAAACATAGCACTGGGTAAATCTCACTAGTTTCAGCAACCTTGGAGGTCCATTCCCTACCGTTAGCTTTCACTGCTCTGAAAAGCTCAGATTTTATAACCAGGTTATCATATAAGTCTTGTCTTGTTAAAAACTCTTCAGTGCAACTGATCTTAATCACTTAGAACTTAACCTTCATTTGGATGCTATAGAGCACTTAAACATTTAATTGAATAAGAAAATCAGGATTACAGTCTCCATTCAGACGCATAAATCATCTTTTATAAAAGTCTGGGTGCATGGTTGTTCAATTGCCACTGACTTTAATTAGATATGTGGCATTGTGAGGATAGTTGTACCGGGGGTTTGATGGGGAGGAAATTGCAGTAGGAAGAATTCAAAGCAGTTGTACGACCTTGCATAACCTTGGCTCTCTTGGCACTGACACCATTTCCCTTTTGTGGTATTTCAAAAATGCCTACCACCAAAGGCTGCAAACCAGCACACATTTAGTTTGCCTGAATCCAGCTGAAGTCAATAGAATTGAAGTGTGCTGGTCCCAAGGGTTAACCATGCAGCGAGGTCCGAGTCCAGTCCAAGGTCGAGGGTGCTGTATGGAGGCTGTCCGTCAAGGCTGAAGCTGGGACCAAGGCAGGGAGTCGGGTGAGGTCAGGAACTCTGGCAGAAGAACAGGACGGTGCAGGCAGAAACAGGCTACCAGCAATGTTGCTCCCGCAACCTGGGACTGGGGCTGGCTGGTTTTTATCTGCCCCAAGGCATAGGGCTGCCCCGGTCCACAGGTGACTCGCCTCTCCTGGCCTGGAGGCGAGCACTCCTCCTGTGGGAACTTAGTTCCCTCCGCCTCTCTGCCCCGAGCCTCTGCAGCTCAGGAGAGGCTGGAGGGTTAGAGACCCAGAGGCAACCTCAGCTTCCTCTGACAGGGCTGAGGGTGGAGCACCTGCAGGCAATGGGTCCTCCATCCCCTCAGGAGCCAGAGCAGATTCAGCTGGTGCCTGCACCTGAGGATCCAGCATAGGTAAGGACCCTTCAGACTCAAGCCCCATCCCCGGCTCAGCTGGTTCTGGAGGCGGGGACTCCTGTGCAGACTGGGATTCCTCAGGTTCAGCCTCCGAGTCCAAATCCCAGGCCATCACATGAAGTAGCTTACATGCAGTTTTCCATATCCATTGCTAAAGGGGAATTAACATGTAGTTTAGCAAAACTGGCCGGCTCCAGTGAAACTAGGGTTCTGTATTTTTGAATGTTGCATTCAATATCAAGACAGTGAACAAATTTTAGGAAGCGCTGAGGTTACCACGCTGCCTTTAACTTTTTATAATGGTCTCCTTAGATACCATTTTAATATGGCTTCAGGGTAGGGAAAGAAATGGTATAATCTGGAGGGAGTAAGTTGATGAAGCTGTTGGGTATCACTAAGGGCCCTCCTGTCTTCCTCACAGCCCCCATCCCAATAATTCAAGCACTGGTCCAGACCTTTAGGACAACTCACAGTTACTAAAAACAAAAAAATAAATTATGTGGCAGACATTGTTTCTTATACATCTGTCTCATCTTTCCATAAAAGTGTTCAGGGCAACTTAGTAAATGTGGCAGATCTTCTTGTCCCTTTCGTAGTTGCCTGCAGATGGAAAGGGTTGGTTCGGATGCAGACAACTGAGCTTGGGTGAATAAAGTAAAGACACTTGTACATTTCATTGCCTCTCCTTTCAAAATGGCAGCAACATAGTAGGATATAGACAGATACAGTGGTACCTCGGGTTACATACGCTTCAGGTTACAGACTCCGCTAACCCAGAAATAATGCTTCAGGTTAAGAACTTTGCTTCAGGATAAGAACAGAAATCGTGCTCTGGCGTTGCGGAGGCAGCAGGAGGCCCCATTAGCTAAAGTGGTGCTTCAGGTTAAGAACAGTTTCAGGTTAAGAACGGACCTCTGGAACGAATTAGGTACTTAACCCGAGGTACCATTGTAGTGCAAAAAGGGGGTGTCAAAAGCAAGTTAGATGGTTCCTTGACTGGTATCTCACTTCCTTTTTGACAGCAACAGCTTCAGAACACCAGCTGTGGGAGATCTTCTCAGCTGGTGCTAGGTGCAATACTGAAAATTGGTTGCTAGGTTCAGCCCCTCCCATCCTTCCCATTTTTTTACCATGAGAGCTTCAGGGTGGCAGCTACGTGCTCATAAAGTACAGGCCGACTACTTGGCTGGAGTTCTGTCCAGCAAACAAATAAGAATGAATACTGAATAAATAGCTGGCATCATGTAACCTCCCAGCAAACTTTGTGCAAAGAAACCAGGATGAATGCTCAATAGACAGGTCATCTGGAAATGGCCATGGGGTCTCACATTCTTGGAATGGTTTCACTACAATGGAAGGATTGGTTGCATGTGTACAAAGGGATGCTTGGGTGGAGTTGCTCTTCCAATCTTCGATTTTGATTCAGGGATGTGTACAAGACACATTTAACACAGGCATTGCAACTTGCCAGTACAGCATATATAAACATTAAAAAGGTAAAGGACCCCTGACAATTAAGTCCAGTCGCCAACGACTCCAGGGTTGCGACGCTCATCTCGCTTTACTGGCCGAGGGAGCTGGCATTTGTCCGCAGACAGTTTTTCCAGGTCATGTGGCCAGCATGACTAAGCCACTTCTGGCGAAACCAGAGCAGTGCATGGAAACGCCATTTACCTTCCCACCGGAGCGGTACCTATTTATCTACTTGCACTGGCGTGCTTTCAAACTGCTAGGTTGGCAGGAGCTGGGACCGAGCAACGGGAGCTCACCCTGTCATGGGGATTCGAACCGCTGACCTTCCGATCAGCAAGCCCTAGGCAAAGTGGTTTAGACCACAGCTCCACATAAACATTATCCAGCTCCTAACAGTTTTTACTGAAGGCTTTGGAGTTGTGATGAAACCTTTGGAGTTACATGATCAATTTTGTTAAGCTGTTTATTATAGTAAGCAATTTTTTAAAAAAAATAGGATAGATTGTCACATTATACAGTAGTTGGCATTTACAGCCACATCCCTATAATAACTATTTTGGAAATTTCATTATAAGATATATTATAGATGCACCATCTGATTAGTAAGAGAAGTCTTGCTATTATGCTCCCCTTTGCTCAAAGACTCTTGCTCAGCTGAGTAGATCACATTTGCTTCATTTATTCCCATACTCATCTTTAAATGCCTTCTCTTGGGGCCTTTGTTGTCTATCAAATGATCTTCTGTAATCCCAACTTATGCTTTTTATTTTGTGCATTTGTTCATAGGTGGATGCACTTGAGTTCCAGGACAACTAAATCTCCCATGCAGGCACACACATACTTTCTTCCCTTTGCAGAATATTACCATGCAATTGACAGTCAAGAAGGCTATCAGTCAAGAAAGGTGGGAAAACATAAATGATGCATTACACCACTTTGCAAACTTATGCGCAAAGTCAGACAGGGCGTTGGAAAATGAAAACATCACTGAATGAATAACAGGTTGTAGTGCAAGGATGCAGAGTGATTCAGCTTCATGAATTCATAAGAGAGGGAAATTGTTCTCTAAACAAAACAAAAATAGGAAGGCAAACTTACAGTTATGTAATTAGCACTCTGTAATGAACCGTACATATTTTATGGGCTAATAGCCGTATAAATAAAGAATTTGAATCTGTAATGAACAGCCCCTTCATTTAGGCAATGCTCTCCTCATTGTGTTGTTTTGGGTCTTTCCCTGGAAATCCCCACCCACCCAAACCCACACTGTCAAGATTTCCAACTTTTGACTTCCAAATTTTGCCCAGCCCCAGTGGAACCAGGCATAACAAAGGGGGCAAGGAATGGGACCTAGAAAAATGTGAGCTCACCTAGGGAAAACACACAGAGGGTTATAGTAGTCCTTATATCCCATTATTACCTGACTGACAGAACAGTGTTTACTTGTTGAAGCTGTGAACAAAATACTGGCTAGTAGACAGTCTTTTCATCTGTGCCCAGGCAGCTTTTTGATGAATCCAGTAGAATTATTGATGATAAAAAGATGAAGGAATAATTTGCGCTTTGCACCAGTTCTAGGATGTAAGTTCCAGCCCCTAGGCTGACGTGACCAGTTCCTCTGCTTGGGCCAGGAATATCATAGAGTTACACAATGCAGGAGTAATTGCATCACTCTCTTGGGAGAGAATGGCAAGATTTATGTTGGGGGTTTTACCTTACAGGGTGCCACACAAGATCACTGCCTTGCAAAAAGCGCTGTTTCCAGGACAGTGAACTTGCATGGCACCCCAAAACATGTGTTATGGGGCACTAGGCCAGACAAAGTGCACTCCAAAATTGCGTGAGATGGTTGCGACCATTTTGGCCACTGCCCTCTCGCGAGAAAAAACAGGGTGTCCCATTTTTACCAGGGCAGTTGACAGGTCCTGATTTTAACATAGTTTATATAAAGCTTGTACAGTGGAACCTCGGGTTGCGAACGTGATCCGTGTGGGAGGCACGTTCACAACCCGCGTCTGCGCACGTGCAGGTCATGATTCAGTCTTCTGCGCATGCACAAAGCACAATTTAGCACTTCTGCACATGCGCAAGCGCCGAAACCCAGAAGTAACCCGTTCCGGTACTTTCGGGTTTGGTGCGGTGCGCAACCTGAAATTGAGTAACCTGAAGCATCTGTAACCCGAAGGTACCACTGTACTTGAAACTCTTCACTTGACTTAAAGTGAAGTCTCAGCTACTGCCAGCCCTGGTCTATGTCTACAACGAGCCCTAGGCAGAATGACTTTAAAATGAAAAAGTAGCAAATAATTTTCTTGTTTGTTTGTTTGTTTTTAATGACCATTTTGCTTGCTACAGGAGTTCTGTTTACAAGTCGTGACCATAACTGCATCTTTGAAGTCGCTCTCATAAATGGAAGTGTCACTGTTTTCGAGTTTGATCTACACCCAGGAGAACAGGAGCCTGTTTGCAGTGTGTTCTTATTCAATAGATTGCATCTCTTCGGAGGTTACTGAAGGACTGCCTGTTCACAGGTCTGTTAGCTTCAATAAAGTGTGGGGTTTGTGGGACTGGTTTAAAAATTTGGATTCACCCAAACTTCATTCCTTAAAAAAAGAAGAAGAGCGTTATTGTGGCAGTTTAGAGACTTAATAGATTTACTGCAGAACTCAGCTCCAACAAAGTTTATGCTATAATAAATCTATTCGTCTTCAGGGCATCACAAGACACTGCTATTTTTGTTGCAGCGGATTGGTGTACCTACTAACTCTTTGCAAAGCTCGGCCATTGTTACATTTAAAATTTAAGCTGCATTTTAATATATTTAAAATTACCATCCTCCTGTTATTGACAAAGATGGTTTTCAGACTGATTTCTTTTTTTATACTGAGTACAAATATCAAACATATATAGTGTGCAAAGGCAGTCCTGTGTAGGAAGCCTAGGCTGTTTCTTGTCAGAAGGTTGGAAGAGCAGACCAGAATATAGGGAGTTGTTCTCTATCTAATCTACAGATTTTGCTGCTGTTTTATTCTGTGAATAATACATGTACACCAAAGGAACTTTTAATCTGCCAATCCAATTGGAGAAAATCCGTAGTATTGTTCCTAACCATTGCTAGTATTCTGGCTATCTTGTTTATTCAACAACAGCACTATCTTTTTGCATGTTCTATTTATTAGTGCTTAATGAATAAGCAAGGCAGCATAACAATGCTTTATATTCATACAAGATGGGTTTATTTGGGGGGGGGGGGAAACATGCCTTGCGCAACGCAATGACCACCAGTATGAAATCTGTTGGCTCTTTACGGTATCCAGAAAGAGGGTATTGGAAAAACTTAAGATAATTAAGGCCGTTGGAGATCCAAATCCCAAAATATACATTTTTAATGACCAGCTTGGATTGTCCAGAATGCTATTTGCCGTGTAGCACACAGAAAAGCAGCTTGTTGCTGATTATGGTGACAAAGTAATGCACAACCTTACATTAGGCATGCAAAGACCAATTCATGCATTTTTTAAAAAGCAATGCTAGCAACTGTATACTGTCTAAGGCGATATTTCCAATGGATCATTTAAAGCAGGACTCATATGCCTTTTAATAGTGAAATGTATCCATTTTCCTGGCCATTCTGACTGAAGCTAGATGTTTGGTGGTGTCAGGGAACTGCCATCGAAAGGACGGGAGGTGGAAGAGCTCACTCAGGTGGAGACAGACTTAACAGCTGATGAGGGAACCAGCAGGGGGAGAGGAGGAGCTCCGAGGGAAAGTGAGTCGGAGGGATGGCTCAGGGACACTTCCAGCAAAAACAGTGGGGAGGTTTCAAGACCTCCTATAGCGACACCCACTCCTCGCCGGAAACTGTCACGCCGGGAGTCCAGAAGACGTGTTTCCGTTAAGGAGCTTTTATGCTGGAAAAGATTCCGGAAAAGCCCACTTTCGGATACTGCTAGCGACTGACAGAGTCAAGCTTGAGGGGCTCCGTCGGAGGCAGAGGTTTGGGGACTCGGCCAAACTCTGAGGGACTAGGATTTTACGCACAAACTGCTCATCATCCCATCACAGGTGGCAAAGATGGGCCTAGAGATTCAGGCTGTTATTACATAAGCGCCAACTCTTGGGGTTTATTTTCTCTTTCTCGGCAGAGTTAAGCAGAATTTTTTTCTGCGTCTCCACAGCCACGGAAGTCCAGCCTTCTCTTGGCAAATTACCAAGGAATAACCACCTCACCCATTCAGTTCTTCTCTAAAGTCTCTATTATTTACATTACAAGTTGCATAGCACTACTGCTCTACATATAAAACTCGAAACAAAACTATTTACAGATCTCTGCTTCATCCAGACTTTCACATATTCTGGCAGCCACATGGACCAACACTGAGTGCCTCAAATTCAGCTCCATCTCTCCAGACATGATAAAGACACCTGTCGCTCAGGAGAATCCTTGTTGCTAAGTAGATGTTTCAGGTGAGCCTTGAGGATGAGCTTCAAGCTGGTGCTTCCAAGCTCATTTCAAGTTGATTTTGGCAACACACCAACACAGGTTGATAGACCTAACTGCAAAGCAGTGTGGCTATTCCATTTGCACCCGAGAATTGGAGAGAGAAAATGTTGGAATGGCCTCTTCTTTGGCACAAGTCGCCCCCCCTCCCCCAGGATACTTCTCCCCTGCAGATCACACTTCTCTTTGCAGCAGAAAAGAATCAGTCCAAGTTCCTAGCTTCATGGAGGCTGCCAAGCTCCTAGTTTTACATTTAAGTGTGTTCTCCTTCATGGAGAGCACGTGTTGCGGTGGGGGCCAACAGGACACTCCAAAGTTGTGGGGCGGGCTAATTGATCGTTGGCCACTGATGTGATTGGGCTTCCCTTGTTGTTGGGAAGAAGTTAATGTTGCCTTTTGTTGATTGACAGCCAGAAACTCCCTGCATGAGGCGTAGAGCTTCCTCTTTTCACCCGTGCATCGGATTGCCCGTCCCCCCCCCCATATTTAGGGTTGTTCGCTTTGACCTTGCTGTGCCTGTCATGGGGTCCTCTGCTCTTGGGGCAGGGGCCCGGTAGGAATTTTGTCCATCTGGCTGATTGGCTGGGGCCATTTGGTTTTTGCCTACTGCCTAGCAAATTGTCACAACTTGTAAGGTTGCGGTTAGGCATTGGTTTATGGTTTGGTTGGTTGAGGGGCATGGATTGGCTGTGCCTGCCCCTCTAATGCTGCTGCTGCAAGAGATTCCGTTAAAGGAATACAGGGGCTCACTATTGCTTTTGTTCACCCTGTCAAGGGGCTCAGGCCATGCAAGAGCCCCTGGTTGCATTTGGGGAGGGCTGAGGACAGGTTCCCTGCTCCGTCGCTACCCCCAAGTGTATTCCTGTTTTCTGACTTTCGCAGACTTGGGAAATGTCAGTCTGTCCCCCATCGGGGGGCAGATAGTCGCAACCAATGCCTGAGCAGCCACTCACATTTTTGTATTTTAATAAAGTTGTGGCCAAAATTATGCCAAAAACCTTAAACAAAAATTTCTGTGTGATGTGTGAGTTATTGGGGTGGCCCTGGGGACCTCGACACGCAACTGCTTTGGGTGCTTCAGATATGAGGCTAAGATCAGTTTTGTTTGGGACTGGTTCCTAGTGCAAAAGCAAAGCCTATATTACTCCTACCATACATCCAGTTTCTCCTCTGAATGCATTTTTCGGGGATCTGAAATGCCATTCTCTTTGATCACGACTTCTTTAATAATGTGGGGCATCTTTCTCCGCACGAAGACTGTGGCATTATCATTCCTAAGATTATTTTTGAAAAAAACATAAACATTATCGTTCCTAAGATGGAAGAAGGGCATTTCAAGACCAGAGAACAGTACATATTGTGTCAATTGCTGTGGCAGGTTTAATTAATTAATTAAATTCCTTTCTACAGACCGAAGGCATTTTCTTTTCTTGGATTCCTGATTTTTGGGAGACAATTTACAAATGTAGATTTGTTCTGCTACCTGCAAGCACAGCGTATCAGCCACATTTTGTTGTTGTTTTTAAATACCCCATGCATTTTTCATGCCTCTAATGATCCAGCTGTCAAGCTGGCTTACCAAATCATTTTTAAAATAAAATAAAAAAACACACACCCAGGCATTTCATCTCAATTGTTGGGGGAAAAAAATAGTTCTTCATAGCATGATCTCGGTGGTAGCAGTCAGCCCGTCACCAGGTACTGAGTCAGGTACTAATGATGAAAAATAAAAGGAAGGAGAGCTACATGCAGCAAATCAATGCCCTACTGCGCAACACACATTGACCCTCAACATGAGGAATCATGGCTGGGGAGAAGATGAATTAGACAGCCTTGCTTTGGCTCTCTGCCTAACTAAGGAAGAAAGAAAAAGTGTCCATGAGGGGGGAGGAATAGAACCCCTTTCTGTCCACATTACGAAAGAGAGAAGGAGCGTGTGTTTAATGCATTTAGGGAGAATGAAAAAAATTGCATTCTCAATCCAGGAAAAGCAGAGTTTTTCAGTAAAAAAAAAAAAGTATACGCAACAACAACAAAAAGCCAAGAGTTGTATTACAAAATATCTGGAGAGCACCAGGTTGGAAACGGCAGCCTTAGACACTGCTGGTACGTCTAAGGTGCCTGGAGACAGGCAATCATGTCGTGTATTTATAGCAGTGACCAGAGGAGGAATGACCACCAGGAGGAGCGCAGAGGAAATGCCATGGTGTACCTGCAGCAGCAAAACCGGATGCCTTCCTTTGCCCCAGCTGCAACAAAACATGTATCTCCCATACCATTCCTCTTCAACCAGGCCTTTGGTTGATTAACCTCTAACACTTTTTAATATGTGTTTGTGGGAAGAGGTGGGGGTTATTTGTTTGTTTTTGTTTTTATTATGTATTTTGTACTTTATATCTCATATTTTTATGTCATGAACCATAATAATAATAATAATAATAATAATAATAATAATAATAATAATAATAATATTGTTTTCATGTGCTCTGGTTTCCATCATGGTGTTCCGTTGTGCCAGAAGTGGTTTAGTCATACTGGCCACATGACATGGAAAGCTGCCTGTGGATAAACGCCGACTCCCTCGGCCTGAAAGTGAGATGAGCGCAGGGACTTCCGGGTTGGCGCCATCGGCAAATGGCAGAGCTCCTCTGATCTCCAGAGGAACTAGCTCCGTGAGATTGGGTCCTGCGCTGCGGCGAAAGCGGGGACCCTCCAAAAATCACAGGCGGGTGAAGCCTGTGAACTTGGGGTTCGGCGGGCACCATTTGCGCCCCCCCTACTCACGGGGAGACCTCGATTTTTCAGGTCTCTGGAGTGAGATAGGGTGAGCGGCACGGTGCTGCAAACAGACTGCTTCTTTCACGGAGTGAAGCCGCACAGCCGTTGCCGGAGAGCGCTGACTTTTTCCTATGGACAATTTGATCCCAAAAGCAACTACCCGTGAGTAGAACAAATCAGAAGATTTTAAAAGAAAAAGGGTCAAAAAGGACTTTGATTTTAATTGGAGGACATAAAAAGAATTAATTTGGCAGCTACGCGGGGAGGCTCAAATAGGAAGTCCGCCTTCCGCTTTTTGTACATAGATCGAAACAAAGACCCTACAAGCTAAAATCCTGAAAGGTTTTGATAAAGGTTTTAATATTCATCGTTTAAAATGCAACCCCCGCTTTTGAAGAAGTAGGGGGAAAACTTTGAATTTAACAAGCTTTATGAAATTAAAAAACCTCAGCTCTGAGCATGGGAACGGGCTGCCTTTGACATTTGGAGAATTATATTAAAAGATTTTTGACAGAATGGACTTGACAGTCAGTAAAAATACAAAGTTTCTTCCGTCCTCTTCTGTTTTTCAAGATGGAGAAAAGTAACTTAAATTGATACAAATGGAAACTGTGTCCCTCTAGTGGGAGATCTTTGATACTATTGTAGGAGCGAGTGCCAGCTGAAAAGATAAGATCCTGAGAACTAGAGACTGACCTTGAAATATTTAAAATGTTGCTTACTAAAGAAACTGTGAACTTATTGTTCAAGATAAATTATTTGCTGGAAGAACTACATAAGAAGTTGAATGACAGGATTTCAAAAATTGACAATTGGGAACAGGAAATTCCTAAGCATAGACAAGAAATGAGCACTAATGCTAATTTGTCACAGTAATCTACTTTGGCAGCAGCTGTTGCTACAGAATCCAAAATAACACAAGTGAGAACCTTAGTCCCACAGAAACAAACTGAGGATTATAAATTGAGGATGCTTAAGACTGAATTTGGTGAAAGTCGGATCTTGAAAACTGGATCCTGGTCTGGAGCGAAGATGGAAAGTTGGCAAGATTTTATTACACAGGGACTTACAGACTTTTGGTATTTGGAGGGAGTTGAAGGTCTGGGGGCTTTTGGACTTGGAGACATTTTGAAATACGACTTTAGTTTTAGCCATGGAAATTTGGCTGGACTGCTCAGAAGACACGACTGCAATATCAGGATGGAATTTTCCTGAGATCTGTTATTTGGCATTAAGGAACATGAAGAAAACCTGCAGCAGGGGCCTGGAGGGGACTTAAGAGCCTCGGACATTAGATTTCCAGATTGAAGGACTACAGGGAATTGACAGATAGGACTGGCAGTGTCTGAAACCAGGGGGGGGAGCTGAGGGAAGAAGATTGGAAATTTAAAGTTCTTATTAAAGTATATATTAAGTTTAAGGTTTATATGAAACTAACAAAAAAATTCTTTTGAGGGATAGAAAAACGGAGGATTGACACTTCATGGATTTAGCAGAAATGTTATCAGAAATTAAGTACTTATAAGTTTTAGATTTAAGGTTAAAATAAGGTTAAGAAAACTATGTCATGTATAATTGAGATTTAAGAGAAAGAAAGAGGGAAAGGATTTGTTGAAATTAACTAATAGAAGTGGAATACAAGGAGGGAGGTGTGAGGAAGTCGAGGAAACAAGGGATAGAAAGAAAGGTTGTGTTTTGAAATGTTTTTTCCTTTTTTTCTTTTTTTATTGTGTTTGTGGTTTGTTTTGTTTTTTGTTGCTTTTTTTGTTTTTGTTGTTAAAATGCAATAAAGATTATTTTAAAAAAGAAAAAGAAAGTGAGATGAGCGCAGCAACCCCATAGTCCCCTATGGCTGGATTTAACTGTCCAGGGGTCCTTTACCTTTACCTTTTTTAATACCAATGTAACCCAGAAGCAAATACAACCAGAAGGTCAGCGGTTTGAATCCCCGTGACAGGGTAAACTCCTGTCGCTCCATCCTGGCTCCTGCCAACCTCACAGTTCGAAAACACACCAGTGCAAGTAGATAAATAGATACCACTGCGGCGGGAAGGTAAATGGCCTTTGCGTGCGCTCTGGTTTCTGTAATCTTATTTCCACTTATTTTGGAGGAAGCCCCATTAAACTCAACAGGGCACACTTCTGAGTAGACATGCATGGAATTGCACTGTAAACCTTCCACTAACTTAACCCTGGGCTGACTTACACTTACATGTTAATAACTTTCTCATCGACTGGTGTCTGGGAATGAATGTTCCATAACAGTGCGGGACATGGGTGGGGTTGTGGTCTAAACACTGAGCCGCTTGGACTTGTTGATCAGAAGGTCGGCGGTTCGAATCCCCACAACGGGATGAGCTCTCATCACTCCATCCCAACTCCTACCAACCTAGCATTTCGAAAGCACACCCGTGCAAGTAGATCAATAGATACCACTGTGGAGGGAAGGTAAACAGCATTTCCATGCGCTCTGGTTTCTGTCACAGTGTTCCACTGCACCAAAAGTGGTTTAGTCATGCTGGACACATGACCCTGAAAGCTATCTGTGGACAAACACCGGCTCCCTTGGCCTGAAAGCAAGATGAGCGCCGCAACCTCATAGTTGCCTTTGACTGGACTTAACCATCCGGGGTTCTTTATCTTTAGCTTTTTTAATAATCATAATCATAACAATAGTAAAATATTTGGGAAACAAATAAAATATTGTTTATTTATAAAACGCCTTATTTAATAAGGCACTGTACAACATGATATCACTGAGCTCTCATCTGTTCCATTATCTTACCCTGATGTATTTCTTCCCCTTTTGGTGGTGCTTGTTACGCAACTGCTCTGTCTCCCGCCAGTGAGAATCTTGTGCTCCACTTCACATTCTATCTGGTCTTGCATCTCTGCACCTTTCCAAGTCTGATCTCCCACTGTAACTTCACCTCCGGCTCCCCGCATTCTGGCTGCCACACTCCACTGCTTGGCAAGGAACAACTAACAAGAAAGGTGACTCGAAGTGACAGGTTTGTAATAAGTACAGCACCCGATCATGGCTGCTCTCCTCATTTTAACCCTGTTCTCAAATTTCTCTGAGCTCGCTTCTGTGCCTCCTGATCCTATAACTAAACGCTCTTGAGCCACAACAATGGTGGAAATAAAATGATTTATAATGATAAGCGTTGGCTTAGCTGACCTGGAGGAATGCAAGTAATCACAGATGCTCTTGTTTTTCAGCGTTTTGTCTTTAGAAATGATAGAGGTCTGCTGAAGTGGAGCCTTTCAAAACTGCCAGAGCATCACACTGTATAATACAGATGAAAATTCCAACTTACTCTGACCCGGCCTTCGTATCCATTAATACAGATAAGCCCTCAGTTGTGATACAAGAGTGAGTCATACAAATCCCCCGTTCCAAATATACCTGCCGAGTGGCGCTGTCACAGCCATCTAATGGTCCACCATCAAGGTGGCATTTTAAGCTTCTGCTCCTTCTGACATTGTCCCTCAAATGAACAACCAACAATCTCTACATATGACAGAAGGAGACCGGATGCCACTCATTGTTCTTGACAGAGCTGTGGATTGCAGGCATGCTGTTTTTGATATCTCAACCAAGGGATAGGTCTTTTATAACGTTTAAACAGAACAGAGCTGATCAAGCAATGCATATGTCGTCCAGGTAAAAAAAAATGGCCTCTCAGCTTTTGCCAGTGTTGCCAGGGAAGATTAAAGGAGGGATAGAATCCAGCTTCCCACTCTAGCAGATTGGTGTATTATTTTGACTGTGCACCTAGCAGCTAGTTTATGGAAGCAACCAGCGAGGAACTCATAGGTGGAAGCTTACAGCTGTCTACAAATGGCCATTAGCTGAGTGTTTAAAGATTCTGTAAGTGCACATAAGTCTGTCATATCAAAATCAGTGAGGACTAACCATAAAGCAGTTGAATCTGCATTGGTCTGCCACCTTTCTCAGAGATGTTTCCCTTTTAAAACAGTGATTTCTGTGCCCCTTGGGCAGCCCACTGACTTGGCCACAGCTGAGTCAGGTAAAATATCACAGGTGAAGCTTTCCTGTCAGTTTGGGAAATAATGTATAGGAATACTGACCCACCTTTGAAAGCTCAGAGAAAAGTGTTGATACAAGTGCCAAATGGCATCAACATCGATGCATGTTGTTAAAAACTGTAGCTGTTGATTTTCCTTCTCTCTGCTAGGAAACCATGAACAGCATCATAATAAGTAACCCAGTGCTGTTATTACATCACAGGATTGCACTGTGAATGGTCTTAGATGCTTGATGAAGCCTCCAGGTAGGGTGGGAATGGAAACAGTGCCCTGAACTGGAAGCCAGCAACTGGCCAGCATTAACTCTTGAGGCCCATATACGCCTTGACAAGATGTGACAAATGGTCCAGCTATTATTGCCAGGTCTGTGGGTTCCCCAGGCAGGGCCTACTACACTCCAGAATTGTTTAAAATATGGCAGTCCCAAAAAAACCTTGGGGAAGTCTCTGGTTTATGAATTCACTGGGGATGTGCAACTGCAGCTTGCATAGCCTGGTGCCCTCCACATGTACTACAGCTCCCTTCATCCCTGACCATTGGCCATGTTGGTGGGATTTGTAAGAGAGCACCAGGCTGGGGAAAACTGAGCTACT
This sequence comes from Podarcis siculus, assembly GCA_034642415.1. Lineage (NCBI taxonomy): Eukaryota > Metazoa > Chordata > Lepidosauria > Squamata > Lacertidae > Podarcis > Podarcis siculus. Next base: position 1,063,356 of record JAXCMG010000103.1, read on the forward strand.
GCATGGGATGTCGTTTTTAAAATGGGGGGGGGGAATCTGGACCATTTAGCAAGACTTCACCTTGCTTTCTCCAGAGACTTGGGGTGCTGTTCAGCTAAGTTCTCCTCAGAGCAGACCATGGCTCGCCCCACACCACACAGAGAAGCACACAGCATAGGGACCTAGGGCAGCTCTGGGGCAGATCTACACACACAGTTTTTAACGTTAAGGAAAGGTTTAGGAATGGTTTTCATAACCTAGATGGTGTCCTACTTTTTACATTCATGATGCGTTATTACCTTGTCTTATTTATCGCTTGATTTTTAACCGTTTTATGCTGCTATATTGGTGAAGCACTGTTTTTATGTCCCTGTGTAGCATTTTACCTTTCTTCACTGCTTTCAAACGCTGACCCCCACCCCCTCCGAAGGTATCCGAGGGGCAGTGTTCAATTTCATTTAAATTTGAAAGGTTGACATGCAGAGATAACAAAGGACATGAAGGAAGGAAGGAAGGAAGGAAGGAAGGAAGGAAGGGAGGGAGGAAGGAAAGAAGGAAAGAAGGAAGGAAGGAAGGCTTACTTACATTTGACGGGGGAAAACAAGCTTAAATATGTTTTAATTAACAAGTATACCCTGTGATGTTTTAGAACAACATATTTAATATCGTTCTAATAGGGGGAAATAACGTTAAACAGGTCAGTGTAGATCCAGCCTTTGTGGGGCTGTAGTAGCCCTCAAGCTACTACAATGGTCAGGGATGATGGAAACTGTAGCCCAGTAACACTGAGAGCCACAGGTTCCCCACCAGACAATACAGGGTCACGTTGCTTCTATGTATAGCAAATGTTTTAACAGCATATTAAGTCAGGATGGGGTTTCGTAGCTAGAACAAACCATGTTCTGAGTCTGGAATCCAATGCTCACATCTTTTATTCATCGATTTCCTTCAACGTACCCAACAACAGCCCCCTTTTGGAATCCTGATTATGGAAACATGTTTTGTGTGCTGCAAAACAGACATGAAAACTAAATTCAAGACACAGCCTTCACGACAAGGTAGCTTTCAGGCACAGCTTCTGCGCCTTTGTAATAAATTCTGTTTGCTGATGTGGTGACGGTAGGGGGGGGGGACATAATGCATTGTAATTGGATATTCTGGAACTCCTGTGCACAAACACAAAATTGGCATAATTAGGCTTTCTGTCAGAAATAGCTCATTCATGTGCGGTTGCCTAAGAAAAGCCCTACTTTGGGAAAAACAAAATCCCTTCTTCGCCTCCTATCAAAGAATTCCTATGCTGATAGACGACAGCAAACACTGTTGGGACGTAACCCAGTAAGTTGCTGTAAGAGTGTGGTTTTATTAAAAGGACTTCAGTAGAAATAAGTATTTAGAGTCAGGCCTACCAGATTATTTCATGGCTGCCTGAGGCAATCTGCCTTGTGGAGGGAGGAGAGAGAGAGAATTCATCAGTGAAACCTGGGATTGGAAGTACCCCAGTTTCTGAATTAATTTCTTAGACCCGCCAGAACGAACATGGAGCTGATTTCTAAATATTGTAGTAACCTAGGCTGCATGTGCTCAGACCTAAGAGTCAGATAACTGCTTAAGCACCAAAGCAAATAGGGTGGTGTGGTAGTGGCCCCTGCAGTTGGCAGAAAATATGAAGCCTCTGGCTTGAAAGGCTTTGTATTAAATCCTAAGGGTCCTGGCTTTTTGCCTGTGCCTGGTCAACAGAGCAGTACTGATATCTGAAGCTGCATTGATTTCAGGCTCCAGCTTCACAAGCCCTCATGCCTTCAAGGCATAGACTTCAAGGACCTTGAGTTGCAAAGTAGGTCTAGATTGAGTACTGCCACCTGTAGCCCTGGGTCTGCCAAACCCTTATTTTTCCTCTTTGCTCTTCTGTCAAGAGACGCTCTGTTTTTCTGCCTAGAGTGAAGGAATTGAGATTGTATCCCAACAAGACAGAAGTATTGTTTCTGGAGGGCAGGGGGTGGGCAGGTGTGGGGGACTCTCTGGTCCTGAATGGAGTAACTGTGCCCCTGAAGGACCAGGTGTGCAGCCTGGAAGTCATTTTGGACTCACAGCTGTCCATGGAGGCGCAGGTTAATTCTGTGTCCAAGGCAGCTCCATCTGGTAGATGGAAGGGACCATGAGGTCAGGGGCTGTCTGCATCAATTCCATCCTCAGTAGCATCAGAGACAGACAGAGGCAAATATTAATCAGGGCAATGAAGGTTTGGATTATAACAAATCACATCTGGATCTTCAACAAGAAGGCCAAGCTGTGGGGAGCCTCACAGTGACAAGCCACTCATGTCTTATCTAGTGCATGCCCAGCTTATACCTAAACACAGGAGATTGACTACATAATCACAATTGCTTTTTAGTTTCATTTCAACCCACCCAGATCTCTGTTCCTCCCCCCATATAGCTGATACATGACAACAACCTGTCGGAAACCAGGTAATGAAACTATAATTTCAAATTCAAACACTGTAAGGTCATTCAGACAGACACAAACCTTTAAAGAGGAAGATAAAAACAAGGCATTTCACTCAGTTTTAACCTTTAAATAAAATATATGCTCCTCCCTGCATCTAGTCCCCCTCCCCCCAACTCTATATCTATTTGCTCCTTTCGGAGGGCCTAGATACTGAATGGCAAACAGAAAGAAATGAGCCAGTTTTATATACACAAATCAAACTCTAATTCAGCTGTTTGGTGCAACAAGGAAACCATCTATACTGTGTATTCCATGGAATATTTGGAACATAATGGGGTGGGGTGTTGTATGCATTTAGGTTTCTAGACCAACTATAATCAAGCAAAGCATTTAAATGTATATCGTCCTAAGGTTCAAGGCTGCAGGACTTGTGACTCTCAAGTCATTGCTGGACTGCCTATTCCCATCAGTCCCAAACTGGATGGTCAATGGTCAGGGCTGATCAGAGTCATAGAATCATAGAACTACAGTGGTACCTTGGGTTACAGATGCTTCAGGTTACAGACGCTTCAGGCTACAGACTCCGCTAACCCAGAAATAGTACCTTGGGTTAAGAACTTTGCTTCAGGATGAGAACAGAAATTGCACAGCAGTGGCGCGGCAGCAGCGAGAGGCCCCATTAGCTAAAGTGGTGCTTCAGGTTAAGAACAGTTTCAGGTTAAGTACGGACCTCCAGAACGAATTAAGTTCTTAACCCAAGGTACCACTGCAATGCAGGAATCCTGCCCTGGGTGGGCTCAACCACCAACCTTCTGGTTAAAAGCCACACACACTGACCCATTGCACCTCCTGATACATAGTCCAGCAACATCTTGAGGGACACAGACTCGTTGCCTCTAAATCAGATATTACAGCTGACACAGCATTGCTGGGTGGGTGGGGACACCCAGCACCCCCATGTCAAGTTCTCCAGCCACCCATTATGCCTACATCTTATAGTGCATTCACTTATCTGCATTCCATTCCATTGGCAGCTGCTGGGATTGGGGAAACCCAAAGTATTGCAAAACAGGTAATCTGCCTACATTCTAAAAGGAATGAGAGGTGAACATGACAGGGGGCTGCTATATTTGCATATCAAATGCCCTTTTCTTCCCAGCCTGAGCCCATGCATACAATATTTGGCTATGGCAAATTCCTCTGACATCTTCAGGATGAAATCCAGTTCTGCTTCTTCTGTCCATATGTGATGAGCCATCTGCCTTTTCTCGAATGCTGGAACCTGTCCACTCACTCTCTTGCATTCAGCCAAGGCAATCCATCTCTGGAAGACTCTGTCCGCAGCAACGAGAAATTAAGAGGAGCGCTTGGGAAAGAATTAGGCAGCAGGGAACCAAAACATGTTCCAGTGGACGTGGTGGGAAAGTTGACTCCGGTTAATTGGAGTCCAATTGTTGTTCTGCAATTAAGTAATTAGCCATAGCAGCTAACTGATGGGTGCGGTGAGCCCTTAAAAGAAATTTTACTCCCTTGCAGAATGCACATCATAATGGATGATGTATGCAAGAAGCCAGAGGAGGAGAGAGAGAGTCTGGCGCATTTCCCTGTGCAGATATACATAACAACAATGGAGAACACTCAGTGTTGGTTGCGTGGCAAGTCCCCTCCCCCATGTGAAATGAAGACACTGGACACATTATTTAGGTTAATGGGCATAAAAAGGCCACAACTTTATTGATTACAGAATTGAAAGGTATTGGCCTTAGGCATTGGCTCCTATCGACTACCCGGCATGGAGACCGGGAAGGGTTATCCACAAGCCGTGGGAGTCCTGTTGAAGTACGCCAACTAGGATCCCACGGGTGTCACCGGTCGGGGGCGTGCCGGAGGCCCTGAAACTCGTGGGGCAAAAGGCCAGCCCCCGCGTGTGTGGGAGGGGGTAGCCCACAACCCCCTCTCCTCCCAAGCTCGGAAATGGCTATGTGGGACAGATTTTTCACTGCCAACATGTGTAGCAATTTCCTGTCCCCTCTGTGAATGAACAGCAACCATTTAACTGAATGCTCATCTTTACACACTCATTAAAATGATTATCAAGGAAAATCTGAGATGTTCCCCAGTGCCCCAAAATCCTCTGAGCTCTCCCTCCCAATTCATCTCCCCTCAGTCATGAAATAGTGAGGGTGGTTACAGTTTTCTATCTTGAAGAGTACAGAGAGCTGAAGGACAAAGTTGGAAGAGTAACCTCTTTCCCACTTCCTCTTTCAGCTCTATGTGCTTCTCAAGGCTCAGTTCAATTCTTGTTTTTAGCCACACCCCTTGGAAAAGTGAAGTGTGTGTCTCTCTTTCTGTCTTTTGGGTGGGGGCTGATCTTGGGAAGAGTACAGAGGAATCCCTGACCTATGCCTTGTGTAGAAATAAGTGAGCTTTCCACTCCGATAATGAGTTTCAAAGCTTTACTGCCGAAAGGCCTTAAATCTAGTTACAGTAAGTAACAAGAACGAAATAACAAAGTAACACGCTGCAATCAAACAATGCAGTTCAGTCCTCTAAGTCCTTTACTCAGTTCAGTAAACTTTCCTCTCTCTGGTCTCAGAGAGAGATCCTCAGCTTCTTCATCACTGAAAAACTTCTCTGCTACTGCTACTACTAGCCATCTCTGATTTCTCAGATGTCTTCTTCTGCTGTGAGAGTTGCAGCTCAGTTTTCCGGGTAATGAGTCATTGGTTGGTTGAACTCACCAAGGTGGAAAAACACCAGCCTTCCGCTTTCAGCCAGAGTGGAACCTCTTTTTTAAGGTATACTTCTCTTTAAAGGTAAAGGTAAAGGGACCCCTGACCACTAGGTCCAGTCGTGACTGACTCTGGGGTTGCGGCGCTCATCTCGCTTTATTGGCCGAGGGAGCCGGCGTACAGCTTCCGGGTCATGTGGCTAGCATGACTAAGCCGCTTCCCACCAGAGCGGTGCCTATTTATCTACTTGCACTTTGATGTGCTTTTGAACTGCTAGGTTGGCAGGAGCAGGGACCAAGCAACAGGAGCTCACCCCATCGCGAGAATTCGAACCTCTGACCTTCTGATCAGCAAGTCCTAGGCTCTGTGGTTTAACCCACAGCACCACCCGCGTCCCTAAACTTCTATTTACAGCATTCCAAATACAATGCATTCAAACACAGCATTTTATGTACATTAAATGTATAACTTTAACAAGCAGGTGGTGACTATGGCATTCACTCAAAAATAAAAATGTATCAAGGGCCTAAAAAGATTGTCAAGACCTGATATATATAGTGCTCAAAGAAGAAGGAAGGGGGGGGGGAGAGAATGAGGACTGTTTTGAAGGAAGTGAGATGGTTTCAATGGCTGGGGTTGGCGGAATTAGGAAGGATGGGCCAGATTAAAAAATGTTCCCCTGAAAAGAATTAGGCGGTTATAGGCCTGCCTGATAAAAGTGATCAACAGAAGAATGCAATTCCTTCCACAATAATATTGACCCAAACAGTGTTGATGAAATTGTTAAAGGAAAGTAGTGTTGTCACCAACATGATCAGCATTGAGAGTTCACAGAACAGCCTCTCCTTTCCCTTTTAGGCTCAATGCTCATTTGTTTTGCAACTTCCATGACACATTTGTGTCCAAAATGAATAATCTTGGAACTTAATAAATATTGTGGTGTACTGGGGGGGGGGGAGCGTTCCTGTTGCTCCAGCTACCGCTGGAGGAGAGAACTCTGGGTTTCAATCATCTGAGATCTAATAAATATTTTATCGGGTTTGCCAATTCCAAGAATATACCTAAAATAATATTACACTTCCACAACTGAAGAATGAATGACATTCTAAATCTAACAGCTTTGCACACAGGAGAAAATAGAAAATCCATCAGCGGAATAAACAAATGAGTTATTTCTTTTCCAAAAATCTTCAGCTTCGATCTATTTTTCTTCACTTCTTATTAGTTTGTAGCAATGGATGGAAACCCTTGCACCCCCTCAGATAGATATATAGATATATCATTCTAGATTGTTTTCAGGCTAGATTTCTGCATGTACAGCTGAACATATCAGTTGGAAGTTATTACTTCCTTTTCATTCTGTGTATTTTCTTTTTAGGGCAGGATATAAAAACAGCAGGATGCTTAGAGTGCAGTGCCCACAGAAAGGAGAGAGTGGGGGGTTCCTAATGCTCTGAAAGCACCATATACAGGTACAAGCTCACAGAAAATCATCCCAGGGGCTTTGGTGCTACCCATTAGGACATCCAGCAATGCAGGCTCCGTGTATGTAGTTATCTATCCCCAAACAATTGGAGGAGATGGGGAAGAATGAGAAACAGGTCAGTCACTTCCTTCTCTCCCATAACTTGCCACATGGTGAGATGCCACCCATTGCCCTCTGCAGAGAAAGAGATTGAACCATTTTAAAGTCATCCATACCATTATACATTGACATCTGTTGTTCTAGTCTGGCCACTCTGGGTGGCTTCCAACAAAATATTAAAATGCAATAGTCTATTAAACATTAAAAGCTTCCCTAAACACAGGAAATCCACAATACCTGCCTGAAAACTTATGATTCTATCCAACTAATTTCTAGCTAGAGTAGACCCACTAGAATTAACAAGGTAAAGGTAAAGGTACCCCTGATCGTTAGGTCCAGTCGCGGACGACTCTGGGGTTGTGACGCTCATCTCGCTCTACAGGCCGAGGGAGCCGGCGTTTGTCCGCAGACAGCTTCTGGGTCATGTGGCCAGCATGACTAAGCCGCTTCTGACAAACCAGAGCAGTGCATGGAAACGCCGTTTACCTTTCAAACTGCTAGGTTGGCAGGAGCAGGGACCGAGCAACGGGAGCTCACCCGTCCTAGGGATTGGAACCATCGACCTTCTGATCAGCAAGTCCTAGGCTCTGTGGTTTAGCGCCTGAAAAACATATGATTCTATCCAACTAATTTCTACCTAGAGTAGACCCACTAGAATTAATGCATATGACTAATTAAGGTTTTCAGTCGGCCTATTCTGACTCTTATCCACAGTATCCCACCATTCCTTATGAAATCCTCAACCAACTTTGATTCAAACTAAGAGAAAGAACCACCTAGCTGGGGTTTTGCTTCATTCAATAAAAATCACAAGTGATTGCTGCATTTTGGAGTTATTTTTTACCGAATGACCTCTCCAACAGCTGCTCATATTCTAAAATCAGCCTTCCTTGGTCTTCACCATCTGCACTGCAGATAGAGGGGAAAGCTAGTCAGGCTAATCAAAAAAATTCTTGTTATCATCCAAACCCGTTTGTTTTCCTTTGACATTTCTCTGAAGTGTCTCCTGAAGGGGAACCCCCAATTCACTTCTAATTTTACATTGGGCAAATGTTTTAGTGGCGACTCATTGGCCCAGTCCTTCAGGCATGAATGCTGAACCATCTTCACTCACTTTCAGAATGTTCTAGCAAGTATACCATTAAAACTGAAGGCTGTTGCAACAATGTCTTGTGGATTTTACTGGCTGGCTTATTTAGAAAGGCATTAATGCTACTCAAAGAGAGAGACAGAGAAATTCAGATTCCATTTTAATCTTTGTGCTAAACCCTTAATTTTCGCGTTTTCCTCAGCACCCTGTTTTGGGCAGGAGATAGCTGTGCTTACAAATCAATTAATTCTATATGCATGTTACGACATGAAAAGGGAGATTTATTTTTCTGTTATTTGTATGCAAAGAGAATTTAATCTGCACACACAAGCAGCTTAACATCCACATTCATGAACCGCGCAGACATCAAACCAATTCCCATGTCTTGCGAGATAAACAATCTACGAGAAAATGGAAAAAGGAACTTTGGCTTGCCGGGATAAAAAAACTTTATAATTGGCCAAGAAGGCTACTTAAAATTCTGCGATAAAGAAACATGGGAGCTAGACATTTATGTGCATATAAAGATCATGAACTTTCTAGAAATAAAGCCTGAAATTATCTCTTTCCTGTACACCAGGCATCATCTTATATACCAACAGCAGGCTGAATTCTCTGGGTATCAGTCCTTATGCAGCCACAATGGCAGCCTCTAATCCAGGGGAGACCATTACTGTTCCCTAAGAACTCTCATTATGTGAGGATGGTCTATCAAGGTTCTTCTCACTCAGTGGGTGCTTCAGATGACTGAAGGCTGGTAAGCCCTTAATTTCCCTTCAGTCAACAAAAGACCCAGACCTAGTTCCCATGCTCTGCCTCTCTTACTGGGGGACACCCCCCAAAAAAATAAAAGAAATAAGCTTGCAGAACCTGAGTTGAGGGTGTGTGGGGGGATTTTAGAAGGTTTGGAAAAGTTGTATCCCTAGGAAGAGAGTGCTTTTGCACCCAGGTTCTGCGAATGGGCTTCCCATAGGCATCTGTTGGCTGCTGTGGAAAACAAAATGGTAGCCTCCAATCAAGAAGAGGTGTTCTAAACAACAACAGCACACATTGCTGAAGACTGCCATGTGTGATGTTCATTGACTGCAGCTTAGCTTATAATTGAAGGCACTCATTGAAGGCTTAGTCAGAATACATGCTAGCCAGAAATCTAGGCAGGAATTTTATTGTCTTTCTTAAAGGTAAAGGTAAAGGGACCCCTGACCATTAGGTCCAGTCACAGACGACTGTGGGGTTGCGGCACTCATCTCGCTTTACTGGCTGAGGGAGCCAGCGTTTGTCCGCAGACAGCTTCCGGGTCATGTGGCCAGCATGACTAAGCCGCTTCTGGCGAACCAGAGCAGCACTTGGAAATGCTGTTTACCTTCCCGCCAGAGGGGTACCTATTTATCTACTTGCACTTTGACGTGCTTTCGAACTGCTAGGTTGGCAGGAGCTGGGACCGAACGGGAGCTCACCCTATTGCGGGGATTCGAAACACCAACCTTCTGATCGGCAAGCCCTAGGCTCTGTGGTTTAACCCACAGCGCCACCCGTGTCCCTGACATCTAGGTAGGTTCTCCTTTAATTGCAAACTGAATTAGACTACCCAGGGTCTTCTTCGTCCCAGACAGATCATACTAACTCACAGTGTTCTCAGCAGCATACAGAGAAACCTCTCTCAGCAGCCATTCCACCCCATCACACACAGAGAGAACAGAAAGCAGTTAAAAACGACAGTTACTTGAATAACAGTCACAACAAAATGGATTGCCTCACTCATGTGACTCACAGTCATCCAATCACAGGAGAGAGCTTCTGCCAAAGGGGGGGGAACCATGCTAAAAACACACAGCAATTCAACACAAGCAACATTCCCATTTCAGGAAATTAAACCATTATCCTTAATATCCTTTCTTTTAATTTACCTGAAATGAACAAAATATTTAATTTACATAAGACAGGAGTCTCCTGACTTCGCCCATATACAATTAAGTCCCATGTCACCCGGTGCCTAAATGGTATAATGACAATATCCACACAATGACCATAGTGTGTTTTCTTTTTCTTTTCTTTTGTATGGTCTTTCAAATATTTCTGAACATATTAAACCTGACAAATGAGTTCAGTAGAATAGCTACAAACATATCCAACATTTATTCTCGTTTTTCCTACAAAAATTATTTTATTTGTGATTTTCAATTTTATACATTTCAATAATTTTATAATCATTTTAACATTTCAAAATTTGACGTCCTTCCCCTCTTTCTGCAGTTCCTTAAGTTTATTTTTAATATTTTCTGCATATCCAAATTAACTTAATTTCCTCATTTATTCATCTGCTATAAATATATATTCTTATAAAATTGCAGATTATTACAATAATCCTGCCAACCTTCTTATCTGTTTACAATTTATCTGTAAATATTCAATAAACCATTTCCATTCTTTTATAAAAACAAGTTTGTTATCTTGATTTCTTATTTTTTCCTGTAAGTTTTGCCATTTCTGCATATGCCAGAAGTTTTTGTATCAATTCTTCTTTTACTGGGACTTCTGCTTCTTTCCATTTTTTGGGCAAGTAGCATTCTTTCCTCTGTAGTCACATACATGAATAAATTTATGTACATTTATTCTCTTGACAGGCAGTTATGTAGGATGACATAGCAGTGAATCTAGTGCATTTTGTGTTCATATTAAGTATATTTGGTACGTTCTTGTTTTTAAAACAAAAATCCAAAATCTCCCCCAAAAGCCAAATAGGGGTGATGAGTATCTGTACATGCAAAAAGAATATTCAGGGTCAAAAGGGGACACTAAAATGTCATGTATATTCACCTTGAATATCTCACAAATGGACATTAATGCCTGCTTTTACCAGTACCCAAATGTAAAACGAGCATGGCAAAATATACTAATTTCTGGCTCTATTTCCTGTTCTGAACAAGAATGTTTTCTGGCACCGAGAAAACAAAATAAGACCTACAAAGCTCCATCTCTGTCACATGACTCCCAAATTCAGCAGAGTAACTCCAGAGATGTGTTTGTCTAAAACTCTAAATTTGAGTTATACCTTTCCAGATCTTGAGAGGTAACGGGGTGGGGATGGCGAAAACTAAATGAGTACTTAGGCTCTGCACCATATTCCACTTCACAGTTGATTTACCTTGTATGCAATGTTGATTCCAAGCTACTGCTATAATGAATTCAGCCTGGGAGAAACTACTAATAAATGTTACATTTGGTCAGGCCTTATTTATTACCAAATATAAATGATTAAATAAGAGAATCCATTGGATAAGCAGTCTGAGGCCTTAGGTCATCGAAAGACCTGGAGCACAAGGAGTTCCTGGAACTCATTCAGGCATGTAATTAAATAAGAAGAGTATTAGCAAACCTGAAGCTTTTTACCTGCACCCAGTGATGTTTGCTTCCACCTGGGGGATAGGGAATCACAATTCCTAACTTTACTTCTCGCTTCTTTGGGATCTTGGATTAGGCTCCAAAGCCCCATGTATGGAAGTAGCAAATAAAAGCTGTGTATTTATAACTTGACCGATATGCTTTTTGTTTCACTGCAAACTCCCAAAGTGTCCTTTTTTCCCCAGGGACACTCCCAGATTTACAGAAGCTGTCCCGGTTTGTGATTTGATCCTGGAATGTCCCCCTTTTGCTTAGGATGTCCCTATTTTCATCGGAGAAATGTTGGAGGATATGGAGTTATGCAACCCCCGAGCCAAGGAGACAAGCAGCTCTGCAACCTTTGCAAGAAATCTGAAGGCAACCCTGTATAGGGAAGTTTTTTAATTAGTTTTAATGTTTTTCAATATGTTGGAAGCTGCCCAGAGTGGTGGGGAAGCCCAGTCAGATGAGTGGGGTATTAATAATAAAACTATTATTGTTGTTATTATGGAAGAGGACGTCCCTATTTCCATTGGAGGAATGATGGAGGGTATGTCACTGATTAGACAGCATCTTAAAAAGCAGAGACATCACCTTGCCAACAAAGGTCCGTATAGTGAAAGCTATGGTTTTCCCAGTAGTGATGTATGGAAGTGAGAGCTGGACCATAAAGAAGGCTGATCGCCGAAGAATTGATGCTTTTGAATTATGGTGTTGGAGGAGATTCTTGAGAGTCCCATGGACTGCAAGAAAATCAAACCTCTCCATTCTTAAGGAAATCAGCCCTGAGTGCTCACCGGAAGGACAGATCATGAAGCTGAGGCTCCAATACTTTGGCCACCTCATGAGAAGAGAAGACTCCCTGGAAAAGACCCTGGTGTGGGGAAAGATGGAGGGCACAAGGAGAAGGGGACGGCAGTGGACGAGATGGTTGGACAGTGTTCTCGAAGCTATAAACATGAGTCTGACCAAACTGCTGGAGGCAGTGGAAGACAGGAGTGCCTGGCGTGCTCTGGTCCATGGGGTCACAAAGAGTCGGACACGACTAAACGACTAAACAACAACAACAACATTTTCATCAGAGAAATGTTGGAGAATATGGAGTTATGCAACCCCCGAGCCAAGGAGACAAGCAGCTCTGCAACCTTTGCAAGAAATCTGAAGGCAACCCTGTATAGGGAAGTTTTTAAATTAGTTTTGATGTTTTTGAATATGTTGGAATCTGCCCAGAGTGGTGGGGAAGCCCAGTCAGATGAGTGGGCTATTAATAATAAAACTATTATTGTTGTTATTATGGAATAGGACGTCCCTATTTCCATTGGAGGAATGTTGGAGGGTATGTCACTGATGTCACTTCTGGATGACCTGTTTATTAAGCATTTGTTCTGACTGGTTTGCAGGGAGATTCGACGACACTAACTATTTATTGAGTGTTCATCCTGATTTGTCTGTTGGAAGGTTAGATGGCATTGCGTCAAGCAAATGTTATTCCCACACTTCCAAGTACATCTCCTCATCACTTTCCTTATTGCAAAAGGTCTGATTTGGGGTGTTCATGTGTGCAAGAGCTCAAAATCAATGTTAACTGTGCAACCTACATTTGCTGAAATTTGCCCTTGGATGTTGCAATTGAACAAACTTCCAAGGATATGTCAACATGGTCCCAGATCCAGTAAATTGTAAGTTGAGACTAAGGTCCACTGAAACCATCAAATCTGGTTAGCTGCAATCCTGCCCACACTTACCTGAGAGTAAGCTTCATTTAAGTAATTAAATAAAGGTTTACATCTTACATTGCTAGGAATGTGCTACAAGATTCAAATGTGCTACAAGATTCATATAAATGTGTGGAACGGTAAACCAAAAAACCAATTAGGTGCCATAAGGACTTGCCGTTCAGTTCCATGCTATAGTTTTTGTCCTACAGCTTAAGGGAGGAGTTTTGAAGAACAAACCATGAAAAGCAGCCCAAAATCCAGCTGCTGGTTAACTTATTCTGTGTGGCAAGATGACTGGGCTCTCTTCCCATTCTATGCTGCAGTTTATGTTTTCAAAAGAAAAAGTATGTGTTTCAGCTGTATTTTTCTTTTATATTAAGCAGCATGGTTTTAATGAGGATGCAGAGAAATATATTAGAAGAAGAGCTTATTAGGAGCAGAACAGTCACTTTTTTGCTGATTTTAATAGTTCTGTAGGGAATATACAAAGCCAGTTTGCTTTATTGTTTATAGAAATTAATGAATCTACTCAACTGGTCTAAGATATGGAGGACAATCAAGGGGAAGATGAACAACAGGAAGGGAGAGGAATTATTATTACTGACTGTAGGTCTCCTTGATGTCTGGGTTCAAACCTAATAGACTTCATCATATGTCATCTGCTCCTGATTTAATGTTGGAATGTTGTTGTGTTTGTTGTTTAGTCATTTAGTCATGTCCGACTCTTCGTGACCCCATGGACCAGAGCACGCCAGGCACTCCTGTCTTCCACTGCCTCCCGCAGTTTGGTCAAACTCATGCTGGTAGCTTCGAGAACACTGTCCAACCATCTCGTCCTCTGTCGTCCCCTTCTCCTTGTGCCCTCAATCTTTCCCAACATCAGGTTCTTTTCCAGGGAGTCTTCTCTTCTCATGAGGTGGCCAAAGAATGCTGGAATAGAGACAAATATTACTAATTTCGCATACCCCCAAGTGTCCTGATTTAATCGGGACATCCCAGATTGATGGAGCGGCTTCTGATTCCAATCCCAGATGTCCCATTTGGGCTCCCGCACTCTGGCCATGCCAAAAATTTCCTCCCAAAATAGGGTGCGTGTGTGTTATGATGTTGTCTTTAATTTTGCCTGTGTCACTGCCAAATTGGGGAATCACAGCAATTGTGCCACAAGAATAGGCTACCCTCCTTTCAAATCAAAATCTGGTCATATTTCAGAAGCATAATAATAATAATAATAAAGCTTTGGTTTGCATCCCAAGTGATGCTGAGGAATGTGTCCAATCAGTGCAAGCATCACTTCCAAAATGAGACTTCTCCCACCCACCCCTGCACTTCTCTCCCCACATAACCTCTGACTCTGTTCTAGGGGTCCTAGGGAGTGTGTTAGCTTTCTGTGTGTGTTGAATTTTGAAGAACCTGGGAGCTGGTTTATCCATATTCATGTGCAACATGGGAAATCCTGTCACCCGATTACAGTCAAATGTCTGAGTTTTCTCCATTGAAAGGCACTGTGATTGAACTGGCATGAGGCAATAGGAAAGTACTGTTATGGGTAAATGGAAAGGACCATTGGACGGTTAAGTCCAGTCAAAGTCAACTATGGGGTTGCGGCGCTTATCTCGCTTTCAGGCCAAGGGAGCTGGTGTTTGTCCACAGACAGCTATCCAGGTCATGTGGCCAGCATGACTAAATCACTTTTGGTGCAACGGAACACTGTGACAGAAACCAGAGCGCACGGAAATGCCATTTACCTTCCAGCTGCAGCGGTACTTATTTATCTACTTGCACTGGTCTGCTTTCAAAGTGCTAGGTTGGCAGGAGCTGGGACCGAGCAATGGGAGCTCACCCCGTTGCAGGATTCAAACCTCCAACCTTCTGATCAACAGGCCCAAGGGGCTCAGTGGTTTAGACCACAGCGCCACCCGCGTCCCACACTGTTATGGAACATTCATTCCCAGACACCAGTCGATGAGAAAGTTATTAACATGTAAGTGTGAGTAAGTCAGCCCAGAGTTAAGTTAGTGGAAGGTTTACAGTGCAATTCTATGCATGTTTACTCAGAAGTGTGCCCAGTTGAGTTTAATGGGGCTTTCTCCAAAATAAGTGGGAATAAGATTACAGACTTTGTGGCCTTGACTAGTATCATTCCAATTATTTCACAACATTGTATACTGAGAGAGATTCAGTCTTTGCTGTTTAATCTGCTACTACCTGCTCAGACGCACTGAGATGCACCAGGCTGTCAAAATACTGTAGTAGGATCACATTTCTTGGAGACTTAACAGTTTGCTGTCTTCTGATGAGCAACATTTAGAAAAAGAATGCTAAATGATTAGTTTTTTAAAAAATCTAAAATATTTTATAACGTGACAATATCCATGTCAATTCTAGGATGGCTACACTTGCAGATAATCCCATTTCATTGCAGTTATATCCAGCTGGCCTGCTTTATAAAGTCCTTTGAAAGAATTATGTGGACCCTCTGAAAATAAGTCAGTGTTCAGCTGATTTTTTTTTTAAAAAAATAATATCAGTAACTATTCTTTTGTAGCCTAAATTAGACGAAAGCACCCTATACTGCAAAGACTCAATCCTGCTTGCCTTGCTCAAGCGAATAATCCATTTTCCTTCAATAGGGTGATTTGCATCCATCTTTTAAATATCATCTCTTATTTTGAAGCCCTGATGTCTTGCTTCTATAATACACACTTGATTTCATTCATTAGTTTTTAAATTTGCTGCATTTGTCAGGCAGAATGTGGCTGCAGTCCCCAGGCTGCTTACAATTAACTCCAGTGAGACGTTGAGAATGCAGCTGAACTGTAGACATCAAGCCTGAGAAACCACCAATTTCCATCTATAAATGAGAGCAAGATACTTATAGCCTCACCTATGACATACAAGCATGTTGCGTGGCGATTCCCGCCCCCTCCCACAGATGGAATAAATAAAGACACAGGACACCAGAATTTAGGTTAATGGGCGAAAAATGGCCACAACTTTATTGATTACAGGCAAGAGTGGTATTGGCTTTAGGCATTGGCCCTATCAGACTAACCGGTATAACCGGGAAGGGTTAAGCACCAACAGGGGGAGCCCCTGAGATGCACATCCCTAGGCGCTCCCCGAGGGGTTACCGCTCGGGAGCGCGCTTTAGGCCCTAGCCTCCGTATGTTTCGGACGAGGCGACGCCCCCCGGAGTCCTTTAACGAACTACCCTTCAACATTTGGGGGAGGTGATGGCGTTCCTCCTCCCATCTCATTTGCATAATAATACCCCTGCCAATGCCTAACCGCCAAAACCAAAGGTGTTGTGACTTTTTGCTACGAGGTAGACGAAAAAACCAAGTGGCTTCCAAAATATAGCCAATTAGCCAAATGGAAAAACTCCTACCAGGCCCCTTGCGACGACCAGCCGAAGCCCATAGCAAAGTCCAAATGAGAACCTAAAGGGCGGGAGGGTGGGAAACCGCAGCTGCTGAAAGAAAAGGGGCGAGCATGGGCTGCCCTGACCTTAAATGCCCCCTACAAGCACCGCCCCCGCTGCCAGCCGATTGGCTGGCGCGGTGAATGATGAATAATAATGACCCCCAGGATTCCCCAAGTCCCGCGGGCCTGCAGCCAGCCCCTCGAGGGTGTGAATGGGGCGTGAGCCCGCACCCCCCCCCCGTATGTCGGGAGTGGCTTAATTCCTGAGCATGAGGCACAAGAATATACAGTATATGCCACTCACAGGACCAAGTTAAGCTATTAGTATTATGGTATGACTGTGGGGCAGTAGACCTATATAAGTGTTTAGGACTGGGGCATTAATAGGACTTTTTGTGGGAAATTGCAGTCAAATATAATTAGCAAGCATAGGGCTGGTTAATACCACAGAATTGTATTCCTAGACTCAGCTGGGTCATAAATAAATTATTATTATTATTATTATTATTATTATTATTATTATTATTATTATTATTATTATCAGATGTCTTTGTAACACAGAGTAGGTCTTGCCAATGGACCTGATACCTGAAGCCAGCTCCTCATAGAGCACATATTCCAAAGAGAGAGATGGGGGTGAGAACACAGCCCTGTTTCACATCACTCTTTATAGGGATGGCATCCAAGGATCAGCAATCGTACTGGAAACTAGCGAGATATCCCTAAGTGGAGATAGCAGCAGCTTTACTAGAATTTTGGGAAAGACTAAAATGAGAGCAAGGAATCTGCTGAGGTCAGCTCAGTGGCGTAGCGTGGGGGGTGCAGGGGGGGCCGGCCGCACCGGGCGCAACATCTGGGGTTAGGGCAAATCCATGGGTTAGGGGGTGCAAATCCACAGGTTAGGGGGCGCAAATCCATGGGTTAGGGGGCGCAAATTACTTGCCTTGCCCCGGGTGCTGACAACCCACGCTACGCCACTGGGTCAGCTGATATCTGCAGTGAAGAAGCCTCACGTATGTCTTTTCCATATCATCAGATCGTAAGTAATAGAGGCTGATAGTGTAAAACCTTTTTGAAAAATAATCTTTTAGAGAGACTAGAATTGAAGCTGTGGTTTGGTTTTTATCTTCAGTAAAGATCGCTGTATGTAGTTGGGCTCTAGAGGATTTCTAGCTGTTGGTGGGACACACGGTAAGGATCTCTCCGTGTGTGTTTGTATTGAAAAATGTCTGAATGGTGTCTTTTCATGAAATTGACCCAATATACAGCTACTTTGCCCAAGGTCACTTTAGCTGCACTATAAAAAGCTTTGCTTCTCCACTAAGGGACCCTGACCAGCAGAGACGCAGCAAAGTAATGAGGAGTTCAGCTTCATTGCATCGTAGTAACTTGTGGTGAAGTTTGTTCCTACTGTTCCCTGGGAAGTAGAAGTACCGTGCAAAGAAAAAGAAAAATGTTAAAAATGAGAACAAGCCTTTTTGACCTTTGGTTTCCATGATGCTGCACCTGGATCCCAAATGGGGATTATGCACAACATCTAACTCACTAATTGACTAGATGCCTATATATAAATTATTGGTAGGTAGCTGTCCTTAGTTCTGAACACCTGAGGACAATTAAATTTCCTATGAAACTGTTCTGGCTTATATTATATTCCTTATCTTCTGCATTATACATGTGTCCCAGTGAAGGGACCGCTTTCCTGAAGATCTACCTATTTGTAGAACAACCGTTATTCAAGATAACTGGGATAAAACTCTGCAACTCCAGCCATTGTCATTCCCACTGCATGTTCAGACTCTGGCATAACAGCATCTCTGAAAACAAAAATTACAGCATAGCTTGTGAGAAATGATTTGTGGTGATAGCTCCCTTGTTTTTACATTTCATTGAGGGCATATACACAATGGCTCCCCATGCTCCTCCTACAAGACTTCAGTGCACAATTGGAAATGTGAAAAAGAAAGAAAGAAATGCCCCCATCTCCCACAAGTGTATCATATCACACAGAGTTTCATACCTCCTCCCTCTGAAGAGAGACAGTCCTCTCACACTCTTTGCTGTTATTTCCCCAATCCGCCATACAAGCAAAATACTCTCTCTCTCCTATTAGTAGGACTCAAGTCCATCCAGCTGAATGGAAGATTCAGGATGGATAAAAGGACTTAGCTGAACAGCACATGGCTGAACCAGGACTTTCTTTTTCAGCTGGAAAACATTTCCGCCACCTCTCAGGCAGGTGCCATTGACATTCTAAGAGGACAAGGGAGGTTTTCTAGGAGGGAAAAACTGGCTATGTAATTTGCTCCCAAGAGATGTAGTAATGACCACCAAACTGGATATCTTTACAAGAGGATAATACATCTTTAAGGTCCGTATGGTTAAAGCTATGGTTTTCCCAGTAGTGATGTATGGAAGTGAGAGCTGGACCATAAAGAAGGCTGATCGACGAAGAATTGATGCTTTTGAATTATGGTGCTGGAGGAGACTCTTGAGAGTCCCATGGACTGCAAGAAGATCAAACCTCTCCATTCTTAAGGAAATCAGCCCTGAGTGCTCACTGGAAGGACAGATCCTGAAGCTGAGACTCCAATACTTTGGCCACCTCATGAGAAGAGAAGACTCCCTGGAAAAGACCCTGATGTTGGGAAAGATGGAGGGCACAAGGAGAAGGGGACGGCAGAGGATGAGATGGTTGGATAGTGTTCTCGAAGCTACCAGCATGAGTTTGACCAAACTGCGGGAGGCAGTGGAAGACAGGAGTGCCTGGCGTGCTCTGGTCCATGGGGTCACGAAGAGTCAGACATGACTAAACAACTAAACAACAACAACAAATACATCTTTAATGGCTAGTAACCTTCATGGTTTTGTTCTATGTCCATGTCAGGATGCTGTCAGTGGCTCCTGGCTAGTTGCCCATGAAATGCCAGGGAATGGTTGGAACAGGAAGACTGGGAAGTGTGCGCTCAGTCTGATCAGCTTCCCTTCAAAGAGGAGGAGGGGGAAGCTTTGCCTCCCCCTTGTCTACAGCAGTTTCAGGAGAAGAGAGAGAGAGAAAGAGATGCTATACCATTCATGGAAGAACTGCCTAGTTATGAGATAATGGAGGAGGAAGGAGGTGAGAGCCAGCAGAAACCTCCCTGGAGAGTATGTGGGGTCCTCCATCTTCTCAGGCCTGTTGGTCCCTCCACATTCTAGAAAAGAGAAGGCAGAGGGGTGGGACTCCTAGGACTTCCCACTGGTGCTCAGGATGTTGTTGAGGATGGAAGAGATGGGGTCAGAGTAGCCAACAACTCTCTTTGTGTGGAGATATGGATTCTTGTCTTGCAACCAGATGACTGAATAAAAGGGTCTATAAAATATGAACTGCTTGTTATTCTTGCCTTTGATGCTACAAGAGGGGGAGAGGACTCTCCACACCTGACAGGAAAGTATAAAGACAAGGGGAAGTTTCTTACCTCCTTTTTTATTTCAATCTTTACATAGAGAGGCTATAGAACCCAGCCTCTTGGATAATGGCGTTGTTCCAAGTGAATCTCCACCCCCTCCCCGTCTCTCCCACTTATTCATTCGTCATTCTCATCATCTCCTCTATGGGTGCTGCTAAGTGTCGTCAGTCTTTGAGCTCTTTGCTCTCCTACTTTTAAGGCTTGCCGGGTTCTAGGAAACGGAGGGTCTGGAATGCTTTCTAGTGTCAACGTGTCAGCCAGGTGTTGTTCTGACTCTCCTGTGATTTCCCAACCCCCCCCCCATCTGCCCCTGAACTACTACCTCCCTCAAACCCCTGTTGCAAATATAAACTTTCTTCCCTTTCCTCCTCCCTGGAAGGGTCAGGATGGGGAGGGGGTCTCCACCATTCCTCCTCTGCCCAGTCTCTGACAATTAGTTTTCTTTAACAGTGGAAGCAGGTTTTCAGATTATACACAGCTCTTCTTCAGGCTTTGATTATAAGAGCAAAAAATAAATATCCAATAGTCTAGATAGAAACAACTGGGTAGTCAGGCTGATGGTTACTTGGCTGCAGAAGTTTACTGGCCATTGCTGTTGGCATGGAGATAGTCTAGTTTGAATGCAAATATGCCATTCTGATGTCATGTGATGTCACAAAAGGGATCTGCTTTAAGTCTTGGTAAAGCCAGAAACAGTTAACAGTCAGACTGCATCTCAGCCCTGTCAAGATGGATCTCCATAATAGGTGATGAATAGTTTTATTTGGGGGACATATTAACTTATACCATTGGGAAAATTTTTAGATTGGTTTGCCAGCTTGTGCCCCATCCAGTTGAGGCCAATAGATATACATTCAAAGCCCTGTACCCATCAAATAATCAACTTTATGTGTGACTTTGGGATGGATTCATACAATCACATTTCCTTTCTCAAGAAAGGTTGGAAGGTAGGTAATTTGAATGGCTATTGCTCTCTGCTCCCTGCTGTCAGGATCCTGGTTGGTTGCCCAGAATAGTATAAAGACAAAGAAAAGTTTCATACAGTCTTTTTTCTTTCAAACTTTACAGAGAGAGGCTATAGAACCCAGCCTCTTGGATAATGGTGTTGTCCTGAGTGAATCTCCACCACCTGTCTCTCCCACAACCTCATCACCTCATCTACAGGTGCCTCTAAGTGCCCTCTGTCTTTGAGCTCTTTGCTCTCCTACTTTTAAGGTTTGCCAGGTTCTGGGAGATGGTGGGTCTGGAATGCTCTCCCATGATTTCCCAGCTTTCCCCCTCAGCTGCCTCTGAGCTGCAGCCTCCCTCAAACCCCTGTTGTAAATCTATACTGTCTTCCTCCTCCTCCTCCTTGGAAGGGTCAGGATGGGGAGGCAGTCTCCACCATTCCTCCTCTGCCCAGTCACTGGCAGTCCATTGTCAGAGGCCTTGTGTCTTTCTATATGTGTAGCTGGGAATTGCAGGTGTGGGAAATACTCTTGTTGGCCAAGCTCAGTGGGGTAGTTAAATCCATTGAAAAGGGATTCCTCCTCCATCCATAGTAACAGAGTTATTAACTAGAATGGGTATACATATTTTTATGCTGCAGCATCCCCATGGAAGCTTTTTTTTATAACTTTAAGTACAGTAAAATGAGCAATACAAGGTTAGGTACCAGCCTCCATCCATTTGCAGTGCTTGTTCTCTTCAACCATCATGTAATTTTGTTAACATTATGTTAGAGGGGGAATAGATTGCTCGCCTCTTCTTCCCTTTGGCAAATGACTGTACTGTTCAAATGGTGACGAGATCGCACTGGCCTATTTATTCTGAATGTTTGTATGTGATGCCAATAAAGGTTTGATGATGATGATGATAATGATGATGTTAGGGAGGGAGAAGAAAGCCACAACGGAAACCCCCCACCCTGTTATTTAGGCTTTCAATTACCGTTTGCAGCCTGCCTGGACACACAGCTCCTGCAGTGAGCTTTCCTGTGCCACTCATCCCATTTCAGTCCCTCACTCCTGTGCTCTGGATGATGATTTATTGCTGAACAATAAACAGTTTTCATCACAATCTGCCTGGTAGTAGCTCTCTTTTAATGTTTATATATATATTTGTTCTGTTAATAACTGCCCCCTTACCAATCCCCTCTGGGTGCTCTGGCCCAGTTTATAAGTTGCCTTTTCTTTTGACAGACTTCAATTTCCTGCCCATAAATTGCAGAGCATATAATAATCCTTGCCCCACAAATCCCTGGAACGTAAGTAGCTTTTGTAATATAACCTTTAGTGGTGGCAGCAGAAACAGAGGAATTCAGCCTCAATACATTGATTGATTGATTGATTGATTGATTGATTGGATTTATATCCTGCCCTTCATCCCACACAATACACTTTTGATTTCGGGTGTAACAAGCACATCTGTGACACCCAGGATAATATTTTCTGGGGAAAGTTTATTGGAGAAAAGTGGAACAGCTCAGATCATTTTTGCAACATGGATTATGCACTGAACTCACATGCTGTTGTCTCTGCTGTCAGAGTATTCATCTATTTCTGAAATAATGAGTGCCCTGAATGACCAAATTCATGGATTTGGGGAAGTACATAGAAAAATCCTGGTTAACATTTCTAAGATAGGGCCATGGTGATTTTCTTGTTTTGCCAGTTCATACAGTATGGCTCATTGGGGCCATCAATCAGTGTTCAGCACCAAGTTGTATTGGAAAGCTGTCTGAGCTTGCCACATGTAATCAGACTTCTTCATAACAGAAAGAGTCCTCCTTTGTCAATCTCCTTGATTATTATGTTGGAATCATTTTAGAAGCTACAGAAGGCATGACACTTCACAAGGCTAAGATTACACAAGGCAAGTGATCTCATTTGCTCGGGAGCAGACCAAGCACCGGGGGAACATCCGTGCACAAGTGTGGCATTGCAATTACGAGACGGAATTTCTGATACATTATTTGATAAATGATCAGAAATTTCCTCCGAGTCATTTTTTGTTTCATTGCTTACTTCTTGTAGGAGTGAGAAGTAACAGGTGCCGGATGGGAGATAGTTCTGTATGGAAAAGTCACTTCTGAGCAGCTTTGGACACGAAAGGAGGATAAACACTATTCCCTCTGTCTCGATGAATGTGCATCTCCTCTGAAATAGGGTTCTTTTTATCTCCTGATGAGCAAAACAAAGAAAGAGGGAGACTAATTAGGAAAGCAGGAGTGATTTAGTTCCATGCCCAAGCTTGGGAAACTGCTATAAATGGGTATGTGTGTATATATATATATATATATATATATATATATATATATATATTTCAACATTAATACATACATATTACGAATATACAAACAAACATACTGTCAGAGACTGCCTCTAGGTCCCGCTCACAAAGGACCAACGCTAGCCGGTAGAACGGTATAAAGTCTTTATTGAAGTATAGTTTCCATTTCCAAATCCTAGCGTGCGTCTCTACGTCTATTCCCTAGATCGGCGAAGTCCCATCTGACTCTCCGCCCCCTGTACACCAGTTTAAGACTCTAGCCTTACTCCACCTCTTGCGTCTCTCCTTTCGCCTCTGGGTCCTACCACCCCCCGGGGTTCCTTCCTTCCTGGAGGCTTCGGATGCGGACCCTTCGGACTCCTCCCCTTCCCTTCGGCGGGCTTTAGGACCTGGCTCCCTTTCCGGGCTGCTCATTGCGCCTCCCTCTTGTACATTTGAACTTGGCGCGCGCGCGCTGTCTCCGACCCTCCTTTCTACCGTTTCCTCGCTCTCTGACGCAGGCGTGGCTAGCCCTGACTCATGTCCTTCCGCTGTCGGAGAGCTACCTGGCCCCGATGCCTGGAACTCCTCCCCCCTACCGCTCTCCGGTGGAGAAGCTGGTCCCGATTTCCAGCTGCTGCTTTCTGGTGGGGAAGCTGGTCCGGATTTCCAGCTGCTGCTCTCTGAATCCCCTCTGGTCCCTCCTTCCTGGGGTGTTCCTCTTGGCAACCCCCCAGCTCTGCCCACGGGAGCCCCTTTCTGCGAATCCTCCGATTCGCTAGAGAGACTTAGGGACCTCGGTCGGCTATCGTCGCTAACTTCTCCCTCCGATTCCTCCCCATCCGTCCCTTCTGCACCTGAACCCCTGACATCCACGTTTCATACAATCCTTAAAAATATTCATACATACCCACACTCAATCCCACAGATACTTCCTTTTCCCACCACCATCCTTCACCCCACCCTTGGGTTAGACTTCCAATCTACTCAATTGCAATTTCTTTCCACTTCTATTACTTTCTTTCACACACTTTTAAACCAACTTTTCTTCTACTTTTTCTGTTACACATTGTTATCCATCTTATTTAGTATTTCAGTATTTATAACGGAACTTGTTTATTCTAATAGGAGATCTGATTTTTCAATATGATTTTGCAAGTATCCTTTAAACACCTTCCAGTCCTTGTCTATCTCCTCTTTTGAGATCCTTCCAATTTCTCCCATTGTTTTGGATATATTGTAATACTCCAATAATTTGGCAAGCCACTCTGTTTTTGTCGGTATTATACCACTTTTCCAATTTTTTGCATCAATAGCCTTGCAGCTACTGTTGTGTATAAATATAATGTCTTGTCTTCTTCCTTTAGACTTCCTGGTACTATTCCCAATAGAAAACCTTCTGATGTTTTCCTAAATGAATATCTGAACATTTTTTTCATTTCATTATATATTGGGGAAACTGCTATAAATGGTTAGTGTACTCCATCATTAGGAAGGAGGTGCTCTCCTATGCATAGTGGGACGAAATAAATGGCAGGCCCAGTCCACCTGAAAGAAAGGAGGGAGGAAGAGTCCTTCTATCTGGTCAGTCCTTCTAGTATTGTCTAGTGCAGGAGTAGGGAATCTCTGACCTAAGGGGCCAAATCTGGCCCAGGAAAGGTCTTCGTTTGGCCCATGAGACTGTTTTCCCCTAAACCACACTCACCTGCCTTGCACCAGACATATGTCATCAGGCACAGGGCTGGATCAGCTATGTGACGGTTCTGCACAGGGAACTCTGTTGCCCAGCCAATCCCTGCAGAAAGCAATAATAATAATAATAATAATAATAATAATAATAATAATAATTTATAATAATTTATTATTTATACCCCGCCCATCTGGCTGAGTTTCCCCAGCCACTCTGGGCGGCTTCCAATCAAGCGTTAAAAACAATACAGCATTAAATATTAAAAACTTCCCTAAACAGGGCTGCCTTTGGATGTCTTTTAAAAAGAAGATAGCTGCTTATTTCCTTCACATCTGAAGGGAGGGTGTTCCACAGGGCAGGTGCCACTACCGAGAAGGCCCTCTGTCTGGTTCCCTGTAACCTCACTTCTCACAATGAGGGAACCGCCAGAAGGCCCTCGGAGCTGGACCTCATTTTCCAGGCTGAATGATGGGGGTGGAGATGCTCCTTCAGGTATACAGGTTTTTAAGATTAAAGAGCTTAAAATTGTTGCCTGTCAGCTGATTGGCAGTGACTTCAACCCTTCAAATCCAAGAATGGGCCATAGGATCGGGGGATAGCTTCTATAAATCCTTCTCCGCTTTCCTTCATCTCAGGATGTCAGATGTGTGTGGAGGGGTGTCCTAGCACTACCAGGATTCTATGTGAAACCTTCCCCAAGCACATCTGATAGGCTCAGATGCAGACAGGGTTGGCCTGCATCTTATGTTGCTTCCTCAGACCAGTTCATTACTCTAAGAGAAGCATTCTGATCAAACACACCCTGCCTGAACCTTCTCTTTCAGATGCACATATCTCCGGTTCCTTTCCTTAATGCATGCTAAGAGTTGTCTAACACCTTGCATATACAGTGGTACCTCTGGTTAAGAACTTAATTCATTCTGGAGGTCCGTTCTTAACCTGAAACTGTTCTTAACCTGAAGCACCACTTTAGCTAATGGGGCCTCCCGCTGCTGCCACGCCACCGGAGCACTAATTTCTGTTCTCATCCTGAAGCAAAGTTCTTAACCCGAGGTAATATTTCTGAGTTAGTGGAGTCTGTAACCTGAAGCGTCTGTAACATGAAGCGTATGTAACCCGAGGTACCACTGTAGCTGTTCTGCAGAAAGGACTTTACGATCTGAAAACAGAGACGATGTGTGTACTTTTGTAAACCCAAGAAAATCGTTAATAAAAACAATTGGGGGATAAACCAAATTGGTCAACAAAACTAGTACATTAGGAGTGGCATATTACTGCAAACAAGCCACCAGATAACCAAGCAAAATGAAGATATTTGGAATCAAAGAGTTTAGAGGGGTATCCCCCCCCCCCCCAAAAGCAGGACTGTCCACCTTGGCAATATTATCTATTTTTCAAAATTAGTATTTCAATAAGAACAAGAAATGACTTCTTCACATGTGGTTTTTGTCTGCTGTTAAAATGTTTTCCAACTATCATGAACTATTTAAACTTATTTTATGAGCAAAGCTTTCGCCCACTTAATTTCACGTATCAGTATCTTAATGCCTTGGCTATGGATATCGGTAAAAAGGCTCAGTATTTTTTTTTTAATGTACTGGCTTTTTCTTTCCTTTTGGCCATTGTGTTAGCGTGGTTTTAACAGAGATTGTGATTTAGGGCCATTTTGATGGCATATTTAAATGCAATCTTTGTCTCTTCTATGTCCTGAGGTGCACCATTCCTTTGTACTGCAAAACAAAGACCAGAAAGTTGAAACCATCTCCTTTTTCCTCGACTTCAATAAGAAAAGGGGGAAAACACAAAGCTTTTCAAAAGGTGTTTCCTTTGCCAAGGCTTGGTGAGAGAAGACCAGCTGATATTCTCCTCTGCAAGAAGTTCACATTTCAACAAAGTCTGGAACCAAATAATCTCATATAGAATAAAATATATTTCTCCTGCTTTAAACAGAAAGCATTGGCTTGGATCCAGGTCTGCTGTGCTACAGATATAGACCAGTATGAAGTAAGCAGCACATAAGCGGCACACCAGTCAATGTATGTAAATACAGTGGTACCTCGGGTTAAGTACCCCATTCGTTCCGGAGGTCTGTACTTAACCTGAAACTGTTCTTAACCTGAAGCACCACTTTAGCTAATGGGGCCTCCTGCTGCTGCCGCACCACCGGAGCACGATTTCTGTTCTCATCCTGAAGCAAAGTTCTTAACCTGAAGCACTATTTCTGGGTTAGCGGAGTCTGTAACCTGAAGCGTCTGTAACCTGAAACGTATGTAACACGAGGTACCACTGTACACCAAAATCTTGAGGGAGAATTTCCTGAAGAAAGAAATTAATATTGTAGCTTAAGCTGAGAAGGAATGTAACATATGGACTGTAAGCAGAGACGTTTGTACTTGTCTGTTCAGATATTGTTTAGAAATTTTATTTAAACACTAATAAGTTTTGGTTTGTGCCACCAGTGAATGTTTATAAATATATCAAAACCATGAGAGAGAATTTACTGAAGAAGCCCAAGACTCTTTATGGACGAAACAGGTGACAAACGCCAGCACCCTGTCTAACTCTCGTGTGTAACATCATGGACACTTCATTTGATCAAACTTATCTTCGCTGATATCTAACCCTTGAGTGTAGCATCGCCGACACTTCATTTGATTAAACTTACCTTTGTTGATATCTACAGGAGCCTGGCTAAAGGAACTTTAAAGACTGAATCTTCCTTTTGGACACAATTTGAATGAGTTTTCTGTTTGTGGCTTCTATAGTAGATCTTGTACCTTGTTCTCGCAATTTTTGGATTATTAATATAAGATTTTAAAGATTTCAAAGCAATGACAAACCTAG
This sequence comes from Podarcis siculus, assembly GCA_034642415.1. NCBI lineage: Eukaryota > Metazoa > Chordata > Lepidosauria > Squamata > Lacertidae > Podarcis > Podarcis siculus. Next base: position 1,090,950 of record JAXCMG010000103.1, read on the forward strand.
ACAGCACCTTAAAAAGTAGAGACATCACCTTGCCAACAAAGGTCCGTATAGTAAAAGCTATGGTTTTCCCAGTAGTGATGTATGGAAGTGAAAGCTGGACCATCAAGAAGGCTGATCGCTGAAGAATTGATGCTTTTGAATTATGGTGCTGGAGGAGGCTCTTGAGAGTCCCATGGACTGCAAGAAGATCAAACCTATCCATTCTTAAGGAAATCAGCCCTGAGTGCTCACTGGAAGGACAGATCCTGAAGCTGAGGCTCCAGTACTTTGGCCACCTCATGAGAAGAGAAGACTCCCTGGAAAATACCCTGATGTTGGGAAAGATGGAGAACACAAGGAGAAGGGGATGACAGAGGACGAGATGGTTGGATAGTGTTTGCTAAGCTACCAACATGAGTTTGGCCAAACTGCGGGAGGCAGTGGAAGACAGAAGTGCCTGGCATGCTCTGGTCCATGGGGTCACGAAGAGTCGGACACGACTAAATGACTAAACAACAACAACAATATAAGATTTAGAACGTAGAATGGTTTGGTAGTGTTTTGTGTGCCGCTTATGTGCTGCATACTTCATACTGGTGCTGCAGATATAAGCTGCAGAGGAGGCTCTCCATCTATGAACGAGAAGATCCCATGGGTGGAAGGGGAAAGAGGCAATTTTCAGCTATTTCCTTTTCCTCTGCAAATCTCAGTTCCACTTCCCACACTCTTCCAGTGAGACCCCAACTCCAAAAAGATGGGAGGGGCAGAGAAGAGCACATAGGGAAAAGGAAATTTGAAACAATCACAAATTAGCAGAAATCTTCCACCTGTGAGAGAATCCGCTTTGTGGGATTCCAGTCGATCCCACTCATTACTGTCTCAGGAATTCTCGGAAAAGAACATCATAGTCTCAACTTTTGGATGATAAAATACAGACTAAACTCTTGTGGCAAGCTCCGAAATGTAACTGGATTAAAGGCCTTATTAATGTAATATAAAGTGGCTTGCACATGATACGCATTTAACAGAGAGGAAAATCCACCAACGATCCCCTTTTGCTGTTTGTTTACATTGTGCTATAAATTTGACATGGTGTAAAGTGTAAAAACTAAGAAAATGTGTGATTGTTAAAATGACAAACGCACATATACAAATCGTAAACCCCAAAGGCCATCTAATTTATCCCAATTTTCTCTCTCTTTAGCCAATGCACTTGTCTCCCGGAAGGGAAACTTGAGGTGATTTTTTTTTGGGGGGGGTGGGGAGGAATCTGGTATCCCATTTTTCAGTGAGTAATAATAATAATCATTTATTTATATGCCACTCATAGACATGCAAAGGACTTTAGCTATTGTGCAAAGAGGATCAACCTGCTGATTGATCTCAGAGTTTGGAGTCCAGCTGAGGGTTTTCTCTCCCTTTTCAATTTCTCAGTGTAAATATTGCATCCATTTTTTTAATATATATTCTTATTTCCAGAAATACTGATTACAGCAAAGTAGTGAGTGGGTCAAGAGACGCGGGTGGCGCTGTGGGTAAAACCTCAGCGCCTAGGACTTGCCGATCGCATGGTCGGCGGTTTGAATCCCCGCAGTGGGGTGCGCTCCCATCGTTCGGTCCCAGCGCCTGCCAACCTAGCAGTTTGAAAGCACCCCCGGGTGCAAGTAGATAAATAGGGACCACTTACCAGCAGGAAGGTAAACGGCGTTCCGTGTGCTGCTCTGGCTCGCCAGATGCAGCTTGTCACACTGGCCACGTGACCCGGAAGTGTCTGCGGACAGCGCTGGCTCCCGGCCTATAGAGTGAGATGAGCGCACAACCCTAGAGTCTGGCAAGACTGGCCTGTACGGGCAGGGGTACCTTTACCTTTACCTTAGTGAGTGGGTCGAGTGTTGCTTTTTAAAAAAAGAAATGAGGCCTAATAACCAGTTGTTTGATATGTAAAGCAAGAGGTATCAGGACCTTATCTCGCCTAGCGGTCATGTCTCTTACCTCAATGTCAGGATTAAAGGATCTGTGAATTTCTGTTCTCTGCATTTGTCGTTTTTCCCAGCGGTAAATTCAGTTCTCCACATTTCTGTAGCGATCTGTATATTTTAAAAAATCCTTATGGAAATTTGTCAGCATTTTACAGCAAATGTCTCTAAATAAACAAAATTTTGCATGCATTTTTTATTCATGTACACATTTTTGCAAACAGTTTCCCATAATATATTTTAGTGTGTGACCATCCTGGCCATCTTGAAATGAAATAGATCCATCAGCCTCTGAGAGAGGACCATCCTCATAGTTTCTGCAGGGAGGGAAAGGGGACTGAGAGCCATAATAATAAATTATTTATAACCCCCCACCCCCAATCTGACTGGGTTTCCCCAGCCACTCTGGGCGGCTCCCAACAGAATATTAAAAACACGATAAATCTCAACATGTAGTTACTTGACTATGACAAGGTGCTGATGTCAATATCCCCCACTTTTGTTCCTCCCACCACCACCCCAGGCCCCAGTCCCTGTGAATTTCTGATCTGCTAAATTCTTCCCTGGTTCAGGTTTTTCTGGCATCACCTAGTAGTCTCACCCAGGAGACCAGTATTTTTAAAAATGAAAAGATGGCAGCACTACAGGTAAACGCCAAAAAAACCCCACATGGCCGCAAATTACAACGATAAGTTGGACTTCAAAGAATATTTCATCATTACCGCACCAAACTTTGACAGCTTCTGTAAATAGAATGTTTAGGATAAATGAACTTCAGCTACAATGGAATCCAGACTTTTAAATTCCTGCTTTTGTCAGCATCTACAGTGCTAAGCACTTTAGCAGATCATCCTCCCCTCCCCCTTTACTAAAAATTATTCTGGTAGGAAATTGTGCTAAATCGTAAGCCTTCCAGCAAGCTTAATTAGCGAAGTGTACAATGGAGAACATCTTTCTCACATCAGAGCATGTTCTGCTCCTCCCAATTAGTAGGACAGTTACAAATAGTGCTAAATCGCTATTTGCACTCCTCCAGCAAAGCCGTGTGATCCTGGGCTGTCCCAAGAACTCTGCGGAACCTAAACCGCTTACAAGCTCATATATGCCTGTACCATTTTTGCATTCTTATTCTTAGCAATGCCTTGCCTAATTAAGAGCTTTATACTGCCGAGCAGAATAAAACATGCTGAGCCCAAGCCACTTCACTTGATCATGGGAAATCGTGAATAAAAGTGGAAATACCTTTCAATTTCTGAAGCAAGTGTTCCTTCATTGTGAAGCATGCAGAGTTTGTTGAGCAGGATTTCTGGAAGTTAAATATAACCCCCCACAATAGCATGTTATCAGAAAAACAGAGCCAGGGTTGGAAATGAAATGAGATGGCTCCTAAAATGCTCTCCTCTGAATTTTCGGTACTGAATATTCACAGGGTCACAAGAGCATAAGAAAAGCCTCCTGGATGAGACCAATGGCCCATCTAGTCCAACATCTTGCACTCACACTGACCAACAAGAGGTCTGTGGGAAGTCTATGTCTATGTAGAAGACTATTTACAACTTTACTACCACGCGGATAGTAAGGCAGACTTCAGTCTTCCATGCTGCCTGCACTCAGCTCAGCAGTCTCTCCCTTGCAGGAATCACACAAGTAGATAGATAGATAGATAGATAGATAGATAGATAGATAGATAACTGCTGTAGACTAAAGAATCTTGCACCTTGATGCTTTAAGACTTTTCAAGAATCTTCTCACAGTTTCTGGAAACAAATGGTCCTTTCTCACTTGCTCTAACACACAACTTCAGTTTTTGGTCAATACTTAAAATTAGCTTGATATCAAATTCGGCTCATCCTATTATGAATTCCCAGGGTACTTTTATTCCCTGAAGGCCAGTGATTCCCTCCTCCTTTAACATTCAAATGCTAGGAAGGCAGCTAGGCACATTAAAAACCACAGTGGAAACATTCATTATAAGTCATTTCACTAATAGTCAGGGCACTTTAGGATTAAAAGTTTAATTATATTTGGGTAAAAATGTGGAAGGAAGCTAATTAGAGGCATCCCACCCGACTTTGAAGAGGCTTCATTCAGTCTCTGCAAACATTACTAATACCAAATGATGTTATAGACAGCTTGCAGCAGAACCTGCAAAACCAAACATGGGAGTACAACATGCATCGCAAGAAAAACAAGTCTTCCAAGACTTACCACTTAAAGAAGCCACAAAATGAAACACACACAACTGAAAATAAACACACAGACATAATCATACAAAGCTTTCCCTCTATTTTGTTTTCTTTTATGCTTGTAAAGTAGAGGACAATTATGAAACAGATTCTGAGGCAAATGTACTACAATTTGTGGGAATTTCAACAAGGCATGTGGCCACATCCAGTCCTATACTTCAGTATTGCAGAACATCAGAAATGAAGCCCATTTTCTTGTAAACAAGACTGCACACACACTATATATTTAAAGTTTCCCCAAAGTATCCTGGGAACTGTAGTTTGTTTGTTTTTTAATAAATTTTTATTGATTTTCCAACATAAATTAAAAACAATACACAACACAGTACATAAACAAACAAACATATAAACACGTATAATTTCATAACCTCTTTTTCATTAACCCTATTTCACCGACTTCCCCATGCCTCCCTTTTCTGCATCCCTGTTTAATAATTTTCTTCAGCAACCCCTCACTTCTATTAACTTTTAAACTCTTTTCCTTTCCTTCTTTTACCCAATCATTTACAGCTGGAATCTTATTTTTTTTACATTACCCTTGACATTTTAGCATTCATTAATTTTATAGTAGTTTTTAAGATAAGCTTTGAATTTCTTCCAATCTTCTTCCACCGTCTCTCTTCCTTGGTCACTGCCAGTCATCTCAGCCAGTCCCATGTAGTCAATCACCTTCGTCTGCCATTCTTCCAGTGTGGGTAGTTCTTGTGTCTTCCAATACTTTGCTAAGAGAACTTCTGCTGCTGTTGTAGCATACATAAAAACATCCTATCCTTCCTTAATACCATTTGGCCAACCATGCCCAAGAGAAAGGCCTCTGGTTTCTTGTGAAAGGTGCACTTAAGAACCTTCTTAATTTCATTATAGATCATTTCCCAGAAGACCTTAATCTTTGGGCACATCCACCAAAGATGATAAAAAGTACCTTCAGCTTCATTACATTTCCAGCATTTATTATTGGGCATATGGTATATTTTTGTAAGCTTGACTGGGGTCATGTACCACCTGTAGATCATTTTCATAATATTCTCTCTTAGGGCATTACATGCCGTAAATTTGATACCAGTGGTCCATAACTGTTCCCAGTCAGCAAACATAATGTCATGACCAATGTCTTGCGCCCACTTAATCATAGCTGATTTAACTGTTTCATCTTGTGTATTCCACTTCAACAGCAAGTTGTACATTCTTGACAAGTTCTTAGTATTGGGTTCTAACAATTCAGTTTCTAATTGGGAACTGTAGTTTGTTAAGGGTGCTGGGAATTGTAACTCTTCGAGGAGAAAACTATACTACCCAGGATTCTTTGGAGGAAGCCATGTGCTTCGAATGTACAAAGCTCAAGTTACATTTTTGTCTTCTTTTTGAATGCATACAACCTTGCTGGTCAATGATATCATTACGACTATGTCTCAGAATCTCCAGTCCATTAACAATGTTGTTGTTTGTTTTATGTTTTTGCTGCATTCTTGGGTGATTTGTCATTCTTGCACATACAGAGAGCTAGACTTCTAAAAAAAATATATGATTACAAATTTAATTTCTTTGTTTCTTCCTTAAGATGGTTATGGTGGTGGTATACTAATAAAGGAACTAGGTAACTAAGGAAGTTTAAACATTTTTTCATTATGGACCCAATAAGTTCATGTTTGAGATGATTAAGAATGCCTGGGGAACTTTTCTCTAGATGCACTGTTTCCTTTAGCTTGTTCGCAGCTACAGAAAAGAAAAAGGGATCAGTCCAAACCCTGGTCTGCACACAAGTGCCCCCCTGTACTTCTTTAGTTTCCCTAAATAATGTAAGCCTATGGCCCAGGGTATAGGGGCGTGGGTGGCGCTGTGGGTTAAACCACAGAGCCTAGGGTTTGCCGATCAGAAGGTCGGCGGTTTGAATCCCCGTGAGAGGGTGAGCTCCCGTTGCTCGGTCCCAGCTCCTGCCAACCTAGCAGTTCGAAAGCACATCAAAGTGCAAATAGATAAATAAATAAACGGTGTTTCCGTGCACTGCTCTGGTTCGTCAGAAGCAGCTTAGTCATGCTGGCCACATGGCCCGGAAGCTGTACGCCGGCTCCCTCAGCCAATAAAGCGAGATGAGCACCACAACCCCAGAGTCGTCCACGACTGGACCTAATGGTCAGGGTTCCCTTTACCTTTATGGCCCAGGGTATAAGCAAAAGCAATAAACTTAAATGAAAAAAGGAAACTCCACAGAACATATTTAGCTGTTGCAGAGGAGAACAGCCAATCATTGTCTCAAGAGGCAACAGCAGCCTCAACCCCCAAGAAAGGAGCACATGGCTTCAGGCCAAGAGCTCTTGGGTGGACAAACATTCTCACGAGTAGCTGGATATCTCCCTCCTGTTTAAAAGTGTGTCATGTACTCAGGGTCAATTACTGGGCTGCTCCTGTGCAGTCTCATATCTCTGTTTCACATCCTGGTCCCTGGCCTTGTCCCTGAACTTATCTGAAGGATTCTTCAAGCACCTATCCTGAGCTGAATTTGTTAAGTATAATGGTTTAATTCCCTGAATTGGAAATGTTTGCTTATGTTGAATTGCTGGGGGCAGTTCCTATGGCAATAGCTCTCATGTGATTGGCTGACTGTGAGTCACATGATAGAAGCATTCCATTCTATTGTGACTGTTATTCAAGTAACTGTCATTTTAATTCTCTTTTTCTGCTTCTCTCTCTATCTCTCTGTTTTTGTGTGTGTGTGTGTGTGTGTGAGAGAGAGAGAGAGAGAGGAGAATGGCTGCTGAGAGAGACATCCCAGGATACTGCTGAGGACAGTGTGTATTAGTGTGTGATCTGTCTGAAGTGATCCCTAAACATTTATAGGGAGAAGCCTGAGCATGAGGTTGTAAGTATATTCTTCTAAGTTATATGTTTGTGAAAGTAAAGGTTTTAAAAATATATGTATAAAGAGTCTGGACATTGCATATCATCAATACACACACACACCAGAACTGATCCTTGCTGGTGCCCACAGGGTTCTGAACTAATCCCTGTTCTTCTCTGGTTACTGAGTTTGCATGGTCAATCTGCTAATGGGTTAGCTTCTTTACTTATAAGAAAGTGGCACCTGTTGCTGTTCTTGGGTGGGAACCAGGACATCCTGAAACGTTGATTTATTTGGGGTGCTACAACTGAGAAGATGCTCTGCTTTGAAGCCATCTACAACATCTCTCTTGCCAATAGCATATGAACCACGACCCTAAAGATCTTAAGGTTCAGGTAGGTGGAGATATTTCAAGTAACATGGTCCCAAGCTGTTATCAAGTTAGGATATTATCATCTGTGTTTGGATGTGCGACAGCTGAAATAGCTAAAATCACAATTGGGCAAGTGGTTGCCAAGGAAAAACCCTTTTTCTTGGTGGTGGCATAATTACTGTACAGGGCAGCTTCCTTGGTCAATATGTAGTCTGAGGCTTAGACCTATTATTCACCCAGGCATTCACCTGATTATGGATGCTGTTCTATTTCATTACTATTCTTCCCTTCTGCTTGTTGGTCTATTTTACTTGTATAGCTGATTTGTTCTTGATATTTTGCCTATATTTGTCCTAGCCGCTCTGAGAAGTTTGTGATTTAAAAGAATTTTTTTACATAAGCAAGTGATGGAAAGACCCTGTAACCATTTCAAAAATAAAAATCCAAGATGTTCTTACAATAAACATTTCTTAAATTATTAAACTTAATAAACATAAGGCACCAAGATTTGGCTTGAAACCGAAGATTTATTTTAGCTGATGGATTTGACTGTGGGACAGGGTCTTCGAAGGGGAATGTCTGTATGAAGCAAGTCCATGTGGTGTATAAACTAAAATGAACATTTTAAAAGTAATTGCAAACCCTTCTGTAGCAGACTGTTTTCTGAAATTTTTATTACTCGTGGCTAAAACTATTGTATCAATAAGTGAGCAGCTGTCTGAGATCTGTCTGGGATTCAGTGTCTCTAGTTCGCTATAAATATTCCAAGCAGCTTCTCTGAAATGTCAACTTTCTTATCCTACATATGGCTCCTTCAAAAGATCTAGGAGAGGAGACAAGCAATATGCTTCCAGTTTCCTGTTCTCATTAACAAACTTTTCAAGCTGCCCCATGACACTGCCAGAAGCAATGTAGGCATTAATTAATATCTGTGTACACTGCCTTGGTTCATTCAAGCTCGGTTTGCAATTGAGCAAGGACTGGTTTCAGATTTTCTCTGGCTTGCCGATTGGCTATTGACCAATACACAAGCGAAGTGGAGAGTGTCTGGGGATGGAGGTCAAGGGTGATGGTACTGTAGATCAGCAGGCCATCACAACCCGAGGCAATGCAGCTCTTTTTTACAGAGGATGCTGAGAGAGAGATCCAGGAATAAGTCCAGGATAATCTGTAACTAGAGGTCACCTGTCAACAGTTATAAATGTTTGATGGACAAAGATCACATAGATATGGAATTTAAGACTAAACAGGATATATCTGATTATGCAGATAATGGAATGGTGTTTTTTTAATGGTATACATAAATATGCATTAGATACTGTGACGGGAGAATCATTATAAACTGCTACTATTAAACAGATGGTGTTATACTTCCACCAGATTACAAAAGACGTTTGTTAATCTAAATAATTCTTGTTGTTAAGACAAAGTAAAAGGTCTCTCTCTCTCTCTCTCTCTCTCTCTCTCTCTCTCTCTCTCTCTCTCTGCATATTATGAGTTTTGAGTCTTCACTTTCTACCTTATTTTTCGCCCCATAGGACGCACCTAGTTTCTTTTGTGGGGGGAAATAAAAAAAAATATCCCCCCCCCGAGCGGAGCTGGCACAGGGGAAGCCCGAGCTTCCCCCGACCCCAACCCCCAGAACAGGCTGCCGCCCCAAGCCTCGTGCGCCCGGCGGGACCTCCCGGCGGGTGCGGGAGGCTTGCGGACACCTTCCCGAAGCACGGGGCGTCCTCCGGAGGGCACCCCGTGCTTCGGGATGCAGGCTGCCGCCCCAAGCCTTGCACACCCTGCGGGACCTCCCGGCGGGTGCGGGAGGCTTGCGGACACCTTCCCGAAGCACGGGGCGTCCTCTGGAGGGCGCCCTGTGCTCCGGGCTGCAGGCTGCTGCCCGCAAGCCTTGTGAGCCCGCAGGAACTCC
>JAXCMG010000103.1:1107063-1184075 GCA_034642415.1 Podarcis siculus
TGTTCCAGTAACAAGAAGCCGAAAGCACCAGCCTGAAGATGACGAGTGAGACCTCGTCGAAACGTCGCCTAGACACCCCAACTTTTACACGGGAAGACACCCGAGGACACCAAAACCTGCATTCCTGTACCCGTGAAAATCTACGAAAGCATATATATATATATATATATATATATATATATATATATTAAAAAAGGGGGATTAGGCAAATTCAGGGAGGATAAAGCTATCAGTAGCCTCATGCAGCAGGGATCTTCTCAAGCTCTCAAAGAAGGAATGAAAACTCTCATTTGTTGTCCGCACCTAGTGCTCTGTGGTCCGCTGCCGCTGGATGTGGAGATTTAATTCCACTTAGCTATTGTAGTTAATATCTCTTGATGGGCCTCACCACTGTCTCCTCTCAGTCTATTTTTGTTTGTTTAGGGTTTCAGCTGCCTGCAAAACTTGATGTCAGGAAAGAATGTTGTTTTCCCCTCAGGCCGTTTGGATATTGGACATGTTTTTGTTTGTAGAAACCTTCCGAATGACTGAAAGATCCCCATTAAACTGTTCATAGAAGTGAAAGGCAGGGCACCAAAATAAGAGACATTCATTACGTAAAGCGAACAGTGGGGGATATTTCCGAACACGAAAGGGAGGACATGACAGTGCCCTTTAAAGTGTGTTTCTCTCAACGGCGGCAAGCAAATCTTCTCTGGGTTCAATTACATGCCTGTCAGGCCTGAAGTGGAACCAACCACCATGCCAGGAAAATGCAGCTGTGACAATTCCCTGTCTGCATTAAAACGAACATCTCGTTGGCAATTGACAATCTCAAAATGCACTGAGACTCCCTGATCTTTTTCTTTTCTCGCCTGTCCTGTCAGCTGCATTCTCCTCCCCTTTACAATCTTGATTGCTTTATAAATAAAGGATCCTCTGCACACGGAAGCCTCTTCTAATGTGTACAGGTGTTTATGGTTGGTTTCTTTCAAAATTGGGTTTCAGTTATTGCTTAGCTTTCCACAAATGCAATCCCAATGGAGTTTTCTTTAAAAAGTTTAGGGCGGGAGGGGAGAAAGAGGTTTGCTTCAGAACATAATTCAGGCGTGACATGTCTCTTTCACTGACTGTGATAATTTGGATAGCCTGCTTCAGAGACTGTCCTCCTAAGAGCATCTACAGGCATATTTCGTTTATTCAAATGATGCCTTTTTTATCCAGGGAGAATCGGAGATTTTTCATGGAACCATATTCCAAGGTAGCAGGGGGCACAGAGTTGAGAAGGAGGAGAGAGAGAACAGGGAAAAGCTGGCTGCAAACAATAAGAGTTTCTATGACTGGGACAAACCTTGTTATGTTGAGTTCGTATTTTGCACAATTTGTATACGGTGTCTGTTTGATAATGTGTGGTTTGCTATGCCTAATAAAGGATCTTGATTGATTGAACAAGAGTTTCAGTCTGAGTTTGATCTGGAAAAGAGGTAGGGAACTATTTTGGGAGGAGGGGAGCTAGATCAGAAAGTGACCAACCCTCCGCAGGCCACATTTGGCTGAAGCAGACCCATGCCCCTTCACCATATGATGACAAGGGCAGGAAAGCTAAAACCATGGCTGCAGTGGCACTATCAGGAGTGTGTGCACCACATAGCCGGGCACTTTTTGTTTGCCAGGGAAGGGACAGAGAAACAATCAACAGACGGCTCAACTGTCCCGTTTTAAGAGGGATATCCCAGATTTCCAGAAGCTGACCCAGTTTCTAATCCCAATCCCGGATGTTGGGGAAAATATATAATTCATCTTAAAAACCATTGTAACACTTGTAGTTTAATGGTAAATTTTGGACACAACGGAGAGGTAAAAGGTTTGGATTATTATAAAAGATGTAGGAGGAAGTGATTAACTCACTCTATGTGGGGCTACCCTTGAGACTGACCCGGAAACTCCAGCAGGTACAGAGTCTCCTTACGGGGTCCTCACTGTGGGATCACATTCAGCCGGTGCTATACCAGCTGCACTGGCTCCTGGTGGAGTACAGGATCAGGTTTAAGGTGCTGGTTTTAACCTTTAAAGCCCTATATGGCCTAGGACCCTCGTACCTATGGGACCGCCTCTCCTGGTATGTCCCACAGAGGACCTTACGGTCTTCAAATAAAAACATCTTGGAGATCCTGGGCCACAGGGAAGTTAGGCTGGCCTCAACCAGAGCCAGGGCTTTGCTGGTTGAAGCAATGGCTACTTCTGGAGGATACAGACATTTTGGATCTGGAAGGATATGACAACAGTTTCGGTTGGCATGCATATTTGTGGTATGACAAGGTAAAAGTGTACAAAAGCTTTAAAAACCATATTGTTAGGAAAGCACTGTATAATGTTTGGAATAGATACAAAGATCTATTGGAAAGTAAAACCCCCAGGTGGTTATCACCAATGGAAGCTAAAGCAGTGAAAAAACTTAACATGGACTCTAATTGGCCTAAATATTGTGAAATTTTAGAACAAGATGGTGAAAAGTTGAAGCTTCAAAGTTTTGAGAAGTTAAAGCACAAAGTTCGAGATTGGTTACATTATCGTCAGATAAATGAGACATTTAAGCAAGACAGGAAACTTGGTTTTCAGAAGGAGAGGTCAAAGTTAGAAACATAATTGCTAGAACCCAATACTAAGAATCTATCTAGAATGTATAATTTGCTGCTGAAATGGAATACACAGGATGAAACGGTCAAATCAGCTATGATTAAATGGGCACAGGATATTGGTCATGAAATTATGTTTGCTGACTGGGAACAGTTATGGACCACCGGTATTAAATTTACAGCATGTAGTGCCTTGAAAGAGAACATAATGAAAATGATCTATAGGTGGTACATGACCCCAGTCAAGCTTGCAAAGATCTACCATTTACCCAATAATAAATGTTGGAAATGCAATGAGACTGAAGGCACTTTTTACCATCTCTGGTGGACCTGCCCAAAGATTAAGGCCTACTGGGAAATGATCTATAATGAAATTAAGAAAGTCCTTAAGTGGACATTTGTAAAGAAACCGGAGGCTTTCCTCTTGGGCATGGTCGGCCAACTGGTACCAAAAAGGGATAAGACATTCTTTATGTATGCAACCACAGCAGCAAGAATTCTGTTGGCAAAGTATTGGAAGATGCAAGAACTACCAACTCTGGAAGAATGGCAGACGAAGGTGACAGAATATATGGGACTGGCAGAGATGACCGGCAGAATCCGTGACCAGAGGAAAGAGACAGTGGAGGAGGACTGGGGAAAATTTAAAATATATCTCAGAAATTGTTGTAAAATTGTGGACTGATAAGATGTTAAGGGGTAAGAAACAAAGAATTACAGCTGTAAATGTTAATCTTAAGTAAATCTAAAAGAGACCTGATTAGAAAATTGACTGAAGGGTTGCTAAAAAAAAAAAAAAAATGGCTAAATAAGGATGCGGTGAAAGGGAGGTATGGGGAAGTCAAATTTTGTTGTATGTTTTTGATATATGTTTGGTTTGTCTTTTGTATGTTTAGAAAACTAATAAAAATTATTATAAAAAAAAAACAACCAGAGCCAGGGCTTTTTCAGCCGTAGCCCCGATCTGGTGGAACGCTCTGTCACAAGATACTAGGGCCCTGCAGGACTTGACATCTTTCTGCAGGGCCTGCAAGGCAGAGATGTTCCACATCGCCTTTCCACTCTGCCTCTGGGCTCCAGATGTGAACACCCACTGAAAACCTCATTTCCACACCTTCAGTTAAGGCTGCAAGGAGAGGCCGCCCCACATAAACCAGCTATTGTTGCACTATTGACTCTTCTCCAGGAAGTGCTGTTTTCCCAGTGAAAACCCACTCCTTAGCTCTAAATTGAAATAAACAGCATTCCTCAGAAAAGCTGGATGGCATTTGCTCATTTCATCAATTGGTTGGTGATACAGTGGTACCTCGGGTTACAGATGCTTCAGATTACAGATTCCACTAACCCAGAAATAGTACCTCGGGTTAAGAACTTTACATCAGGATGAGAACAGAAATTGTGTGGTGGCGGTGCAGTGGCAGCGGGAGGCCCCATTAGCTAAAGTGGTACCTCAGGTTAAGAACAGTTTCACATTAAGAACGGACCTCCAGAACTAATTAAGTTCTTAACCCGAGGTACCACTGTATTTCTATTCCTCTTTTTATTCCTCTAAATCTCAAAGCTGCATACAAACAGTAACAGCAGCTTAATAGAGCACGATAGGACATTTCAAATACAGCATAAATCTCATAAAATGGTTAACAAATCATCAATAAGGTAATTACAATCTATGAAACACTATTAACGAAACAGCAACCAGAAAACAAGCTGAACATCACGACCGCAGCAAAAGTCATATTATATGACTTAACTAATCAACATGGCATTTATAATCTATAAGCAGCATTAACAAAATAGCAATTTAGGAAAAATAAGCTAAGCACTAAAGAGTAGTGGAACAAGAGAAAGTGTGGACAAGCTTTATGTCATGTTGGTGGATAGACCTGGTCTAGCACCCTACAGCCTAACCCTGTAAGAGTGCTTATTTTCTGAAGATATGGGCTCCTTACAACACAAGGTAATTATTTTCAGGGTGACTATTCTTTCTGTTCACCTCTTTTGACTTCTTACTTTTCATTAAAAAGAAAACTCCTTTGCTTTAACTTCCATTTTAACTACTTTGCATAACACCCCATTTCCCTAATGAAAACCTTTAAAGTGTATCTTGTTAAATTGAAGCAGCATTAAAGCCTTCTATCAAACACGCATTCACAACTAAAGCAAACGTTGATATCAGCCCACATATAAAGCGGGAGCATTATCTCGGGGGTTAAAAGGAGTTGTTTAAATGAGAAAGCTGTGTACGAGAGATTCTGATTTTTAATGGTTGGGATCTAATATGGATTATAATCAAAGGCATGGGTAGCTATTTGAATTGACTCAATTCCAGTGCTTTAAATGTATTCATGAGACTGTGGAAACACACAGCAACCTAATCTAGCATGGAAATAGTGCTCATGAGGATAAAAAGAAAATTGTTTTATGCTCAGGTTCATTTGCCTCCAAAAATCACTTAAGTTGGATCTCTTGCATGCTTAATTTTATTATTTCACTGAATCAGACAATGTCTTCTTAATAGGGAGAAAAATCTAAGCCGAGTGGAAGCTTTCCCCTTATGTAGGGGACTAGGTGGTCTGTGATTGTATTCTGTTTTTGAAGAATGTGCAACGGTTAAGTCAAAAGGCATACAAGATACTCCAAAAAAATACCACGGCAGGGACAAAAAAAATTGCCTTTATGGAATCTTTATCCACCCTAAACTCAGGACAGCAGTAAGTAAACTTGCTAACCTTGAATCCTACTCAGTCTTCTGGATTACACAAGCCATTTCCCTAAAGAGAGAAGGAAAACCTTCATAAATGCACTTGAAAACAGGGTGTTTTAATCACACACAGTTTCCACTTGTTTTTTAAGATTGTGTACTGTTACCAATTGTGACTAAATGCATGCCGATGAAGTTAAATGGGCAGTCAGAGTTAAAATATGAAAAGATCTCATACAAAGATATTTTCCCCCAAAAGAGAGATGGCTTGATGTAACAAATATTCACATGGTCATTAGCAGCACTTTGTTGCATTCAGAGAGAATGTGAGCTTGGCGAGGAAAGCCTTTCATCCATTTCAGTTTTCATCCGTTTGAACTTGGCCTTCTATGATTCATATCTTCTCCCCTGCATTTTGCATGGCTTTCAGACTTGTAAGATGGGAAGCCCCATTAGTAGAATACTCCTAGGCTGGTCATAGCAAGGTGTGCTACAGAAGATTCTACATCAGGCATGGCCAAACTTGACCTTCCAGCTGTTTTGGGACTACAATTCCCATCATCCCTGACCACTGGTCCTGTTAGCTAGGGATGATGGGAGTTGTAGTCCCAAAACAGCTGGAGGGCCAAGTTTGGCCATGCCTGCTCTACGTGAAGAGCTGAACAGGAAAGAGGCACAATGTTATCCCATTTATTCCTTCCTTATCTAAGGAATAAATCAGCCCTGCACAACATACGACCTGCACAATGCATGACCCATCCACTAGTGGATTGCTTGATTGGCCAGCAAACTCACCTGACCTGAACCCCATAGAGAATCTATGGGGCATTGCCAAGAGACAGATGGGCGACATGAGACCGAGCAATGCAGAAGAACTGAAGGCTGCTATTGAAGCATCCTGGTCTTCCATAACACCTCAGCAGTGCCACAGGCTGACAGCATCCATGCCACGCCGCATTGAGGCAGTAATTGATGCAAAAGGGGCCCAAACCAAGTACTGAGTACATAAGCATGCTTCTACTTCTCAGAGGTCCAATATTGCTCTATTTGCAGTCCTTGTTTTGCTGATTTCATTTAATATTCTAATTTTCTGATATTGTTAATTTGGGGTTTTCATCAGCTGTACGCCATGGTCATCACAATTATAACAAATAAAGGCTTGAAATATCTCACCTGGCATGTCATCAGTCTATCTTATATTTTAGTTTCACCTTTTAAGTTGAATTACTGAAATAAATGAACTTTCCCACAATATTCTAATTTTCCGAGTTTCACCTGTATGATAGGCTACCAGGACCTTGAAAAAACTTTTGTTTTGATTTCTTTGGCTGAGGAGGGACCAAGCTAGTGCAAGACATTTTGGCACCTGAGGCAAGCTGCAAAATGGCATCTCCTTTCCCATTGGGGAAGAAGGGGTGAGTGAAAACCTACATCAAGATCGGGGGGGGGGGGGGGAGAGATAAAGATCTACATTGGGATTTGCTGCCCTTGTGGAACATGCCGCCTGAGGCAGTTGTCTCACTTTGCCTCATGAGTGGACCGGCCCTGAAGAGAGAGGTAGTCAAACAGCTGAAGCATTTCAGGCCCCTGCTGTACAACAGGTTAAGGAAAGGAGGGAGTATAGATGAAGGTAGGGACTGGCGTCTGAATGGCACGGCAACACCTTTTAAAATTGTTGGCCGCAACAGAAGTGTGTACTTCTTTAAGCAGCAAACTCTCTTGGTCTTACACTGAGGTGGTGTCAGGTCCTCTTGAGACTAGAATGGGCAGCACTCAGCTATTTCTGAGTGTGACTGTCTCATCTACCTGGCAGTGAAATATTCTCTGATTCTGGACTGGCCGACTCAATGTTTTGGGTCAGCCATTGGGTCCTCTTGGACAGAAAGGGCTAAAAAAGACTTTCAGTTTTAGTAGGCAGACAGACGAATATCCCACCCCTAAACCACCGAACACCCCTAGCTCACCTCTTCCAGTCATGGGGCCGCCTCCTGACAGCAAGGAACCTCCCCCTTTGGGGAAGATGGCTGAGAGTAAATCTGATGCCAAGATGGCTCTGACTCCACCCCCATTTCCAAGCGCATGATGCTGGCAGCTACAGTGCAGACGAGCATTTATCAGCTAGCCTACTCAAAGCAATGCTTGTTCAGTTGACCAATCCTAGGACTTGGGATGCTTGCTGTACAAACAGATGTGCCCACTTCACAAGGAGGGTGCAAGAGGCTTGTCACTTGTTGGATGAACACCTTCGTCATGCATTCTCACCTCTTGTTGCACCTGCTGAACCTCGGAAGCTTTAGTTTGCCTTATGCACCATTCTGATTTGAGCATTAAAGTCTTTGGTAGAACTGGAGCTGGGAGTTCAAGTTCTTTGTCTGGCAACAGAGCACAGGAAACGGAGATTTAATTCATTTGCAACTTTTGAAAAAGGCACATGCTATAAAGAACATGACCACATTAAAAACCTGAGGCTTGATATGCATGGCTTGATATTCCAATGTTCTAAGAGATGCCATACATCCAGATTTTCCCAGACATCACAGGAATTTCAAAGGCGAAATTGTCGTCTTGGGGGAATTTCTGAAAGGTAGTACTTTGTCCTGGATCTTAGGCGATTCGAGCAAAAAATTGAGTTTTCTTGGCATTTTCATACAAAAAAGCTCAACAATTTTGGAGTGTCCTGTTTTTTACTTTTTTAGATATGGCAGCCATAAACATGCTCTCATGGGATTTCTATATTGGGAATCATCTGACAGATTGGTCTGGAAAGGGATCCACTCAAGTTAACGTATTTTTCTCTCTATAGGATGCACCGGACCACAGGACGCACTGGACCATAGGAGGGGGAGAACGGGGGGGAATTCTCCCCCTCTCTGCTCAGCACCCCTTCAGCGAAGCTCAGCGCCCCTTCCATTTCTCCTCCCGCTTTGCTGAAGGGGCACTGCGCAGAGAGTGAAAACTGTGCAGCGCCTCTCCAGCAAAGCGAAGCCTGGAGAGCAAGAGGGATCAGTGTGCACTGACCCCTCTCGCTCTCCAGGCTTCAGGTGGCTATCTGCAAGCCTTCGGAGCGCAGCGGGAACTCCTGTTGCGCTCTCCAGGCTTGCAAATAGCTCCCTGAAGCCTCCGGAGCGCAGCAGGAGTTCCCGCTGCGCTCCGGAGGCTTCAGGCAGCTTCAGCGAAAGCAACGCGAAGCCTCTGGAGTGCGGGGGAGCTCTCCCTCTGTGCTTCAGAGGCTTCACGTTGCTATCGCTGAAGCCAAGGAGCCTGCATACGCTCCATAAGATGCACACACATTTCCCCTTAATTTTTGAAGGGGGAAAGTGCGTCTTATAGAGCAAAAAATGCGGTAAATCAGGAGGGCAGCACTCCAGCCAATTAAAATACAGGTGGACAAAATGGTAGCACCAAGTCAGCCGTAGCTTCTAAATCAATACCTTTACAACCCTGCTATGTGAACAAGACCTGCATTTGCATTTTCGCTGGAGGCTATTTGCTGCTGCTTCATTTGCGATTAACCTGTTTTTTGAACAAAGTGCAGCTGCCGACAATGGTGACCACTTTCCCCGTTTGAAAGTGCTAACATTGCGAGGTGCCATTTGGAAGGGAATGTGATCAACCCAGCTAATTGAACATATTAATAAGATTTGATTTAGAAGAAAAATAAAAGCCAGGGTTTGACGACAAACACTATTATGCTGTAATAAATGTCAGCTGAAAGCAGCCCAATTATTGCACGCAGTAAATCAAAGCCCATAAGTGCATGCAGAATGTATGTATCTTCTAAGAATTCACAAAATAGATGGCTAATAAATAAAGTAGTCCAGGCTGCCTGGGGGAAATGGTGCAAGCTAGAGGACAGAAATGTTCAGAAAGTGTTGTTCTGCAGTAGTAATAAGGAAGTAAAGAAGGAATTAAAAAATCAGTTCCGAACCTGGATCATCTTCCTTCAGTTTTTATAGCCATTGGTGTTATTAACGTCTCATAGCCTTCAGCGATAGTCCAGATCTCAGAGATCATAAATGGCTGTTAACTGAATTGAAATTATATGTATATATATAAACTGCAACAAAAGATGGCAGTGGGGTATGCTACAGTTCAGAATTCGACCCACTCAATTCAATCCTTCTCCATTTCCCTTCCCCCTTTCCAACAGACATTCAGCATTCCATGACTGCTGTGTTTCCACACACACTCAGAAGATTTGTTGGTGCTTCTGCAAACTGTGCTTCCGATACCTCTCTCTTATCCATGAGCGGTGCCATTTTGGCCACATGACTCATGACACGCACAGCCTGAACTGTGGAAATAGAGGGAATGATACCACAAAAAGTGTTCCGCGCTGACATAGTTCAGTTCATTGTGGGCAAGACTAAGAAGCTATGGTAAAGGTATGGTATTACCAACACAACCCAGAAGCAAATATGAGCCCCATCTCCTGGTCACCATCATAGTACCCTCCTTGAAAAACATCCGCTCCCCTTGGGCTTGGCGGACAGCATTTGCCTCAAGCGTGAATGTGGCTGGTTGGTCCTGGGAGACTACCATCTTCCCACACTGCTGGGGTAGAGGATGGCAACCGGGTGCCATTCACCTCCAGACCTTCCAGCTGGCGTGGGCTTTGTCCACAAGGCCAATTGAGGGCAGGGACAGGGACAGGGGAACTGTGCCCATCCAAGCCCTGGGTGGCTAGGTGCGGGCCACCCTCTTTGCTGACCATCTTGGGATTTTCCACCCACCCAGTCTGTTGGGAGCCCTCCCAGTGGGTGGGTTAGCACAGGGACCTTCATACAGTTTACTTAGTCACCATATTCAGGAACAGGGAGGTTTTTGCCTATCTCATAGCAACCACACACCCAGATTGGGAAAGACTGCTGCCTGTAGAATCAGGTTTGATCCTTGTAATTAATGATCACGAACCTCTACTCTTCCTGGGCTACCTACAAGTCAGCCTGGGCTTGACAGCAGCAGCTGATCTTTCCTGCCCCTTTTTATATCAAAGAACTGAAGGTTCCAGTGTAATAAAAGTCTAGCCAGTGCCATTAAATTCTACTCAATATTAATCCAGAGCAGAACTCTGACATATAGTTAGCAGAATAAAAACTTAAACACGTTGCAGGATTCCCCCAAAATAGACCAGAGGCAATTATATTTTATCCAGCAGAGCTTTACTGCTACCGAAGGCAAATGAGCATCATGGTCACAAATCTGGCAAATTCAGGATTGGCACTGTCCATAAGAAATCTAGCAGCAGCAGACAACTTAAGCTTACAAAGACTTATAATAAGACTCAACCTTAACACTAAGCATATTATGTACAGAACACCACACCAGAAGAAAAAGAGATAGAAAGAGAAAGTGAAACCCAGGCTCCTTCTGGCCTCTTATTATAGTTGGCATGACCTTGACTGAAAGAGATAGCAGAACCAGTTTAAGCCAACTGTACACAGCTTCTCTGAAGGAATAACCCAAACATCATGAACCTTATGCTTGTTTCTTTCACACAGAGATGCTTCCAGAACCCTCTTGAATTAATTAGAATAGGAAAGTTCTCTACACATCAGACCAATACTTTCTGTACTAAGAAAAGCAAACTGACAGCCAGTTCACACCTAGAACAGTCCTTATTTCTGGACAGGAGAGGAATTTTCAGACCAAAGGGAGCCTTTCCCATCTATTCTGTGATCCAGTTTGTCTTGACAGCCGTTTAGTTTTACAGAAGTCAACCAGTGCCTTGAAGAAGCGACAGAACTCCTTGAGATATAACAGAAAAGCTATTGTATGTTCGTTCTACAGAATTTGAAGAACATTCTTAGTTTCTGAAATCCTCACTGCTGTAACAGGAAAGCTACTGAAGTATGGTCCATTAATCCTTCACAGTGATAGATGAGATCTTGACAATGGGGACAAGCTATCATGCAAAGAGCAACTAACTTAAAAACAGTGGGACCAAGGCTTGGGGGTGGTGAAGTTCTAGGAGTGTAGTCAGTAGTTCACAACATCACATTATCAGGTAGGGTAAAAGGAATTGATGCATTATTTAAAATGCTATTTCTCTTCCAATTCCTGCCAAATATTTGCAAAATTCTTTCTCCAGCACCATCTGCTGCATTCTCAACAATATCCATGTTCTCCATTTTTTGCCATTGTTTAGAAAATTATCTTGCTGCTTTGAGAAAATATGCTGATGTTTCCTTTGTTTAAAGCAAAGCCATAAATGTCAAAGTATGCTGCTTTCTTGGGTTGTGTTATGAATAGGAATTTTGCATTTCAGTACTGGTTTACCCACTTTGTACAGTCATAGGGTTCAGCTACGTAGTTCCACTAGGGAGACTCTGCACAAGAGCTGTTGCTAACGCAACAGGGCTTTCTTGCCTCTCCTAATTCCTCAAGATATAACATACCAAATTCCTCAAGATATAACATACCAAAGCTCAGTGTTCAAGGTTATAAAGTGGATAGGCAAACATTTGATCCTGCAATTTTGAAAATCAAACACTGGCTCTCACATTCAAGAGTTGTTATCAAAATTCACAATCTTGGTCACCAAGGAAAAAATGGTGAAGAGACACAGGAATGGTAATTTGCAATGACACTTGGACAACTGGAAAGGTTGACAAGTGACACAAAGATCTTGCGGCTTCTGCAAAAACTGAAACCCCCTTGTATACCCTGTTCCTCTGCAACCATCTCATCTGAAATACAATCCTTGTTTCTTCCCCACTCAGTTCATGCATTTTCCAGGCAGGGGAGATGTCAAAGTAACATTTTTTGATGATAACATTGTTGTGGAAGAAGCAAAAATATAAAGTAGTTGAGCTTCTTGCTCATTCCGCATCCTTGTCACATCCAAAATCTTCAGAGGTGGGTTTGGAATCATTCCCATGGAAGCATAAATGTGAAAGATACAACATCAAAATTGGTTACCCATTTGGATTGCATTTTTCAGCCCATGTAACTGGAGCTGACAACAATCTAGTATCCTGGTAGTATTACTGCTCGTGTCCTGGACCTGGTCCCTCAACACTTAGATCATTTCTTAGAGCCACTAGGATTATCCACTTATGCAAAGGAGTTATTGTAGAAATCTGTTCCATGGGGACAAACAGAGCATCCCCCACCACATTCTGACAGTCTGATCTGGATTATCTTGTGAAGCCTGAAAGACCACAGCCCAAGGCGATAAGGCTATTTGTGTCAGTTTTTGTTTGGGGAGCAAGGGATTCCGAAAGCTAGTCTATTATAAAAGCTCTGTTCCAAAGAGAGCAAGTTGTGTCAATATGAGGTTAGATATGAAACACAAAGCTTTGCAGCTAAGGGAATTATTAGATGCTGCTGCTGAAAGATGGATCCTAAAAATAAGCGCTTCCCTTTTGAACACATATGAACTTTCTGGTGTGATTTTCACCCCCAAAGTAGCTAACCAGTAAAAATCTAGTCTACCCTCAATTTAACTTGAATATGCTTCTTAACTTAAAAGCCATTGTTAACATATTGCTAATTTCATAGCAATTGTATTTAAGTGTTGCAGTGGTACCTCTGGTTACATACGCTTCAGGTTACATACGCTTCAGGTTACAGACTCCACTAACCCAGAAATAGTACCTCGGTTAAGAACTTTGCTTCAGGATGAGAACAGCAGCGGGAGGCCCCATTAGCTAAAGTGGTGCTTCACGTTAAGAACAGTTTCAGGTTAAGAACAGACCTCCAGAATGAATTAAGTTCGTAACCAGAGGTACCACTGTACTATAATAGTGAATGGGTGGCTGTAAGTATAAGAAGTGATCTGCTTTCTGCCTTGTCCTTTATCTGTTTATTCAGAATATCTCATTGAATTCAGCAAAGTCTACAGCTATGTAGAAGTGCACAAGTTTGCACCCACAGAATGTCATGGGAGCCATTGAGAATTACAGCAACACCTATCTGCTTAGAGATCTGTTCTCTGGGATCTGCATCCTGGTCACACAGCAATGTCACAAAACATCAGTAGAGTTTGATGATGCATTGGGAACTGGATTTTTAAAACGTATATCTTATTAATCATGATTTGTTTAACGCTACCGTGGATCAGTTTTCTAGAGTGACATAAACAAAATGGTCTCCACTCCAATGAACTTTTGAACCTGGAGTCAGAAGTCCAATTTTCCAAAAAAAACAACCAACACTTTTTTTCCATTAAATGAGGTTGTTTCTGTGATAAAGAGTGTGCATCTTATGGAGTGAATGCAGGCTGCGCAGCTATCCCAGAAGCCAGAAGAGCAAGAGGGATTGCTGCTTTCACTGCCCAGCAATCCCTCTTGCTGTTCTGGCTTCTGAGATTCAGAATATATTTTTTCTTTTTTTCCTCCTCCAAAAACTAGGTGTGTCTTGTGGTCTGGTGTGTCTTATAGAGCGAAAAATACGGTATTTAGCCTTTTGATTTCTAAAATGTGGTGTTAGAAAAGCAATAGAAGCCATAGTCACCATAACCAAATACTATTTATCTTTTACTGAAACCTGAAGGCTACTTCATGAGCAGAGAGCGATCTTCATAGTGCACTATGAGGCTGAGTAACATTCGAAGCCCAACCAAAACCGTAAAAAGAAGCAGCTTAGACAATGTGCCTGTATTTATTTTGGTAAGGACCCAGCTCCTGTTTGGTATTCATGAAGACAATTAATTCACACACAAAAACCTGCTCGTCCAGGCAAAGGACTGCTTCCTGGGGTTTTCAAAGACTTTGAAGACAGCAACAGTTTTCATTTTAATTACAGAGGCTTTTCCAACACAAAAGGAGCAGACAGATTGTTAGCTGGACATGGCCCCATGCAGATGGCAATGTCACTTCCTAACCAGTTCAAGGGGAGTGTGAGGCTGTTGTGCCATATGCTAGTGTCAAGGCAGTAGCTAATTAATTTGCACTTATATTTCCGTGATGCGTCTTTGGGGCAAACTGATGTTACAGAGCACCTGAGCAGAGGAACCGCGTGCCTGGGCTTACGAGGAACCCATACCTGTGATCCAACTTGTTTACTTCGGTCTTAAGTAAAGGTCAGCATCGTAAGCTATCATGAATAACCTTTCCGAACAATCCCAGTGGTGCTGACATTCCTTAAGTGCGTTTGGAAAATAAAATTTTAATGCTGGGATGAATTACAAAGTCCCCGCCATCACCAGAGCTGTAGCAGCAGGTAAGAAACAGATAAGATTGGGGAGTTTGTGTTATTAATCCATTATGTAATGTAAATCTGAAAATGATTTGTTAGAGTAGCTGGTGCTTACCACTAAAAGGAATAATAAAGTGACAAGTGATGGATTGCAAAATTCAACACAGGTTGTAAATAGCTAGGAGAAAGGCTCCATGCCTCATTTTTCAATACATTTTACATCTTGACCATGTAACTTTCTTTCCAGACAAACAGCCTTACTTTTGACAGCTGTCCCAAAGATGGGATCCTCATAACAGAGGGTCCTGGTTGCGCGCGGGACCCAAGAACTCACCTGATAGGGTTAAAATGGGGGGGGAGGAGCAAGAAGTCCTGGCCATTCCCCTGGGATCACACCAGGCAATTTTAGCCAATAGCCAGTGGGTGGCGTGATCCCAGGGGCTTTAAAAACGGCAGTGTGACGCAAGGAGGGGCACTTGCTTTGCACTGTTGAACACCCGCCCACCCTCCCTAGTTTAGGTAGAGTCGCTTGGCCTTGCTTTGGTTTGGGTCGCCTCTTTTGGAACAGGGGCTGGGTAGGAATTTTTCCATTTGGCAGATTGGCTTTAGCCATTTGGTTTTCACCTACCCCTTAGCAAATCATCACAACTTGTAAGGTGGCAGTTAGGCACTGGCTCAGTTGGAGTGTGGGGAGGGGAGGTGCAGCCATCACCTGCCCCTCCAGGAATTGGGTATTCCATTAAAGGAATCTGGGGGTCCTGGATCTCGTCCAAAGTCCGCTTGAGGGGCTAGGGCCATGCCAGGACCACAGGAACCCTGGGGTGAGCTTAGGTTGGTCCTCATTGACCTAGCTCCCTCGTTTGGTTTACCCCATTTGATGATCACCCTGAGAGGTGGAGCTAGTTATAGTGGGGAGTCAATGCCTAAGCCAATACTGCTCACATGATTGTATTTCAATGAAGTTGTTGGGAAAATTTTTGCCCAAAAACTTAAACTGATATAAGTGTCCGTGTGTATTTATTTTGGGGGTGGGTCTTGGGGCCTCAAGATGCAAACATCTCTCTCTTTTTTTTAAAAAAAGGGGGAGAAATAAAACCAATTTCTGAAAACTGCATGGTGACCTGAGTATATGTTACAGCATCTGGTTATCGTAACATATTATCTGCGAATCAGCTGGTGCCAACCTCCAGAGAAATTTATTGAATCCAGAGACGACTCTTTCCAATATATCTTTCTCGCATGTCTTGTGAAGAAATAATAATAACAATTATTTTTTCAAATATTTTAATATGTGGTTAAAAGGTAGGAGGGGAAATTGCTTTAGGGGGGGAAACGGAAACATGCCTCTAGCGATGCCTCTAGCCAGAAAGGCTTGATGGCAGGCTGCTTGCAACCCTTACAGAAAAAGAGAGGAAAGGGGTGACCTTTTCCTTGGCAGAAACTCATGCTTATCAGAGAGGGTCATAGCTCAGTGGTAGAACATGTGCTTTGCATTCGTAAGGTCCTGGGTTCAATCCCCAGCATTTGCTGGTAGGGCTGGAAGAGATCCCTGCCTGAATTCCTGGACTGCTGCTGCGAATCACCACTGACAATATTGAACCAGATGGACCAGTGGTAACTTGCTATGCGCCTCTGAAGGGCAGTTTTGCAACATGATCACTGGATAGCTCAATTGGTTAGAGCTTGGTGCTGATAATGCCACGGTTGTAGGTTCAATCCCTGTATGTGATAGCTGCATAGTCCTACATAGCAGGGGGTTACACTACATGTTCCTCGGGGTCCCTTATAATTCTTTGATTCTATTTTTTATTTTATTTATGCCTTTTAGATTTATACATTTCACCAATTTTACAATCATTTTGACATTTCAAAACTTTACTTCCTTCCCCCTCTTTCTGCCGTTCCTTAATTGTATTTTTAATATCTTCTGCATATCCAAATTAACTTAATTTGTTCATTTATTCATCTACTTTAAATATATACTGTTATGAGACTGTTGTTTATTAAAGTAAATTGAGACTGATGGTTGGGATCCTGCTGCCTTGAGGGCAAGTGATTTTTGTTGATCCTCCCTCTTTGTGCAGTCTCAAGCACCATGATCTGGAGAGAACAGTGTTAGGGGTGGTACTGGGGCAACAAAGGGACAAGGGTATCCTTAAATGTTGCCCCCTCTACCAATAGGCTTATGGCCTGAGCAGAACTCTGCATGGCATGGAAAACAACAGTGTGGTTCAACACCAAACCAGCCAAGCTCAAAGGATACAGATTCTCAATTCAGTATTCACATTTCAGCACTCAAGACTTATATATTAAAAAGGTTTACTGAGAATCAAATAATAATACCAGTTATTTTATGCTGGAGAAGTAGATGCTACCATGACTGTCATGAATGAGCCAGCCCCCAGGGAAGGTTTGCAGTTAGCTCCCAGTGAAGGAAACAGTGAGGAACAGAGAGGGTTAACTGCCAAGCAAGATGAGCCTCAGCTCGTGCCAGGTCCTCCTCCCCTAGGAATGTGGGTTGATAAGGGGATGACTGAACCCTGCCAATGCTCTCAAGAAGTGCAAAATGCCACGAACAGAGAAGTAAGCAGTTCATCAGGTGGGAAAGACCTAAGAAACAGCCTCTCAGAGAATGGGGAAGAGGCGGGAGGGCTCCAAGACAGGAAGCAAAACAAGAGAATTCAGTTGCGAAAGTTCAGTTGCTTCTGGTATTGGAGGAAGCAGTCTTCAGAAGAGTCATAATGACTGATGAGACTAGCGGCTTGTTGGAGCCGTCCGTCGAACTCTGCTTTTGCATAAATCTTCCTTTTTAATTAACTTTGTTTGCTGTGTTATCAAGAAGGGAACTGGGACTCCCAACAATGACCCATGCGTATTAAGAATGCAAAGCTACCCATAAGTTCTAGCAGCAGTCATACGATGAATCAGCCCAACTCTACAAATTTTGAGTTGTCATTTGTTCACTTAATAATTGGATACGTACCAGTCATCTGGATCTTAGACTAGTCACAGATGTTCTGGATTAAATATACAGCCCCTGTGGCTAAACAGATAATCCTAAAGACTTGGAAGGCTTGCATTCTTCCAAATGTTGAAGCTGGATTCAACATCTAAGGAAGAAATGCCTTGAATAAATTTAAATGTGGAGGAATCCTGCCCCCTGATATGCACTGCTAAAGGAGGTTAGGGTACTATGGAAGTGTTTTTCCACTGGCCTTGTTTAATGGGGGAGGGGTTCCACTGCCACAGAGACCCCCCCAGCACCCGCCAGAAGTGCAGCAGAGTGAACACTATCACCGGCAATGTCCTCACCAGGGGTACTCATTATAAAGCCCCAAACCAGACAAGATGGGGGTGGAGCAGGACTCGTGGTAGAAAACTGGCCCATTTCAGTTGCCCTTCCCATCTGCCATGACTGGCAGGACTGCAAATGCAGCAGATAATTTACCACTCAGTGCCTCCTCAGCCTCAGTTAGGGTTGCTCTCACAGAAAACTTTTTTTTTTTTTTTAGAATGTTTTGATCAATAATATTGGTGACTTTCCATGGTTGAAGAAGTATCCAGCTTCAATCCAGCTTGCGTGGCGAGTTCCCCCCTCCCACCAGCAGAAATAAAGACACAAGACACCATAATTAAGGTTAATGGGCGAAAATTGGCCACAACTTTATTGGTTACAGGAAATGAGCGGTATTGGCCTAGGTATTGGTCCTAATCAACTATCCAGCTTCAGGCTGTCTGCCTGAGAAGCCGGGAAGGATTAACACCAGCAGGGGGAGCCCTGCTGATGCACATCAACTAGGCACTCCCCTGGGGTCACCGCTCAGGGGCGTGCCTTGGGCCCTGGCCTCCCTAGGCTTCTGACAGGGCCATGCCCACCAGAGTCCTTTACCGGACTACCCCTCGCAACTGGGGGAGGTGATGGCGCTCCTCCCCCCATCCATCTACATATCAATACCCCGACCAATGCCTCACCGCCAAACCGTGGAAGTTGTGACGATTTGCTACGAGGTAGGCGAAAAAACCAAATGGCCGGTGCCAATTTGCCAAGTGGAAATATTTCTACCAGGCCCCTTAACGGTGACCAACCAAAGTCCATAGCAAGGTCAAAGGGAAACCTTAAAGGGAGGGTGGGTGGGGAAATCCCCAGCTGATTGGCGGCAAAGAGGAAGCTCCTCTGCCACGTTTGCCTTAAGTGTGGCAAGCCACACCCCCTGAGCCAGTTGATAGGCTGACCAGGGTATGACGCGGCAGAGGATTCCCCTGTATGCGTGGGGCTGAGAGCCAGCCTCCGCGCAGGTTTTGGGGGCGGGAAGCCCGCAACCCCACCTCCTCCCTAGGGTTGGAAGTGGCTTTCTGATCCATCTTACATTCAACAACTGTACAAGTGATTGTTTACATCTCCTACATTATCTCTCCCTCCTTCAAAAAAAGAGAAAGAAAGAGAAAACTGCTCCATGCTCTTACCTGGGCTGAAAGATGAAGGCAGTTTCTCACAACACCTTTACCACAACAAAAGGACATTCCTAGGCTTCTGTGGGTCAGCTGGAACCAATGTATATATCTATTCTCTTCAAAGTTTTAGCTTTGCTACATTTGGGGTGAGGGAATCAAATAAAGATTACTGATACAAAAGTTGTCTGTCCTTCAAGTAATTCCCTAACTTATTTTGCATCTCTTGCTGGGCAGGCCCAAAGGAAACAGTGTGTTTGCATAATGGTTTATGGCTGAAGGTTAGTTCTTCCAACCATACCAAGTGAAGAAGCTACTAGAGATGGGTGAGAAAGCCGGACCTTTAAATGGCTGCATGCAAGGCAGTTTACTTTCTCCATCTAGTTTCTTTTTATTCCTCAGAGTGCGCCTGTACTAAAGGCTGGAGACTAGAATGGGGAGAATGGGTCAAGTTAGGTACTTGTCTTTTCAATTTCCCATTCATGTTTATCCGAGCTTCTCCTCAGGCCATTCTAAATGCCATGAGAACTTGAGGAAAACTGCATGGGACCCAAAGGAATTAAAGTTATTCCTGTTTATATAAGATAAATGCACACACACAAACAAACAAAAACTTACAAATAATCAATGTGAAGCTCACTTGGACGTGAGCTGCCCCTTTCATCGTGATTTCAGAAGGAAGCAGAAAGTGTGCTCCCAAAGTTTTCAAAAAAATGTATTTTATCAAAGAGGAAGCACTTAGCAATGCAGAAGCTCAGTGTTTCAAAGTAGAGAAATTAGTCTCAAGCATGAAAAGCTGTCAGATGCAATGTCCCCTTTACTTTGGGGAGCTTCCGAGAACCTGATCTCATTTATAGTCTTGTGCTCTTTGCCAGCAAACCTGCCTGTTTACTTGCTTTTCCATTTCTTGCACGTCTTTTTCTTTCCCCCCTCTCCTGCACTCTCCTGTCTCTCTCATATATATATATATATTTAAGTCTTATTGCTACTACATTTGTGGCCATCTTGTAATTTCTGCTCTGAGCTGAGGCCCTGAAATTTCTGCATTGCAGTCTCGGTTAATTTGTGCTGGCATGCTTGTTGCGTGGC
The DNA here is from genome assembly GCA_034642415.1 of Podarcis siculus. Classification (NCBI taxonomy): domain Eukaryota; kingdom Metazoa; phylum Chordata; class Lepidosauria; order Squamata; family Lacertidae; genus Podarcis; species Podarcis siculus. Next base: position 1,127,059 of record JAXCMG010000103.1, read on the forward strand.
AAGACCCTCAAGCCGACCCCCCATTAGGATAAATAAATTCATACGGACATGGATATCTTGTTTAAGGTTTTTGGGCAAAAATTTGGCCACAACTTTATTGATTACAGGAATGAGAGCGGTATTGGCTTAGGCATTGGCAAGACTATATCTGACTCCTGCCCCCTTTGCAGGAAGTCTGTAAGGGTAAACCACCCAAAGGGAAATTGCTTCAGGGAACCCGCCTGCATCTCCCCCGGTGTTCCCAGAGGCCTGGCATGGCCCTCACCCTTCAAGCGGACTTCGGACAGGAACCAGGCCCCGGCTTCCTTTAAAGGAATACCCTTGACACTGGAGGGGCAGGCGATGGCCAACCTTCCCTCCCCCATTCACTATAAGCCAATGCCTAACAGCCAAACCTTACAAAGCTGTGACGATTGCTAAGAGGTAGGCAAAAACCAAGTGGCCCATGCCAATATGCCAAATGGAAAAATTCCTACCTGGCCCCCGACTCAAGCCAGGCAACCATCCAAAGTCCAAAGCAAGGCCAAAGGATCTAAATTAAAGGGAGGGTGGGCAGCACAAAGCAGGAGCCTGGCACACATCGTGCTGTTGCTTTTATACTTTCCCCCGCTATCACTCCATGACATGATTGGGCAATAGCCCTGGGTGATTGTGGTGCCACCCCGGTGTGAGTGTGATAGCTCCACCCATGCCAGGATGGGGGGACCAGTTTGAGAGCCTGCCCACAACCAGGACCATCTATTAAGATGATCCCATTTGCTGAGATTCTGAGGGGAGAAATATCCCATCAGCCACAAGTGCCAACTCTATGAAACTGAGGACAGTTCAGCCCTCGCCCCCAAGTATGCGGGGTTGTAGCTGAGTGCCCCAAAACTTGAGGGGCTGGGTCCCATCGGGCCTCACCACAGGACCTTCCCACAGTGGTGGAGGGCCCCATCAGTTCTCCCTGCTGTGGCGGAGGGCCTCCTCGGGCCTTGCAGCCTCTTTCCAATGCACGTGATGGCACTCGTGTGTGTTGCAAGTGTGACACCATGCATATTCAACATGCGCCCCAATACCATGTGAGACTTGATGCCTCTGCCATCAGCAATGGCATGCAAAGTACAGAAATCTAAAGTTGTCTGACAGAACAAGGGGTATTCAATGTTCAGTACCTCCCTTCAGTCTCCTGGGGTGGAATTCAACTTTTTTGCTGTTATTATTGTTGTGTTACCACAAGCATTGCTGCTTGCCAGATGGAATGATCTCCTCTTACAGTACACCCTATTCTGGGGGTTCTCCAACCCACCAGAGTGAATTTGGAGGAGTCACAGCTGGCACACAGTGGGAATCTTCACACTGGCTTCTGCTAAAGCACTTGGTTTGTTGAATGTGACCCATGCAGTGTATGATGACACCAATAATCAGGCCTGAGCCACACTTTAACAGTAGAATCCTATCCAAGTGTATGCAGAAGTAAATCCCATTGAGTTCAATGGAGCTTACTACCAGGTAGGGATGGTGGAGCAATTCCGTTCAGTTCCTAAAGGTAAAGGACCCCTGACAGTTAAGTCCAGTCACAGACGACTCTGGGGTTGCAGCGCTCATCTCACTTTACAGGCTGAGGGAGCCGGTGTTGTCTGCAGACAGTTTTTCTGGGTCATGTGGCCAGCATGACTAAGCCGCTTCTGGCAAACCAGAGCAGCGCACGGAAACATCGTTTACCTTCCCGCCAGAGCGGTACCTATTAATCTACTTGCACTTTGACGTGCTTTTGAACTGCTAGGTTGGCAGGAGCTGGGACCGAGCAACGGGAGCTCACCCATCACGGGGATTCGAACCACGGATTCACACTTTTCAAAACAATATGTGAACCGAAACTCAGTTATCCTTTGAAATTCACATCTCCAAATTTTGCAAGGCAGTTCTCCAGCCAAGTAGTGCATACAAAATTGCATATACTAAGGTGAAGTGTGCATAAAAATCCAGATATTTGTGAAAAGAGCGTACAAAATTGCATTATTTTAGGGGGAAATAGCTTTGCAAAAAAATGAATATTGGACAAAAATGCATACAAAGTGTGCCTGTTACAAGAAACGTGCACTAAAATTGTAAACTGGTGCAGAAATGTGGAGAATTGAAGATTGGAAAAACGAGAAACTGGGGGAATCTGAAATGAACAGATTTGCCTGTCCCTACTCCCAGATGAGAATGCACAGGATGGCACCTTGAAGGCTTAACTTGGCTGTATGGCTGCTACCAGCAAGCTTCCTCTCTGGATGCCTTTCACGTCACATTGGTAGCCAATGGCTGCTTGGATCACATGATGATTTTTCACACCAGCATATTTTTCTATGAGCGTTGGGGTGAGGGTGGGTTATCGCCACTGTCGTGTGAAAGTAAAGTATCCTTGCAGTAACTTTTCTGGGTAAGCCTGCATGCAGGGAAATTACCAGGGCTGACAGCCTACCAATTGTTGTTGTTTAGTTGTTTAGTCGTGTCCGACTCTTCGTGGCCCCATGGACCAGAACATGCCAGGCACTCCTGTCTTCCACTGCCTCCCGCAGTTTGGTCAAACTCATGCTGGTAGCTTCGACAACACTATCCAACCATCTTGTCCTCTGTCGTCCCCTTCTCCTTGTGCCCTCCATCTTTCCCAACATCAGGGTCTTTTCCAGGCAGTCTTTTCTTCTCATGAGGTGGCCAAAGTATTGGAGCCTCAGCTTCACGATCTGTCTTTCCAGTGAGCACCCAGGGCTGATTTCCTTAAGAATGGATAGGTTTGATCTTCTTGCAGTCCATGGGACTCTCAAGAGTCTCCTCCAGCACCAACACACACAGCCTACCAATACTCCTTGCTTAAAGAAAACTGTTAAATACCTCCGTAAAATATTCAGGTGATGGTGAAGAGTGCATAAAAATCCAGGTGATGGTTACTTAGATTATAAATAGCAGATTTAATACATTTTAGAATGAGCTTCCTTTCTGTGCTACCTAAAGAAGAATTTTGAAAGTTTATACATTCTTTCACCAAGAAGACTTGAGTTGAAGAACTTTAAAATATCACTGAACCTAGATAAATAAGGACAAGACCTCACCTCATTCTAATGTCAGATAAGTTACTGTCTTGTTTTTAAAGTTCATTCCATTCCTATTTTCTCTCTCTTTCTCCAGTCTAGCAAGGCCCTTCTGTTCACCTCAATATTTTATCCAGCAGCCGTCAAGGAGTTTTCAAGCCAACAGTGTTTGAGTTTCTCCTCTGTCTCTTATGTCATAATGAAAGTCTAGTCTCCATGGGGATGAAGATATATAAAGGGTGCTTCAGAGGCCTTAATTTCAGGAGCTCCTGAGTTGATACTGAACTCAAGACAATGTCTTCAGGATTGCCTGCCTGAGAACTGGAAGGATAATTTAAGAAGTAACAGGTAATCAAGCCCATAGATAAGATTAGGGGGCAGATTACAAAGCAGAATGAAAAATAAAGACATCCCTAGAGGTTGAGCTTCCTAGATGCTATGGGGCTGGACAGCTTTTAGGGAATTAGAAGTAATGTGTGGGACTGCAATGGATCTGGGTTAATAGATGCATGAAAAAGAATGATGGCTTCGCTAATTGTTGAGGTGAAGTTTCTCCTCTAATTTCATGAACTTGGATAGTTCCAAGGTGGCTTTCAAGTGAAAATTAAAAGTACTAAAAGAGGCTTATGGGGAGAAAGTCGAAAGGTAGAAAAGTTAAAAAGGTTTGTTTCCTTGTTTTAGTCAGATGAAGGCTCTCAGGAACTGATCAAAGTCATACTCAGAATTTATCTCCCCTTTGTTTATACTAAATAATGAGGTACCTTGAGGAGGGTCAGAGAGTTCCAAATTCAAATAGGGCAAGTTTCAGCCTACCTAGCAAAACTAACAACTGTCTTGTTAACTGTGAGTTTTTAACATCCTACTGCTCTCCTGCCCAAAATGGGTGTAGGATTCCAGAATGTTCTCTGGACAAATAGGAAAGCGAGGAAGGTTAACATTCAGGATATGCAAAAGCCAGTGGATATCTAACGTTTTAGACCAACTTTCCCTAAAATGTTTTTAACTCCAACTCGCATAAAGCCCAGCCAGCATGGTCACATCTGGAGGGCAGCAGGGTCTGGAAAGCTATCATCATCATCATCATCATCATCACTTATTATTTATATCCTGCCCATCTGGCTGGCTTTCCTTGGCCACTCTGGGCAGCTCCCAACAGAATACTAAAAACACAATAAAATATCAAACATTAAAAACCTTCCTAAACAGGGCTGCCTTCAGATGTCTTCTAAAAGTCAGGTAGTTGTTTATTTCCTTGACATCTGAAGCAAGGGCATTCCACAGCGCAGGCCCCACAACAGTGGTACCTTGATTCTCAAACGCCTTGATTCTCAAACGCCTTGGTTCTCAAATGCCTTGGTTCTTAAACACCGAAAACCTGGAAGTAAGTGTTCTGGTTTTCAAACATTTTTCAGAAGCTGAAAGTCCTATGTGGCTGTCGGCTGTTGTTTCCAGGGCACCTGCACCAATCAGAAGCTATGCCTTGGTTTTTTAACATTTTGGAAGTCAAACAGACTTCCGGAATGGATTAAGTTTGACACTTTTGTTTTTGCTCTTTATTTTGCATTTTTGTGGACTTTTTTTTGTGAAATTTGTTTTTGTGACTGTGTGGAACCCAGTTTAGCTACTGATTGACTGATTACGTGACTGTGGAAATGGATAAAAGTCCACCCATCCAAACAATGAATATCATTGGTGAAGGTAAGAAAAAAATAATAATTTTAATTTTTATCATCTACAATACTGTCTTATTTATTTTATAGTACAGTACCTTGATTATTGTTTTCATTTTATGGATCAATGGTCTCCATTAGATAGTAAAATTCATATTAAATTGCTGTTTTAGGGGTTGTTTTTAAAAGTCTAGAACGGATTAATCCATTTTGCATTACTTTCCATGGGAAAGCGTGCCTTGGTTTTGGAAAGCTTTGGTTTGGAATGGACTTTCGGAACGGATTAGGTTTGAGAATCAAGGTACCACTGTATCGAGAAGGCCCTCTGCCTGGTTCTCTGTAACCTCACTTCTTGCAGTGAGGGAACAACCAAAAGGCCCTCGGAGCTCTGGGCAATGTAGCTGAAGTAAGTCTGTATTTATGTATTTATATTTAATATTTATTGATTGTGTTTACTGCTCTTCATCCATAGATTTCAGGGTGGTCTGCAACACAAAATTACAACATAAAAATCACAAATATATATATATAAATAAGAACAGCAATGAACCAATAATTTGCAAAGATCACGTTCCTCCCTGAAGATTCCACCCCTTCACACCATTTCCACCCACCGGTCATGGAAGACCCTTCTTCAAAATTGCTTTCACAATCTGTCTGGATATATTCTGTATTCAAGTAATATATTCTGTGCCAGGGAATCTTGTTCCATCTTCTATGAAATACTCAGATCAAAGAAAAGTCCTCCTCTGTCATAGAACCTTCCCCAGAGCAATTATTCCAGGTTCTGCTCACGTCTGTCTAGCAACTCTGTTTGCTGCAGCATCCTTCTCTTGTTGATGGAGTGTGCGAGGCACACGGGCCTGCCACACTGCCCTTGTACCCTCTCTCACATGTGCACATTTCTCTGCCAGTTTGTCAAGTTAATGGGGAATGATATTAATAAGCTTCCTGTGACAGTGCTTGGGCACACTGTCATGTTTACAAGGCAATCTTGAAAGCAGTTCATGCAAATTACATCCCAGTCTGTCATCTGCGGCGGTAAAGTCACGGTGGGAAAGGAAGGCTACGGTAATGTCCGTGACAGGTGGAAAGAGAAAGCTGGGGGAGTTCTAGATGGAGAAAATAGAGGGGAATGATTAGAGGGGGAAGGGTTGAAGGAAAAACCTGATCACTGTGAATTTTAATGCTTTTCGTTGAGAGAGAGAGAGAGAGAGAGTTGGCTAATGAGAAAGTTTATTCCAAAGAATTAAAGATACAAAATGAGGAGAAAAGCATCAAACTTGTTAGCCTTATTTAGAACAGCTGATATAGAATCATATACAGTGGTACCTCGGGCTACAAACACTTCGGGTTACGAACTCCACTAATCTGGAAGCAGTACTTCGGGTTACAAACTTTGTCCCAGGATGAGAATGGAAATCATGCAGTGATGGTACAGCGGCAGCGGGAAGCCCCATTAGTGAAAACACACCTCAGCTTAAGAACGGTTTTGGGTTAATAACAGACCTCTGGAACGAATTAAGTTCTTAACCCGAGGTACCACTGTAGTTGGAAGGTCATCTAATACAGCTCCCTGCAATGCAGGAAACTCAACTAAAGCACCCATGATAGTGTCAAGAGCTCTTCCTACACTCAAGTAGGACCCTGGCAGAGAAACATGCCCGACTGGCATGTTCCCTCCCTCCTGGTCTTTCGTTCAGGAGCTTCAAAAGCTTTCTTCTGCCCGAACATCACAGCGACCGATGCCAACAGATACCAGCACACTTAGGGATCCAAAGAGTCTTTGCAGCTTGCATAACAGACCTCAGCAACTCAGCTTTTGGGCTAATCTACTTTATTTACATATAAACACACATGGAGCACTGCAACATGGCTCCCTCTCTCTCCATAGCTGTCAACTTGCAGATTTAAAAATAAGGGACCAGCAGCCTTGAAAATAAGGGACCATCAGCCAAAATAAGGGACCTGCAGTCTCACCTGTTCCAGGCACTCCAGTCTTCCTGTCCTCCTGCAGTCTGGTCAAACTCAAGCTGGGTAGCTTCGAGAACACTGTCCAACCAACTTTGTAACCAGAGGTTCAACTGAATAGAATCTGAATCACATGCACCACAAGGCCTATGCAGCCTCAACTTAAGATGGCTCCCCAGCCTGGCTTTGCACTGCAAAGTTTGCAGCAGCACGTGCAACAAAATGGCGTCCAGCATTCAAAAAACCCCTCAGCTTGCATTAACTAGCCACACACAAGGCATGCAAGCTCCACCCCCCAGTCGTTCTTAGACTTCTTATTGGGTGAGCAACACAGCCAAGCAACACAGTTGGAGCCCCCCTCCTCCCTGGCTGGCAGGGAGGGAGGGAGAGGAGCTGCTTCCTTTGCAATTTAAGGGACATCATTTAAGGGACATCTAAGGGACATCTATCAATAAGGGACAGCAGCAGGACATGGTGCTGGAATAAGGGACTGTCCCTTCAAATAAGGGACACTTGACAGCTATGTCTCTCTCTCTAGCATCAGACAGCAAAGAGAGAAAGAACAAAGGACAATAGTCCCACTTCACGGAACACAGTAACACAAACATCCTGTCTCCGTCACTTCCCACTCTGTGGAGTCAAAACATATACCGTCATGTGATAGACAAAAATCCCATGACTGCAATCACGGAGCAGTAATTCTAACAGATAGGTGGCCATCCATCCTCTCCCTGAAAACCTCCAAGGAAGGAGAGTCCATCTTCCAAGGGAGTCTGTTCCACTTTCTAACAGCTCCCACCATCAGAACGATCTTCCAGATGTTTAGTTGAAATCCCCTTTCTTGTAACTTGAAACCACTGGTTCGGGTCCTTCCCTCCAGAACAGGAGAAAACAAGCTTGCTCCATCTTCCCCTTTAGATATTTGAAGATGACTATCCTATGGACTGTTCTCATCCTGCCTTTCAATTTGGTTGCCCCAGATCAGTCAAGGCCGAGTTTGTATGTTTATTACTTTACAACAAAGATTTCAAGTATGAAAATACTTATGAGATGCTCTGTGACTTGATTTAAGATATTATTACTGCACGTTTCTTTACCATTGTTAATTTGAAATGTTGACCCTAAGGGGAAATTTATAATCTGAAGTGTTGGGAAAAAAATGCATATAAAATAGCCAATTCCCAATATATTATCTTTTTGTCACATTCAAGAAACAAAGAAACAAAGCAAAGAAACAGAGCTGGTTTGATGGAGGGGAACAGCCATAGATTATTATTATTATTTATTCAGTTTATAGGCACTTGACACATCAGGAATCTCCAAGGGACTTAGCAAAATTTTAAAATCAGAAAGCATGACATAAAATCAGAAAAAAAGAATAATGTGTTACTATAAAAGCCATACAATAACCTATAAAAGAAACCCAATAAAACAGCAGCAAAAATATGAGCACTAGGCAACAGAAATAATAATAATAATCCATTAAAAACCTGAGAAAAGAGATAAGCTTTAACGTGGCACCAAATGGAGGTTAATGATGGTACTAGGTGGACCTCAAAAAGGAGGGCATTCCACTTCCCATGGCTTCCCATGGTTTGTCATGTTATCTAGAACAGGGACGTCCAACTTCCAAGAGACTGCAATCTACTCCCACTATAAATAAACTGGCAGTGATCTACCCATTGGATTGACCAGAGTTTTGGGGGGAAGGCTTCAGCAAAGTTGTTGAGCTTTTTTGGGAGTCAACTACAAACACCCTGGCTAATCTCACTTATGGTTATGTTTGTGTGCCTTGTGGGTATAGTAGGAATGATACACACTAGGCACCAATTCAGGGCCGTCTTAACCATAGGCACCAGGGGCTCTCAGGGGCACCAGGCTGAGAGTCCGGGGCCCGAGAGTTGGAGTCTGGGGAAGAACCCGCCCATCGGTCGGAGTGCCATGGTGGGCTCTTCTGCTGCGGGTGGCTCTGTGCTGTGAGTTCGGGGGCGAGCGAGTTAGTGAGGTGCTGAGGTGGCCGGCCTGCTCCACCCTCCTGCTTGCCTGGGATTGGTGTAGGGCCTTGGTCGACAACTGTGGGGAACCTTTCCTTAAAAAAAGGTCAACAACTTTGGGGTCCCCCCTAAAAAAAGGTTGATACCTCTGGGCAACCTGGGTGGGAGCCACCGGGCAGAGCTTTGTACCCCGGTGCCGCATATGCTTAAGACAGCCCTGGCACCGTTGTTGGGTGGAAATGGCCCACAAGTTGGCCTGGCAATGAGACAAAGATAGGGTTGTCATTACAATCTGCCTTTGCTGCTGGAATGGCATTCTGGCCAATTGTTTGGGAAGCCCCCAATGCACCCTTGGGAGTTGACCAGGGCTGGAACCTGACTTGAGGCAAGCCAAGTATCCAGAATATCACTGGGCAACCAGGAGAAGGGTTTAAGCAAGGCTGGGCACCACAGAAGCTAGGGGCATGCCTTGATCCACTAACTTCTCACAGGTCCCTTATGCTCCCTCTTACTGGTTTGATCCTGCCTGATACCATTTGTGCACAGATTTGTGTCAAAGACTTGAGAACACCTAACAAAATTGGTGCCAAAAGAGCCTAGTGAAACATTAAGGGCTTGTCCACACTTGTCCAGTGCTTAGAAAGCATGGATCTGAGTGGTTTTCTGCTTGTTCTGCCACATTCCCAGGTGAAACCCATTCTTTAGTGCTGAATCAGAGCAAACAGCAACCTGCTGAAAACCCTATTCCATGGTCAAGAGTGAGTTTTCCCAGGGGAAAGTGGTGGGACAAGGAGAAGTCTGGATAAGTGATGTCACTGAAAGTGACTGGGTTGGAAGCTTGTGTGGCCAAGGCTTTTAAGCCCAAAGCCAGTGCAGTATCACCCCCTTCGGCATCCTAGAGCCACAGCACCACCAGACCAAGGCAGCCGACTTGCAGGACATACAGAGGGGCAACATCAACAAACAAGCCATCTTCAAACCACAGTTACTGAAGTTAGGATGAATCGCAATTCCTGGTCTGGATGACAAGGCAAACTGTGGTCAATCAGAAGTGGAAGCCCCTGTGGAAAGAGGAGAGCATGAGGCTTGCACAATACTACATGCCCATTGTATCACAGATAGAACAGTACACAGCCATTGTATCACAGATAGAACAGGCATCCCTCCCCAATCCATAAAACACCACCTAGCCTATCCCTAGCCTTTGCTGTCAACATTATTTATAGGTACTGCATATTCACCTGGTGCTCAGTGAATGTCTAACAGCAATGATAGTAGCATGTCTATCAGAACTGTTTCACATTCCCTATTAGGTTCAAACTGCCCATTTCAAACACTAATGAACAGGAAAACAGTCGCTCTTTCCGTTATGGATTTGCTTCCTTTTTTTCTTTTTCTTTTAGTTGCATTGCTCGCACAGCCTTCCGTCAACAGGCGCTTTCATTTGATTTCCAGACTGCCTTGTGCTAGATGCCAGTAGCAGTAGGAAGTCCCTCTTTATTCCTTTGGATATATATATATGCAACATTCAAAAAGCCAGTGTTTCCCCCTTCTACTCAGAGGGATGTTTTTGAACAACTTTAAAGCTGGCTCTAGTCAGATGTGTAGGGGGAGAGGGAATTGCACGCTTGAAATTCTCCCTTCAGCAGCTTCATCACCTCCTCATTTGCGGCACCATCAAAAAGGGGCACTGAAACTAACCGAGTGACAGCTGCTCTGTGGAATGCTGAAAATAAATTGAATTTTCCTGTTTCACAGCCCTCAACCCCTTACTTTTAGGAACTCTCCAAAATAAACTGAGCCTGGTATACTGATACTATAGTCATAAAATCCATGAATTAAGCAGTGGTGTCCAAACTTTTCAAAGAGGGCCAGATTTGATGAAGTGAAGGGCCGTGAGGGCCGACCAAAGGGCCGACAAAGTTGTTGAGGTTTTTTTAGGATTTTGCCCCAGGAAATGAACTGCCACAGGGGCTGGATTATATGGACCGCTGGGCCGGATTAGGCCCCTGAAACGGACTTTGGACATGCCTGAATTAAAGTATAATAAAGGGCTGCCTTCAGGTGTCTTCTAAAAGTTATATAGTTGCTCAACTCCTTGACTTCTGGTGGGAGGACGTTCCACAGGGTGGGTGCTACTACCGAGAAGGCCCTCTGCCTGGTTCCCTGTAGCTTCTCTTCTCCCACTGAAGGATCCACTAGAAGGCATTCGGTGCTAGATCTTAATGTCCAGGCTGAATGATGGGGGTGGAGACGCTCCTTCAGCTATACATTATGCTTTCTAGTAAGGTCACATCCATACCATACATTTACAGGCACATGGCTTCCCCCATAGAATCCTGAGAACTGTAGTTTATCCTTCAGAGAGCTACAATTCTGAGTGCTCTTAACAAATTGCAGTTTCCAGGCCCCCTAGTTCCAGATCCAGCCCTACTATTAGTCGGTGGGGTGAATACAGAATGGCAAGATCCCCAAGGATGTACTCTATGGGAAGCTGCAAAGGCTGCACCAGGCCTGTTGGCAGTCCAACTCTGCTTTACAAAGACGTCTGCATGCGAGACATGAAGGCTGGCAACATTAACCCTGCCATGTGGGACTCCCTTGCAGACGACCACAGTACCTGGAGAGAGACATTCAGGTTGTGTATCCACAGCAGTGACCAGAGGAGGAAGGGCCACTGGGAGGAGCACACAAAGAAGAAATGCCATGGTACACTTGCATCAGCCCAGCCGGATACCTTCATTTGCCCCAGCTGCAACAAAACATGTCTCTCCCATATCAGTCTCTACAGCAGGCACTGTAACCTTCCAACAGTTTGACTCCATCTCATTCATTGTCTCCTGAGACAAAGGGATGCCAACCATCTCTCACAGCACTCTCTGTCCTCTATCCAGCCAAGCAAGCCCAAGGGACAGACACAGACCTGGAGTCCACATTCGCCCCCCCATGCCTGAGGTTCCCAACCCCAAGTTTAAGGTAAAGGTAAAGGTACCCCTGCCCGTACGGGCCAGTCTTGCCAGACTCTAGGGTTGTGCGCTCATCTCACTCTATAGGCCGGGAGCCAGCGCTGTCCGCAGACACTTCCGGGTCACGTGGCCAGCGTGACATCACTGCTCTGGCGAGCCAGAGCCGCACACGGAAACGCCGTTTACCTTCCCGCTAGAAAGCGGTCCCTATTTATCTACTTGCACCCGGGGGTGCTTTCGAACTGCTAGGTTGGCAGGCGCTGGGACCGAGCAACGGGAGCGCACCCCGCCGCGGGGATTCGAACCGCTGACCTTTCGATCGGCAAGCCCTAGGCACTGAGGCTTTTACCCACAGCGCCACCCGCGTCCAACCCCAAGTTTAGCCAAAGCTAAAGAAAAGCAACTAGTTTATTGTTAAATCTTGATCGTGTGGTGCCATTCTTTCTGCTGTTCCAAGGCAGTTGCTATCAGCTCCCCTAAGCCCTCAGAACTCTGAACTCTTGAAGGCACGAGGGGATGGCTAAGTATTCCTTCCTCTCTGTAGCTGGTGTTGCAGTCTTGCTAGCTCTGCGGCAGCCACAATAGGACATGAAACTACCCTCCACGCAGCCACAAACGGAAACAAGCTGCCAGCATTATACGTAGCCATCAGATATTTTCAATATGCAGTATTCAACCGACTCTTGTTTTGCTTGATCAAATAGGAAAACTCCAGAGACATTTGGATGTTAAATCTTAGGAGGGCATCTTCAATACTGTGGCTTCTTTCTTTTTTTATATATGAACATCTGGCCAGCGTTCTGTCAACGTTCATTACACAAGCAGCCTCCAAGCCACTCAAAGCCTCTCACACTTCAGATTAACTGCTGTAGATTTTACGTTGGTTTGTGTCTGAAGACTCTTAAAAAGCCATGGCCATTTAGCATGGCTTTGGGATTACAGAGCATTCTGCTTTGCACTAAATTTCAGGCACTGCCAGTATGCAGTTCAAGGTACCAGGTTTTATTTTAGCATAAACAGGAGACACTAGGATGCTTGTTCATACTCATTTTTATTTTCATTTAAGAATCTTAGGGTTATGTTACTGGATATTTCTGCTTTTATTTGCCTGTACTGCTCCCCATAGGATTCTTGAGCTTATGCAAAAAGATCGTGTCAAGTTCACTTCAAGTATCTGAGTTGAAGGAAACTAACACATCCTTAAGAGAGGACAATAATATACACTTAAGCAACCACTTGTTGACCAATATGAGATTAATTTAACATCAACTCCAAAATGGATTTTGGTTCTAAATCTCCTAAAATTGGTCTTCTCAAATTTTCCTAAGCCTAGAGGTATGCTTACTCAGACCTCACATAAGATTTTTTTACAGCTAGTAGAAACAATAATTCCATCATCTCTCAGTATAGAGGATATATCAAACATAGAGTACCTTTTCTATGATTATCACTATGCTCATTCAGTGGTAACTTTTAGAACTTGGAACATTACTAATAGAGTATATGGGGGGGACTCAAACTTTTGGAAGTCGGCATAGAGGTAAACAGATATTTTGAAAACAAAACACTTGGGACCCTGGTCAATAGAAAAGTGAAACATCAGCAAAAAGATAACACAGACGGAAATCTGATCATCTTGGAGAATCCGCATAGTTATGACCAGTGTGACAGAGGAAAACAGGCCAGTCTAAACCAAGAAGTACAACATTCAAAAAATGTGATTGACAATTCCCCTGCCTTCAATGAAAAGATACCTTTAAACTCTTTTATCAAACCTATCCGTTCTGAAGGAAATCAGCCCTGAGTGCTCTCTGGAAGGACAGATCCTGAAGCTGAGGCTTCAATACTTTGGCCACCTCATAACAAGAGAAGACTCCCTGGAAAAGACCCTAATGTTGGGAAAGATGGAGGGCACAAGGAGAAGGGGACAACAGAGGATGAGATGGTTGGACAGTGTTCTCGAATCTACTAACATGAGTTTGACCAAACTGTGGAAGACAGTGGAAGACAGGAGTGCCTGGGGTGCTCTGGTCCATGGGGTCATGAAGATTCAAATATGACAAAATGACTAAACAACAACTACTACTACCAGTCACAGGAAGAAATCATCAGCAGAATGACTTCCTTACGAGACACCCTAATTCACCTTCGGCCTCCAGAGAAAGCCAATACAATCACGGATCAAAGTATGGAAATGATGTCTAACCAACACAGAGTTAAACAAAGGGAAGAGGTGGAGAAACTCCCCCCTATAAATAGAGATAATCAAATTGCTAAGGAACATCCTCCTATCAGGAAACTAATGCCTAAGAGTCATAGCTGTCAATGTTTCCCTTTTTTAAAAGGGCAATTCCCTTATTCAAAATAGGATTTCTCATAAGAAAAGGGGAAAGTTGACAGCTATGCTAAGAGTAGGAGAAAGTTGGTTTAGTATAGGCAACTGAAATGGGTAAGAGTTTTGCTTCAAATCTCACCTAAATGGCTGAGGGGGCGAAAGAATTGACATTTGCTCTGATTCAGCGCCAAAGAGTGGCTTTTCCTGCGGGAGGCAGTGGGAGAAGCATAAAACCGCTTGGACCCCGTGCTTTCTAGATGTGGGGCAAGTGGGCATGTGGATGAGCCCTGTGAAGCTTTCCGTTTTAGAAGGGAAAACAGCAGAGAAATATTATGAGCCTTTTGAACAGCTCTGCCATACTTCATCAGCAACGTTAGCTGAAGTATATCTCTCTCACACATGATGCTAATGTATTTTTCATTTCTTGTTTGTCACAGTTGTCAGAGCTGCAGCCAACATTACCCAGTAGGCAGCAGAAGAATAGCAAGAGTGCCTGACATATCTTACAAGACAGATACATGCCTCTGTAGGCGACGTTGGGGTTTTGATTGGGGGGGGGGAGAATGCTGAAATAATATGAAATGTTTGAATGGTTCGCTGGCATAGGTAACAACCACTTCAGACATGCTGAAGTCTCCACATTATGGAATTTCTTCCAAGGCCTTCCAGGAAATTGGCCAACTACGAGGGAAGCATTAAGCTGTGAAAAATGGCAGTTAGCAAGCCAGGAAGAAATTGGGATCCACAGAAATGATATTAATTCCTACTCAAGGGCAGCACAGAATATGCTTCAACTTTAAATTGCTTCCTCGGCTCCTACCAAAGGCAGACCTATGGAAATACAATTTTAAAGTGGACTGAGCTATAGCAGGGAACAAAAAGCAATTGCTGCTGGAATTATCTGATACTGACTAATCCTGGCTTCATTATTTTGTGTGTTTTGTTTATTTGCTGACATATCACCCTGCACTTTCCTGCTCAATAATGGGATCTCCAAGGCTTGCGACAATTCATTCCCCCCCCACCAAACAGAAGAGAAAAACCAGTTCATAATAAAACGGCAGAAAATCAACAAAACAACAGCTTTAAGTACAACAGGAGGGAAAGTGAAATTCAAATCATGGCCGAATAAAACTTATCACACTGCACTGAAAAAGCATCATAGGTGGCCTGTTCTGTCCTCCTGGAGCAGAGCTCCAAAATCATAGTGGAGAAGACTCCCAGGTGATGGTGGGATGTGGATCAGGGCCTCCACTGAAGACCTGGGTGGGAAGGCAGAATCATGTGATGAGAGGCAGTTCTTCAGTGATATATGCTCAAGTATTTCATTGTTTAGACCTGGGCCAAGGAATCTGTGACTGAGCAGATCTTGCTAGATTCCAATTCTCATCAACCCCTGCCAGCACTGACAACAGCCAGGGATGGTGGTAGTTGAAGGTTGCCCATTCTAGCTTTAGACATTACTCCTGCTTAGAGGACCACTAATGTCTCTGTTGCCCTGACTGAACTATGTTGGTAATTAAGATTTCTCTGAATTTTTTTTTATATTTTTGATAATTTTTTTATTAAGTTTTCCATTGTAACAATCCAATCAGATCACATTATTCCAAATTATAAAAACATATATCATAAAGTCCAAATATTTTGCCAAATTATAAATTTTTGTTGGGCTTCCCATGCTTCAAGTTCGGTGGGGTCCAATCATCTTATGTTTCTGCTGCCTTAAGTTTCCAATAGTTCCTTCTTTAAATCATGATTTTTATTTTTAAAGCACAACCAGAGAAACCAATCTCTTCTGAAGTTCTGTGGACCTTTTCCAACAACTCTGTTGAAAAAGAAAACAAAACTCAACAGCATATTTTAATAAGAAGGTAAAATATTTCCAGAAAGAGAAAGAGAGAGTTCACTTTGACAAGCTCATTTTGGGCATATTGAAACATTCCATTTGGGGCTGACAGAGCAAAACAGCATAATGAAATCTCTTACTACTCTCTGCCCGCTGAAACAAAACATTCCCAGTCAATTCGGTTAATGAAACCTATCTTTCAAGCTAAGAACATGTTTCAGCGGCGACCTGTCTGACAATCCCAACAACAAGCTGTGATCCAAGTGGCTTTGTTGTTGCCCGGCCTCCCCCTCAATTATATAAAAGTTTCTGTCAGAGACTGCCTCCAGGTCCCAGCTCACAGAGGACCAACGCTAGCCAGTAGAACTGTACAAAAGTCTTTATTGAAATATAGTTTCCATTTCCAAACCCTAGCGTGCGTCTCTACGTCTAGACCCTAGATCGGCGAAGCTCCGTCTGAGTCTCCGCCCCCTGTACACCAGCTTAAGACTCTAACCTTACCCCACCTCTTGCGTCTCTCCTTTCGCCTCTGGGTCCTACCACCCCCCGGGGTCCCTTCCTTCCTGGACGCTTCGGATGCGGACCCCTCGGACTCCTCCCCCTCCTTTCGGCGGGCTTTAGGACCTGGCTCCCTTTCCGGGCTGCTCATTGCACCACCCTCTTGTACATTTGAACTTGGCGCGCGCGCGCTGTCTCCGACCCTCCTTTCGGCCGTTTCCTCGCTCTCTGACGCAGGCGTGGCTAACCCCGACTCATGTCCTTCCGCTGACGGAAAGCTGCCTGGTGCCGATGCCTGGGACTTCTCCCCCCTACTGCTCTCCGGTGGGGAAGCTGGTCCCGATTTCCAACTGCTGCTCTCTGAATCCCCTCTGGCCCCTCCTTCCTGGGGTGTTCCCTTTGGCAACCCCCTAGCTCTGACCACTGGAGCCCCTTTCTGTGAATCCTCCGATTCGCTGGAGAGACTTAGAGACCTCGGGCGGCTATCATCGCTAACTTCTCCCTCGGATTCCTCCCCCTCGGTCTCTAATCCCTCCCTTTCCTGCCCCTCTGCTCCTGAGCCCCTGACAGTTTCATTTTCCTTGTATACAAGGTTGGTGTTTGAAACTCTGAGCTGCTTATCATTGCAGATTTTTGCCATCATATTCATCTGACATAGAGGAATTGTAGATGTGCTCTTATTAGACTTTCAGAGTTTGCAAAGCACTTACGTATATTATGTGCATCAGCTTTACAACAATCCTGTAAGGTATATTATTATGAATTATCCCCATATTGTATGTTGTGGAAAGGAGGTGGAGAGGCTTTCCTGAGAGCACACTTGCGGAGCCGGCCCTATCCTTAGACAGAGTGAGGCGGCTACCTTCAGTAGCAGATCTAGAATTGTGCAGGTAGCATCAGTTTTAATAGCTGCACATGCAGAAACAAGCTGAGATAGCTCTTACATGAATTCCATGTAATCTAAAAGACAAATGGAAACGATATTGCTAAATTAGGCACAACTGCTGGAGAAGATAGGACTTGAACAGAGCACTGAAAAGGAGTTTATACTTCAAATGCCCAATTTCAGATCTATGCAAGGGGAAATTTTGTGCTATATTATCCAATGGTTAGCCTGACATTGACATGAAGATGGGTTCATTTTGTAGCATTTTACACCCCATTCATCCTGCCTCAGGTTTCCATTATAAATCCACAGCATTTTTGTTGAAACGTCTCGAGTCGCTCAGATATGTTTACTCACAATGCGGTGCTGGAATAGGTGGTGTGAACAAATCAAATCACACAACAGGCTGCAAAAGGATGTGAGACAACACAACTTCGGTCTTTGGAAAACAGGTTTTCGCTGTTTTTTGAGCAGTCGGGTAATAGCACCTTCATGCATAATCTTATGACTCTCACTCCCCAGGAACTCACAATAGCAATTCATAAGAACCGCAGTTCTGGATGAAATTGAGGATCAGAGTCAGAGGCGCCAACATCTGAGGGAGAATGGGGGGGGCGCCCTGACATTGCTCCCCCCCAGACATTTATATTCTGAAATGGTACAGTCCTAGAAGAGCTGTACCACATGCTTTTTCTGAACATGTAGAAAGGCCTAAGGGATAATTGATATTGCAGCCCACAGGTGAAATTTGGGGTACAACCTGCAGATGGTAGCATGTCCATCTGTTGTAGCAAAACCAACAGAGTGTCTTGCAGCACCTTAAAGACTGCAGCATAAGCTTTCACGGGCAAAAGCCCACTTCATCAGGTACTTGAAACATTATCCCCATTTGTATAGTCTGTGATAATTCTACATAAAGCTTAGCAAATACAATATCAGAAACTGCAACAATCAGAAACTGCTCTGTTCATCTTCCAGGACACTCTACTGCTGACCCAAAGGTTGTCATTCTCCAGCAACGGAATACCAAAAGGCAACCATAAGCATGAAATTGCTGAGCTAGAACTATTCCAGAAGCTTGAATATATCTGATTAGGCTTGAATAGGAAATATGGATGGTCTTCAACTAAGCTTTACTCAGAGTAAGACTATTTAATGGGCCTAAATTAGCCAAATTCATTAATATGACAAGACTCTTAGTTGCATGTGTGTATGTATGGTTTCATCTGGTGTACACACATTTGAGGAAGCGCTTTTGAGGCTTCATCTAAAGGTGTTAAGATTTCTATCAGCCTTCAATAATCCTTTAGGAAGCATTCTGTCTTTTGGACATGATGGGTAACCTGAGCAAAACGTAAAAAGGTAATGGACCCCTGGATGGTTAAAGGTAAAGGTAAAGGGACCCCTGACCATTAGGTCCAGTTGTGGCCAACTCTGGGCTTGGAGCGCTCATCTCGCTTTATTGGCCGAGGGAGCCGGCATACAGCTTGCGGGTCATGTGGCCAGCATGACTAAGCCGCTTCTGGCGAACCAGAGCACCACACGGAAATGTCGTTTACCTTCCCGCTGGAGCGGTACCTATTTATCTACTTGCACTTTGATGTGCTTTCAAACTGCTAGGTTGGCAGGAGCAGGGACCAAGCAACGGGAGCTCACCCCGTCGCAGGGATTCGAACCGCCAACCTTCTGATCGGCAAGTCCTAGACTCTGTGGTTTAACCCACAGCGCCACCCGCGTCCCTTAAAATTACTCCCTTTCTGAGCCAGCCAGGAGTCGAACCTGGAATCTTATGATCCGTAGTCAGACGCGTTAACCATGGCGCCACTGGCCCTTGGATGGTTAAGTCCCGTCAAAGGCGACTATGGGGTTGCAGCACTCATCTCGCTGTTAGGCCAAGGGAGCTGGCGTTTGTCTGCAGACAGCTTTTCGGGTCATGTGGCCAGCATGACTAAACTGCTTCTGGTGCAGCAGGACACTGTGACGGAAACCAGAGCGCATGGAAACTCCATTTACCTTCCCACCATTTACCTATTTTTCTACTTGCACTGGTGTGCTTTCAAACTGCTAGGTTGGCAGGAGCTGGAACAGAGCAACGGGAGCTCTCCCCGTCTTAGGGATTCAAACCACCGACCTTCTGATCAGCAAGCCCAAGAGGCTCAGTGGTTTAGACCACAGTGCCACCCATGTCCCGGTAGCCTGGGTATACATGGCATGCCAGCAGGATTGGTTGGCTTCCTTCTGTTGCTGTGCTCACAAATTTCAACAACTCCTCACTACTGTAAATTTTCCAAAGCATTCTACCATTTAATTCCCTTCCACACATGTCTTGAGGGATTGTAAACATCCCCTGCATTACATCCCTCTATTCCCATAGCATTAGAGGTTCCTTTGTGAATTGAGAACGAGATCTTGCATTACTTTAATAAGCCACTTGGTAGTTACTGAGAAGGGAAAATAAGCTATGCGGAGGGTGCCAATAGATGCTACACAGCACCCACACAGTCACACAAATTAATCAGAACAGGAGAAACAAGGACTAGAAAGACATCAGACACAGTACATAAAATAGAATTGTTAAACATGGCTCTAAAATTAAATCCCATCAAAATTAAACTAAGGCGTAGTTGACTTCAGGAACAAGACTTCAGTAAAATGACTTGCTGCCTGACTAGCAACCAATTCATTTCTTCCCATACAGTTTTCCCGGTGGGCGGTACAAGGTAACACAACTTTTATTTACTACTGCCCAGAGGGAATCAAAGCAAAAACACTGTGAACCAAATAGTTGGGCATCCCTCTCAACTGACCTTAGCATGGTTTATTTGAAATTCAGGAAGCAAAACCCCAAATGAGACAATTGATAAATAAGTTGCTGCTCTGGTAGACAATAGCTTCCTTCATTTCTTCTCTTCTACATATATTTGATATGTTGTGGTTCGAGGACCCGATCCCCGCGATGTGAAATAAACAGACAAGGACACGTGATTTAGGTTAATGGGCAAGAAAAAGGCCACAACTTTATTGATTACAGCAGTGAAAAGGTATTGGCTTAGGCATTGGAGGTCACAAACAAGGTGGGTGTATTCACCAGTAGGTGGAGCCTGTTGATGCTCATCCAACTATAGGCTCTCCCCTGATGTCACCGAGGGTCGTGCCATGGCCTCCCACCAAGCAGGCACCGGACAGAATACACAACCGCCAGATTCCTTTAACGGAATACCCAAAAATTGAAGGCATAGGCGATGGCCACACCTAGCCCTTCGACACACCACAACACATTACTCGAATGCCTAACCTACCCACCAATACCACGAAAGTTGTGACGATTGCTACGAGGTAGGCGAAAAAACCAAAAGGCCTAATGCCAAATGGAAAAATTCCTACCAGGCCCCCCAGACAACCGGGGCGACCAACCTAAGGTCCATAGCAAGGCCAAGAAAGACTAAGGCCCTGAGCTCTAAGAGAGTGGAGGGTGGGTGACTTGCGACGGGATGACGAGGAAAAGGCCGAGGAGGGGCTGGCCCTGCAAGATAAAGGCTGGCTAACACGCCCCCCGGAGGCACCTGGTTGGGTGCCCTCCGAGGGGGCGTGAGCGCCAGCCAGGTGAACAAGGTAGCAGGGGGCTAACGCCCCCCGCTAGGGGCGGAGCTCGGGCTCCTGCCCACAACCACTCCCCTCTCTTCCAGGGAGGAGAGTCCTTCCCCAAGAACTTTGCAAGCTTAGTAAGGCAGAACTTACCTTCATGGAAGCCATGCTGATTCTTCTGCTGCAGAACTTGTTCTTCCATATCAGGTGTGAGGTACTTTGGCCTTCCAAATGTTGTGGAACTACAACTTCCACCACCCATAGCTACTGGCCAGGATTATTGAAGCTGATGGGAGTACTGTATAGTTCAGCAACATCTGGAGGGCCAAAGATTCACCACTCCTGCTCTATAAAGGTAAAGGGACCCCTGACCATTAGGTCTAGGAGCGGCCGACTCTGGGGTTGCGGCGCTCATCTCACTTTACTGGCCGAGGGAGCCGGTGTACAGCTTCCAGGTCATGTGGCCAGCATGACTAAGCCGCTTCTGGCGAACCAGAGCAGCGCATGGAAACGCTGTTTACCTTCCCGCCAGAGCGGTACCTATTTATCTACTTGCACTTTGACGTGCTTTCAAACTGCTAGGTTGGCAGGAGCAGGGACTGAGGAATGGGAGCTCACCCTGTCGCAGGGATTCGAACCACCGACCTTCTGATCTGCAAGTCCTAGGCTCTGCGGTTTAACCCACAGCGCCACCCGCGTCCCGAAGCCTGCTCTATAGGCTTCATAAAATTCTGAGAATTGGTTTACCCAGAATAGATGTTAAGTTAACCAGCGTGCAATTTAATATTTGTGGTATGTAAGCTTTTATGAAAAATTTTATCAAACTGAAAGGGTGAGATATGCTTAACAAACAAACAAACATCTGCTTACTGAAACTTACACAATAAACCTCTGAGATCCTCCTAGCTAATTTTATGCCTATATTACCCATAAAATAAGTCTCTGACTACTGTTCTCAGGTTCCCTGAATTCAAGGCTGGGCTCTGTCCTGTTTTTTTCCAGTCTCGTCATTTTCCTATTTGCTCCAGCCTTTATCGCCCACCCCTTATACCTACGAACCCATAAAAATGTTTTGCTATGATAAAACATTCTCCTCTACCACTTGAATTCATGACACTGTGCTTTAGTGATCTTTCTAATTATATTCAACTGGACCCATGCTACTAGGAGAATGCAAAAGCATGCACTGGTTTCCACTGAATGTGAACAGGATATTTCGAACCAATTTAGATTAATTGATTTTACATATTTCAATTGAACTGCTTTGTGTGAGAAATCAACAAGCATAATTTCAATAGTAGCTATGTAGCCCTAGGTGGAATGAGAGAGGACATGCTTCTGCTCAGTCATAAAAAGGTGTGTTAATGCTTCCAAGCACTCATTTTGGAAACATACAATGGTGTAACACTCAGGAGAGAGGTATGCAATTGGTTAGAGCCCAAACCTGCAGAGTGAATCCTTCTCCCTGAAAATCACTGAAATACCAAGGGCAAGGTCATTTCACAGGAAAACACACACACACATTCACAATTTGAATGCTCCTTTCATTTAGCCTTCACAGAATTGTAAACTTAAGGGTGCTTTTTCCCCTCAAAACTAGCCCATAAAAATATAATAATAATAATATAAAGGCACAAAATGTAATGACAGTAGTCATAAGCAACAATATCAAACAACATTATGCATGCAGAAATAAACATGGCCAAATTAATTAAATGGTTACTAGCCTAGTTTGTATTTTCTTCATTTGAATAATCTTTATGTTTTGGTGCTTTGTCTTGAGGTATCAAGTAAGCTCTCTTAAAACACAAGCTTAAAAAACAAAACAAGTTTCACATAGTTAATGAATGATTTAAAAGGAACCAAGCTAGGAATGGCCTTGAAACCGAACTAAGACTTTAAAGTGATATTTTCTCATTCACTGGGCTCTACAAATCTCAACCCAGGTGTCATAGACTGGCAGAATGCAGAGGAGTGGTGGAAGGCTCTGGCTGGGGAACTCCCAAGGGAACCCCAGGAGAAGAAGGCTCATAGCCAAGGGATTGGTGGTGGGATGGCAATGAGTGGTCAGAAGGAGAAGAGGAGGCAGACTGGGGAGAGGAGGTGTCAGAAGCTGAAGAGGCAACAGGGTTTAGCGAACAGGAAGAGGCTGAGGCAGAGAGCAGTCCTGAATCAGAGGCAGGAGAGGTGGGGGCCAGGAGACAGAGACAAGGCAGACTGCTGAGGAATCCAGGGAGTCTCCCCTTCTGGCTATGACCAGTCCCCCGCCCCCGATCTCCCAGAATACGCATAGAAATGAAGAGAGCGGAGCAAAGAGAGATAAGACGACAGAGTCTTAAGCTGCTGGGGAAGGAACCGGGGAGGAGCCTTAGAGACCCATGGAAAGGCAGGGACCTTCAGTCTTGCCTCATTTGGGCAAGACCTACTGGGAAGAGTTGCTGTGTGTTCACTACACTAGGCTGCACTGTGTTGGTTTCTTTGAATAAAGGGTTAACTTCACTGACACTGAGTGTTTTATTACTGACCTACTCTTGACTCAGGCTAGAGACACCAGGTTGCTTCCAGACAGTCTCCCTTCTTGAGCATTTACCTTGATTTGTTTGCACAAAGTTCATGGGGATATCGACTATTTACTTAACATTCATTTTGGTTGGTTTGCAGAGAGGTTAGATGGTGTTACATTCAGAAAACTTTTTCCCTCACTTTCCAGCAGAGTTTTCTATCACATTCATTATCATAAAAGTGGAGGGGTGGGGTGGTTGTGTGCAAGGGCTTAATTCCACAATCTGAACTTAATTTCACAATCTGAATTTGCCAAAAAAAGTGACTATTGCTATTTTGGAGTGCAATTCAATCTGGAAGTGTCCCTGGTCTCTCAGATATGGAAACCAATAGGAAAGTTAGCCGTTCAATGCTCAGTATGAGAATGGGGATGTTGATATTAAATATATGTTAACCAGTAATATATTTCAAGGCACAAAGCAAATTAAGTCAGGCAATAGTCACTGAATGCCACAAATAAATAAATTCTCTAGGATTCTCTGAAAGGCTATGATCATAGTGGCTTGAATTGAAAGCAAAGAAAAAATAAATTTCAGGTAAGAAGTTCAAAGGAACAAGGATTGCGATTCATAATTGGCTACACTGACGTGGAGCTCCAATTATGGAGTGAACGTATTATGTTCAGCTCATTAGGCATTGCAGACAAACGATGAGATGTGGAGCTTTATAGACTTGTTGCAAGATATTATTGTGAATAAGTCTGTATCTGTTCTAGTGTTGGCTGGATATAGCAGATTCCCAGGACTGATGGGCAAAGACAGGGAAACAAATCTGAGCAAGTCTTATGGAGAATTTTACAAAAAACAAGTTAGTTCCAATTACAAAGACTGAAAACTGATTTTAAGTCAGTTGGAGAAAGGAATGGTAACATATAAGGCAATACTGATGCTTTCAAAAGTATCCAAATGCAAGTTATAATAATTTAATTGCCGTAAAGGAATAAGGATTTTGTAGTGGAATCCTAACCTCCTGAGAAAGGGCTCCACCATGCCCAGGTGAGGCAAAAGCAGTTTTCCCACTGGGAAATTACAATTACTACAACAGGCAGCAAAACAGGATTAAGAAAATAATAATAATAATAATAATAATAATAATAATAATAATAATAATAATAATAATAATTTATTTTTTCTACCCCGCCCATCTGGCTGAGTTTCCCCAGCCACTCTGGGCAGCTTCCAATCAAGTGTTAAAAACAATACAGCATTAAATATTAAAAACTTCCCTAAACAGGACTGCCTTCAGATGTCTTTTAAAAAGAAGATAGCTGCTTATTTCCTTCACATCTGAAGGGAGGGCGTTCCACAGGGCAGGCGCCACTACCGAGAAGGCCCTCTGTCTGGTTCCCTGTAACCTCACTTCTCGCAATGAGGGAACCACCAGAAGGCCCTCGGTGCTGGATTTCAGTGTCCGGGCTCAATGATGGGGGTGGAGACGCTCCGTCAGGTATACTGGACCGAGGCCGTTTAGGGCTTTAAAGGGTCAGCACCAACACTTTTAATTGTGCTTGGAAATGTACGGGAAGCCAATGCAGATCTCTCAGGACCGGTGTTATGTGGTCCCGGCGGCCACTCCCAGTCACCAGTCTAGCTGCCGCATTCTGGATTAATTGCAGTTTCTGGGTCACCTTCAAAGGTAGCCCCACATAGAGCGCATTGCAGTAGTCCAAGCGGGAGATAACCAGAGCATGCACCACTCTGGCGAGACAGTCTGCAGGCAGGTAGGGTCTCAGCCTGTGTACCAGGTGGAGCTGCTAAACAGCCGCCCTGGACACAGAATTAACCAGCGCCTCCATGGACAGCTGTGAGTCCAAGTTTGCCAAGACCCTCTTTCTACTAGAAGAAGAATGTGGAAAACATACGGCTTCAAGTTGGATTTTGACGCATGGTTAGTTCTTCACAAATACGCTCATATGCGCTCTCAAACCACTGTGTGCTGCTGCTGCATGGTGTTATATAAAAATGGGAGGGAGGAGGTTAGGAACCCTCTTTTGCAAATGCAACATTATTAATAGATTGTGCAGATGCAGAAGATTGAAAATGTCAACGAATCGATTTCCTGTTTTTCACATTAAAGCTTTGGGGGTCGGCATATCTCTTCTTGCCTAGTTGGAATTGGGAGGCTTGATTCCTAATGCTACATTATTTACAACAGAGGCAGAGCATGATCCAGAAGGCAAAACAAACTGTCAATAACTTATTAACGAAATTTGCAGCCACAGGCAAACACTGATAGAGGGCTCCCAAAGAGCAAGTCATCAAACGTATTGCTAAGGTGAGCCAGCCACAGATATTAAGAGTTAAGGTATTTAGGAACACCCACGCTCAGAAGAAAATAATAATTATTGTTTACAAGCTCAGGCCAGATGGAATGTGCCCACTCTGAAAGCCATTTTCTTCTAGTGCCTGATGGAGAAATTTAGAAAGCTCTGCAAAGATCCAAATTTTGAAAGTAAGGAATAGCTAGTAGACACAGCAGATGACACAACCTTGATGGCAGAAAGTGAGGAGGAATTAAAGAACCTTTTAATGAGGGTGAAAGAGGAGAGCGCAAAATATGGTCTGAAGCCCAACATCAAAAAAACGAAGATCATGGCCACTGGGCCCATCACCTCCTGGCAAATAGAAGGGGAAGAAATGGAGGCAGTGGGAGATTTTACTTTCTTGGGCTCCATGATCACTGCAGATGGTGACAGCAGCCACGAAATTAAAAGACGCCTACTTCTTGGGAGAAAAGCAATGACAAACCTAGACAGCATCTTAAAAAGCAGAGACATCACCTTGCCAACAAAGGTCCGTATAGTTAAAGCTATGGTTTTCCCAGTAGTGATGTATGGAAGTGAAAGCTGGACCATAAAGAAGGCTGATCGCCGAAGAATTGATGCTTTTGAATTATGGTGCTGGAGGAGACTCTTGAGAGTCCCATGGACTGCAAGAAGATCTAACCTCTCCATTCTTAAGGAAATCAGCCCTGAGTGTTCACTGGAAGGACAGATCCTGAAACTGAGACTCCAATACTTTTGCCACCTCATGAGAAGAGAAGACTCCCTGGAAAAGACCCTGATGTTGGGAAAGATGGAGGGCACAAGGAGAAGTGGATGACAGAGGATGAGATGGTTGGACAGTGTTCTCGGAGCTACCAGCATGAGTTTGACCAAACTGCGGGAGGCAGTGGAAGACAGGAGTGCCTGGCGTGCTCTGGTCCAGGGGGTCAAGAAGAGTCAGACACGACTAAACGACTAAACAACAACAAAGTAGACACAGCCACCTAGTCAAAGAGCATTTCCACATAACAAGAGCCTGTTGCATCAGGCCAATGGTCCATCTTGTCTAGATTCCCATTCTGATAGGTGGCTTCCAGATGGCTATGAGAAGGCTGCAAGCAGGACCTGGGAGTAACAGCCTTCTCCTTGTTTGTGATTTCCAGGAACTGGACCTTCAGGAGATCCACTTTAGTTTACTATGAAATGTAAGAACTTACATGGGTGTTTGTTGTTTCATTGGCAAAAAGCTAAGGGTATTCACTCTCGTAGCCTGACAGTCAATCCACACAGCTCATTTCTCGTTGCACTTTGCAGAGCAAATCTTAATCAGCAGTATCCCATCTACCCCTGAAGTGTTTGTAGCAACAAAGGCTCAAAAAAAAGTGCTGAATGGGGATGCAATTTAATAAAGTGTAAGTCTCCTGAGGGATTCTGATGCATCTTTGGTTAATGTTGCTATTACTGATCACACATTAAATCATGTTAGGGAGGGAAACACCTCTTTAAAGTTATTTAAGGTTCACTTTGCTTCAATGATTTCAATTTAAAAATTAGCATTTTAACATGCACCATCAACTAAACATCCCATTTCCTATGTAAGGGAGACATGGCATAATCTATATTCTACTGCCCTCTGGCTGAAAAGAATCATGCTGCCAAAAGACCATAAATATTCAATGCATGTAAATGCAACTTTGTCCATGGAGTTTTCTTGGCAGGGATACTGGAGTGGCTTGCCAGTTCCTGCTCCAGGTGGATCACGTTTAGTCAAAACTCTCCACTGTGACCTGTCCATCTTGGGTGGCCCTGCACGGCATAGCTCATAACTTCTCTGAGTTATTCAAGCCCCTTCACCATGACAAGGCAATGATCCGTGAAGGCAAGCAAAATTTGAGGGAGAAAGTGAAAGATACAGGAAATTGAAAGCAAAAAATATTCCAAAAAATATTTCCAAAAAATAGCAAGGAGAGACAAGAGGGCCTTCTTAAACAAGCAATGCAAAATAACATTGGCCAGTGGAAGTGATGATATTCCAGCTGAGCTATTTAAAATTTTAAACGATGATGCTGTTAATGTGCTACACTCAATATGCCAGCAAGTTTGGAAAACTCAGCAATGGCCACAGGATTGGAGAAGATCAGTCTACATCCCAATCCCAAAGAAGGGCAGTGCCAAAGAATGCTCCAACTACCGCACAATTGCGCTCATTTCACACACTAGCAAGGTTATGCTTAAAATTCTACAAGGCAGGCTTAAGCAGTATGTGGACCGAGAACTCCCATCATGCGAAAGGCTGAACTAGATGAATTCCAAGCCAGAATTAAGATTGCCAGAAGAAATATCAACAACCTCAGATATGCAGATGACACAACCTTGATAGCAGAAAGTGGGGGAATTCTTGTCCTTGTACAGTGGACGCTCAGGTTGCGAACGTGATCCGTGCGGGAAGCATGTTCACAACCCGCAGCGTTCGCAACCCGCAGTGCCGCGTCTGAGCACACGCGGATTGCAATTTGGTGCTTCTGCGCATGCGCACAGTACAATTTAGTACTTCTGCGCATGCATGCGCAAGCACCGGAACCCAGAAGTAACCCTTTCCGGTAATTTCCGGGTTCAGCGTGGTGCCTAACCCGAAATCGCGCGACCCAAAGCATCTGTAACCCGAGGTACGACTGTATAGATATTGTGAATACATAAGTTTTAAAATTATTTCTCATTTTGGTTCTGGATCCAAAGGTTGGTTCCCTCAGGTTGTTCAAAACCATTTAAAAAAAACCCTGTAGAAATCAAAAGCAATTTTGGAACAGTAAGCATTAAACATACACTGCTGGTGACAGGTAGATACTGTGCAAGAAATTGCCCTTAAAGATGATAAAAGCTCATCCAGCTGACAGAAATCCCTTTTGAAAGAGGAAGCTGTTCGGAGCCTTCATGCAGGACTGCAGAGTGAGGAGCAGGGCAAATGGGACGTTTAGCTGAAGGTGCGCATTAGAATGCTAGTTTTGAAAGTGAAATTGTTGAAGCAAAGTGAGCTTAAATAACTTTAAAGATGCCTTCCTCCCTCGTGGTGAGAATGTGGAGCTGTAGCTAAAAATGCCCAACTCATTGTCACAACCAGCCAAAGCTCTGATAGTCAAAGAAATTTGAGGAGGGGGTCAGCAGGTATCCTAAGAGTGCCAAGCGCATTGAAAGTTAGAGGCACTTTAGGAATTTGGTATTTGCAAATTCTAATACCAGCTGACCCAGTCTTCACTGCATCAACTGATGTGCATATTGAATTCTGCTCATCCACCAGCTTTCACATTCCTTGAATGTTCTGATACAATTTTTAGATCAAGGAGGAAATGGTGGCATTGTCTATTTCATCTCTCCCTCCCCCCCATCCTTTTTATATCCTTGTTCTAAAGGTTATGCCCTTGCAACTTTCCCTTTTGTGTTTCCACTTTCCCTTTCCCCTTTCTGAAGCTTGCATTTCAGCATGATGAAAATATACGATTATGACATTAGCCTGCAACAAGATGGCATTGAGAGAGATTGCCAATTTTTTAACAATAATACAGCATCTTATAACATATTTTAGTTTTTAGCTCTGCTGAGCTATCCACTTCCCTCCACCCGTCTTCCGGTTTTCTAAGACTTCTCTTAAATCCACACATCTATATCATCCCAATTCTACATTTTTCTAAATTATTCAAATTTTTAAAATACAGGTAGAAAAATTCTTCTTGTAAACATTGCAAGCTTTATCTCAATCCTGATAGCATTTTTCATTGTATACACTGATTTTCTATATAATAAAGAAATTTACTCCAATCTCTCTGGAACACTTGATCACACTCTGCTGTTGGATTTTCCCCGTCAGCTTTGCCAGTTCCGCATAGTCCATGATCTTTGTCTGCCAATCTTGTATCGTCAGTATTTCTTGTTGTTTCCATTTGGGGGCAATTAAAGTTCTTGCTGCCGTAATGGCATACATAAATAATTTCTGATCTGATCTAGATATTTCATCTCCTACCATTCCCAACAGGAATGCTTCGGATTTCTTGTGGAAAGTATATTGTAACATTTTGTTTAACTCATGATATATATTCCCCCCAAATGCTTTAACTTTATCACAGGTCCACCACATATGATAAAAATCTCCTTCTTTTTGATTACATTTCCAACATTTTCTATTTTTCATTCTATACATTTTAGCTCATTTAGTTGGGGTTAAGTACCATCTGTACATCATTTTCATTATATTTTCTTTCAAAGCCATACATGCAGTAAACTTAATTCCAACATTCCATAGAAGAGGGCATTAATCTTGCTTCAGTTATAACAAAGATGGAGGTTGTCTTGCTTCAGTTACAATTATGTGTATCTCACAATGAGGATGGGTCAAAGTAACAGAAATTATAAATAAGGCTTTCAAAGAGAACAATGGTGTGACTTTCAGGATGCACATAACAAAGTTTTCAAGTGTAAAATACAGAAAGGGAGGAACTGATTTGCTGTTTTAAGTTTTCCAGCAGCCAGCTGGAGCAAATACCCTATCTGCCCCTGGACTGTCTCGCCAGAGTGGTGCATGCTCTGGTTATCGCCCACTTGGACTACTGCAATGCGCACTATGTGGGGCTACCTTTGAAGGTAACCTGGAAACTGCAATTAATCCAGAATGCGGCAGCTAGACTGGTGACTGGGAGTGGCTGCCGAAACCACACAACACCGGTCTTGAAAGAACTACATTGGCTCCCAGTACGTTTCTGAGCACAATTCAAAGTGTTGGTGCTGATCTTTAAAGCCCTAAATGGCCTTGGTCCAGTATATCTGAAGGAGCATCTCCACCCCCATCATTCTATCTGGACACTGAGGTCCAGTGCTGAGGGCCTTCTGGCAGTTCCCTCCCTGCGAGAAGCGAGGTTACAGGGAACCAGGCAGAGGGCCTTCTCGGTAGTGGCACCCGCCCTGTGGAACGCCCTCCCACCAGATGTCAAAGAGAACAACAACCACCAGACTTTTAGACGACATCTGAAGGCAGCCCTGTTTAGGGAAGCTTTTAATGTTTGATGCATTACTGTATTTTAATATTGTGTTGGAAGCCGCCCAGAGTGGCTGGGGAAACCCAGACAGATGAGCGGGGTATAATAAATAAATAAATAAATGCCGTATTTTTTGCTCTATAAGACTCACTTTTTCTCTCCTAAAAAGTAAGGGGAAATGTGTGTGCGTCTTATGGAGCAAATGCAGGCTGTGCAGCTATCCCAGAAGGCAGAACAACAAGAGGGATCACTGCTTTCATTGTGCAGAGATCCCTCTTGTTGTTCTGGCTTCTGAGATTCAGAATATTTTTTTCCTTCTTTTCCTCCTCCAAAAACTAGGTGCGTCTTATGGTCTGGTGCGTCTTATAGAGCGAAAAATACGGTAAATAAATTATTATTATTATTATTATTATTATTATTATTATTAGACAACAGCATGAATTATTGCAGACCTGATGGAAGGTAGAGCCCAACAAAACCCACAGGGGTACAGATTCCTCACCCCTGTCCAATTCCCAGCATGCATGAACCAACCTGAATATGATGCCTACAAAGTCTCTCTCTCCCCTGGAAATTTTAAGCAACCATCTCAAACATTTCCTTTATGAAAGCTCCTTCTCCTCCTTTCATTTTCTCTCTTCCAAATGCTTTTGCATCTGTGGCTGCTTCCAAGAACGTTAGCAAGCATCTACAGGAAAGAAAACTAAAGATTCGTTATGCGTTCCTGCAGGGCTTATTTTGCCATTTGTGTAACCATGTGCCTTTGTTAAAGAAACTCATTCCAACAAATCTGTTCATGTTCCACAGCTCTGATTTGCAATATTATGCAGGGTCATTGAAGAGCGGAGCCTGACAAAGATATTTTTTACATCAACCAAATCCAGACAGATTCTAAAGATCTCTCTCCTTATCTACTGCTTATCATGATGTTATAAAGAGAATGCCAAGCAGGTGAGTTAAACTCAAGGCCTCAGTTCATTCAACCAGTAGTACTTAGCATTTATATAGCACTTTTAAAAATGTATAATGGCAAAGAATAAGGAGTCCCTGCTTCCTAAGAGATGTTCAAAGTGCTGCACATTTATAGATACAGGCTAATGATCATTGTAAACAATCAACAGAATCAAGTGGCTGAGCAGGAACTAAAGAGATGATAGAATAAGTAAATAGAAATTACGTTAGTTGTTTTATTGAATTGCACAGTATTTTAAAGATGGCTTAGCAATGAAATTTAAGTGTTAATTTTGTTAATTTGTAGCTGTGTTGGCAAAATGTAGTCATAGTTTTGGTACTTTTTCATTTTTTTCATGTTGAGCTTCAGACCATATTTTGCGCTCTCCTCTTTCACCCTCATTAAAAGGTTCTTTAATTCCTCCTCACTTTCTGCCATCAAGATTGTGTCATCTGCATATCTGAGGTTGTTGATATTTCTTCCGGCAATCTTAATTCCGGCTAGGGATTCATCCAGCCCAGCCTTTCACATGATGAATTCTGCAAATAAGTTAAATAAGCAGGGAGACAATATACAGCCTTGTCATACTCCTTTCCCAATTTTGAACCAATCAGTTGTTCCATATCCAATTCTAACTGTAGCTTCTTTTCCCACATAGAGATTTCTCAGGAGACAGATGAGGTGATCAGGCACTCCCATTTCTTTAAGAACTTGCCATAGTTTCCTGTGGTCGACACAGTCAAAGGCTTTTGCATAGTAAATGAAGCAAAAGTAGATGTTTTTCTGGAACTCTCTAGCTTTCTCCATAATCCAGCACATGTTTGCAATTTGGTCTCTGGTTCCTCTGTCTCTTCTAAATCCAGCTTGCACTTCTGGGAGTTCTCGTTCCACATACTGCTTGAGCCTTGTAGAATTTTAAGCATAACCTTGCTAGCGTGTGAAATGAGTGCAATTGTGCGGTAGTTGGAGCATTCTTTGGCACTGCCCTTCTTTGGGATTGGGATGTAGACTGATCTTCTCCAATCCTCAGGTGAAGCTGAGGCTCCAATACTTTGGCCACATCATGAGAAGAGAAGACTCCCTAGAAAAGACCCTGATGTTTGGAAAGATGGAGGGCACAAGGAGAAGGGGACGACAGAGGACAAGATGGTTGGACAGTGTTCTCGAAGCTACCAGCATGAGTTTGACCAAACTGTGGGAGGCAGTGGAAGACAGGAGTGCCTGGCATGCTCTGGTACATGGGGTCACGAAGAGTCGGACACGACTGAACAATAACAACAACAAACTATTTGGGAAGGACTGCTGTCCCATATTTTCTGAGTTTCCTATGCTGGTCCCATTGATCCTTTACTTGAGGGCTCATCCAGACTACCTTTTGTTCTGCACTTTCCAGGTGCACACCCGCATTTTGAAGCTCTGGTTGTCGTTTGCGAGTTTTCCCAGGGAAAGCACCAGGACAGGGAAAAAGAACTGCTCAGACACAGAGCTTGGAAGTCCAGACCTGTGCTTAGAAACGTGGCACAAAAAGTAAGTCTAGATGAACACTCTGCACCGTTGTGGCCACCTGAGCTTCAGGTGATGGCAATGGACCCAGAAGAACCCGCAAGCTACGTACCTGCTCCTTCAGAAGGAGTATAACCCCAGCAAGAACAGGAAAATCTGAAAAGGAATTCATCCTCTCTACCTCATTGGATCATCTTTCTTTCTTTCTTTCTTTCTTTCTTTTAAATAATCCTTATTAATTTAAATTACACACATATACAAAGAATTTACAATCTCATACTACAAAAAGAAAATTAAAGAAAAAAGAAATAAGAAAAAAGAAAAGAAGAAAATACAGAAAAAAGAAGGAAGAAAAAGCAGATTTATGCGCATAAAAAAACTTAATCTTCCTAATTAATACTTAAATAAACACTTAAATAAAAAGACTTCTGACAAAACGAGCCTTCCAATCATTCTCATTGTACTGTTTATACTGTCATGGTTTTTCCCCGCACAGTTTTATATTCTTTAATATTGTTCCTGTCTACTCCACAAACGGTATTTGTGGTGTTTACAAGTATCACTCAAGTTCTGCTCATATGGTGTAGTTGGTACAATATGATCTTATATAACATTGGGTCATGTTTCAGATACCTTGTTTCTCAGGACCAAACTTACAGCTTTAGATTCTGTTGCTGAAGAGATCTTTGCCTTCAGGTTTGATAAAGGAAAGCAAGCTCCTCATTCCCGTTTTTAAACTTAATTTAACTCTGAACAAGGGATTTCGTGTTATGATGCTCTTCATCCTTCCTAATGCAACATTCTAGTGCCGTGATAAATACTTTAATGTGTAGGAGTAACTTGGAATATAAGAGCCAAAGCAAAAACTAGGCAAGCCTATTAGATTGCTGTGGAATGGCTTTCTTCTCTTAATTCCTTTGAAGCCAATAATTTTGGAGGACTAATTGGTCTTCCCTCCTCTTCCTAACTTAGGGTTCTCCTTTTTCTGTCTGCAATTAGCAAAACTACGACAGCTCCTGCAGCATGTACATCCACACACATATATGCAAATGCCAGAAGTCATCAATCCAATTAGACCGTGGGCTTGCTTGTTTAAAACAAGGACGTGTTTCCAGGACTATAAATGAAAGAAGCGCCTAGGTTTTGTTTCCTATTAATCATACAGTCTCTGATCAATCTCAGTGGCTTCCCATTCTTATTATCTCATTCTGAAGGATCAACAGGCAAAGATATGGATTATGTTGCAGCCAGAGATCTGCGGCAGATATGCCTAAATTGCAGTGCAGCCTTTTAGCAGAAGCAAAGTTGATTTCCAGTTTTGTGGCTCTTTTCTGAAAGCCGGATAAATAAGCATCACATAAACCCAGTGAAAAGCATATGTTGACTAGGGGCCGCACATCTGCTTGCTCCACTCACAAACCCCCTTGCCATTCGCCCCATATTAACCATCTTTTCCCCCCTTTTTTCTATAGTTTTTATTAAATTTTACAATTTTACATTCAACACAATCATCATCACCACACAAGAAAAATATGCAAATCTAAATCTCCCTCCTCTGACTTCCCTCAACCTCCTCTTCTGGTTCTTTAAACATTTGCTTCTCCTGCTAATAATAATAGAAGAAGAAGAAGAAGAAGAAGAAGAAGAAGAAGAAGAAGAAGAAGTTGTTATTTATACCCCCCCCCATCTAGCTGGGTTCCCCCAGCCACTCTGGGCGGCTTCCAACAAAACACTAAAATATAATAACCTATTAAACATTAAAAGCTTCCCTAAACAGGGCTGCCTTCAGATGTCTTCTAAAAGTTTGGTAGTTATTTTTCTCTTTGACATCTGATGGGAGGGCGTTCCACAGGGTGTTCCATAGGATGTAAATCAAATTATTAATAAATGTAGATATTAGTGAAAGTACCATAAAGAAATGCATTGCATTAGGGCAAATTGCATTGCAGAATGTCTATATTAGGGGAATTGCATAAACAATGGTGTATGTTAATGCACTGAAATGCAGACTTTTAGTCAGGAAGACCATTAGAAACAGTAGAGAACTTAAATATTAAAAGAAATTGAAACAGAGGGAAACCCAATTGTGAGATTTGCTGATCTCTGGAGCGGTTAGGTGCGAACATGTGCAATGCTGTAGATGGGACTCTCACCCTTGTACAGTAGGCTGCATCCTAGCTTCACTCACTGCACCCTACTCCCCACATGAACGCAGCTCTCTCCATCCAGGTCATTTCAGTGCTGCTGGTTTGACTTCAGCCCTGGATGCGCACTCCATTGTCTCTCAAGACAGACAGATGCCAACAAATAACATCCAAGCAAGCAAGAGACATGATCACAGTACAAAAACACATCCCAGCCACGCAAGAGCCATCGAGGAAGGTGCAGAGCAAGGTCAGTGTGGGATCCGGGTTGGGGAAGAGTCTGAGGAGCGAGAGAAACTACATTAGGTCCTTGGGACTGAGGTTCTCTGTTCCAAGACTATGGGTAACATAGTCTTGGCTAAATAAATGGAAGTGAAAAAAGTCATATTGTGCACGTTAACTGTGAGTAAAATCTTCACTGATTTGCAAAGCAAAGTGACTTTGATTTATTCTAGCCTAGGTATTTTTGTTGGGAACGTTTGTATAAAGGTGGATGAGGGAATATTTAAATCTAACCAAGTTTTAATGTGCTCAGAGTGATTGCTATTGTGCCAACTCTGCTACAAAAGAGTAAGACTCTTCCAAACCTCTCTCTCCAACAATTCCTACCTTTATCTATATATATAGAATTTTGCGGTGCAATTGTGTGCAATTGAATTAATTAGATTATAGTGATTCTATATCCCCCGACTGTATTTTAGTCACCATCTTATAGAGTTGTATCTAATTATTTGCCAGCAGAGGTATGGCCCCCAGCCTCCCCTTATACAATACTACCTTGGAGAAGCTGTTTTATTTAACCCCTGCAAGTCAGTCAACACACACACACACACAAAAGCAGCCTAGAGCTTGTGCACCATTGTGGCTTATTCCTGATTCATAGTTCCAATTCAAATCCTTCTCCTGCTTTGAATTTTGCAGATGCAACGAAACCACAGTCACGAGAGAGGCTACCATT
Source organism: Podarcis siculus (assembly GCA_034642415.1). Taxonomy (NCBI): domain Eukaryota; kingdom Metazoa; phylum Chordata; class Lepidosauria; order Squamata; family Lacertidae; genus Podarcis; species Podarcis siculus. Next base: position 1,163,272 of record JAXCMG010000103.1, read on the forward strand.
TTGAATCAGGACACAGCTTTGCATCCAGTCTAATGAAGACATCATCTGGAGCGAAAGAAACTGATACAATACACATGAAACGGATTCATATTCACGTACAAAGCTCAGGCTAAGATTTAATCAGGGAAGACAGCAACTAATGATAATGATGTGCAAATAGACAACTATGAATATTTGAATAGGTCAATCATTTACATTATAATTTGGATTTGGCAAAGCTAAAAACTAATTTAAATGCGCACAATGAACATTTCTACTGTTTCTTATAAGCAGAAAAGAAGGAGCCGAGTAAATTGGACTGTTGTTCATAGTTGGCAGTATGACTAGCCTAAAAATTCTTTCCTGTAAAATGGTTTGGATTGTTTCTCTATGAATAAAGCATAATGAGTGGAATAATATCCATTATTTAATAGGTACCAACTGGTGCCCAGATTTTGGATCAAATCACAGCCAAGTTCCACAACCCATACAACCTACAACACCCTTCGTTTTAAAACAAAACAATAATTAGAAAAGGATCTAAAGTACTTTAGTGATATTTAACATATTTGTATCCCACCTTATCCATAAGATTATTTCAAGATGGCTTTTTATAATTTTAACAATAAAAAATAAACATTTTAAAAATCAATAATAAAATGAGAACATGCAAAAGCTTTTTAGTAGGAGCATAAAACCGAATCTACTTTAAAGCAGCTTCAAAATAAAACCATAATATTCGGAAATTTTAAAGGCCTGGATAAAACTCCTGGTCGCTAGAACACATAAAGAGAGGTGCAAGGTAAATGGTTTGTTTAAAATAGATAAGAAAAAATGGATTTAGTATAGAAATTTCATGGTTTGAAAAGGGATTATTGGAAAATAATGTGAAGTTACTTTCTAAAATGTATGAATTGTTTCTAGAGTGGCATACTAAGAACGAAGAAGTTAAATCAGTAATGATAAACTGGGTACAAGACATTGGGCACAATGTTCAATTTTCATCTTGGGGAAAATTATGGACTTAAAATTTACAGCGTGCTGTACGTTGAAGGAAAACTAGATGAAAATGATGTGCCGGTGGTATTTAACACCTGTAAAACTAGCAAAAATGTATAGAACTGCTTCCAATGTTTGCAGGAAATGTAAGGAGAAAGAAGGCACATTCTACCATATGTGGTGGACATGCAAGATAACTAAAGCATGCTGAGAAGTGATTTACAATGAGTTGAAAAAAATGTTTAAAATAACAGGGGAAAACAGAGGCTTTTTTTGTCAGGCATTTTAGGTACAGAGATTCAGAGGGAGCAGAAACAACTATTCATGTACACAATGACAGCAGTGGGGATACCACTGGCCCAGAGATGGAAAGACTACGTTCCAACCAGAGAGGAATGGCTGATGAAAATGATGGACCATGCCGAAATGGCGAAACTGACTGGGAAAATCAGAAACCAGGAAGAGAAGAATTTTAAGGAGGAATGGGGAAAAAATTACAATGTACTTAAGAGAACACTGTAAAGAACTAAAAACTTTGGCAGGATTTGAGTAATGTTTGTAATGTACGAAAAACGAATTATTATTCTTTTAACAAATGAGAGAAAATAAGGTAAGCAGATGGGGGGAAAGATGGATAATGGTAACCATGAAAGGGAAATCAAGGGATTCAGAGAATCCTAAATGAAGAGGTGAATGATCTGTCTGAATTTTAAAATAAAATAAAATTGGTGGTGGGTTTGTTTGCATGTATGAGTTGTTGTGGATTATGTTGTAAATAAAAAAAATCATAATAATAATAGTGGTAACTTGGGTTACATACGCTTCAGGTTACAGACGCTTCAGGTTACAGACTCCGCTAACCCAGAAATAGTGCTTCAGGTTAAGAACTTTGCTTCAGGATGAGAACAGAAATTGTGCTCCAGTGGCGTGGCAGCAGCAGGAGGCCCCATTAGCTAAAGTGGTGATTCAGGTTAAGAACAGTTTCAGGTTAAGAACGGACCTCCAGAACGAATTAAGTACTTAACCTGAGGTACCACTGTAAAAATTCCAAACTGTCTGAATTTAGAATTGTTATGTAAAACTTAATTTAAAAAAAAATTAAAGAGGGGGGAGGGCAAGGTGCACAGAACTGGGGAGAGCCCTATGGAAAAGGCCCAGTTCTAACCTTAGAAGTGTTGTGGAACTTTGCCAGTTTGCGCTTTGATGTCTAGCAAAAAAACAATGACCAGGTGACAGATAGCAAATCAAAAAAGGATTTATTCTTGTACAAGAATGGTGCCTCATCCACCTTGCCGTGCAGACAAGAGACCCCATTACAGGCAACAACCAATTTAGGCACGGCACTGAACTCAGAAGTGGCCCCAAAACATTAGAAAGGCATCATGAATAGGGGCAGGGCAGAGGCAGTGCAAGGGCAGAGAGGGGCTGAGTGGGAGCGGAACAGGGCAGAATGGGCATACATGCACTTTGCTGATGTGAATGGAACCTCCTCACCAAATGAGGATTGCCTGTACAGGTTACACATAAAGGTAAAGGGACCCCTGACCATTAGGTCCAGTCGTTGACTGACTCTGGGGTTGCGGCGCTCATCTCGCTTTATTGGCCGAGGGAGCCGGCATACAGCTTCTGGGTCATGTGGCCAGCATGACTAAGCCGCTTCTGGCGAACCAGAGCAGCGCACGGAAACGCCATTTACCTTCCCGCCAGAGCTGTACCTATTTATCTACTTACACTTTGACGTACTTTTGAACTGCTAGGTGGGCAGGAGCAGGAACTGAGCAACGGGAGCTCACTCCGTCGCGGGGATTCGAACTGCCAACCTTCTGATTGGCAAGTCCTGGGCTCTGTGGTTTAATCCACAGCACCACCCACTTCCCTACAGGTTACACATAAGCCTTTATAATTTCACATAAACAGCTTAATGCCTTGTTTCCTCCCAGCTTACTGCACCTTTGCGCAGTTGCCAAGGCATCATGACCTTTGATAAGCAACCTAAACTAGGCATTTGTGGGAGGGGGTTTCCACCGCCCCTTCCTGTTGCCTCTAAGCTCTTTCTGATATCCTGCCCTCTTCTATTTGTGGTTAGCAGGACTATTATTTTCCTGCTGACCCTTGCCTTTGAAGCTTCGACTTTCGACACCTCACCTAACCACAAACTCCGTCTGTTACTTTGTGGTGAAGAGAGTTCCCTATTGTTGTCTCAAACAAGGTGCTCAGAGATGGATTAGCCCGGGGCACTTAGTCAACTCATTTTCTTGTTGTTGTTGTTTAGTCATTTAGTTGTGTCCGGCTCTTCGTGACCCCATGGACCAGAGCACGCCAGGCACTCCTGTCTTCCACTGCCTCCCGAAGTTTGGTCAAACTCATGCTGGTAGCTTCGAGAACACTGTCCAACCATCTCGTCCTCTGTCGTCCCCTTCTCCTTGTGCCCTCAATCTTTCCCAACATCAGGGTCTTTTCCATGGAGTCTTCTCTTCTCATGAGGTGGCCAAAGTATTGGAGCCTCAGCTTCAGGATCTGTCCTTCCAGTGAGCACTCAGGGTTGATTTCCTTCAGAATGGATAGGTTTGATCTTCTTCCAGTCCATGGGACTCTCAAGAGTCTCCTCCAGCACCATAATTCAAAAGCATCCATTCTTCGGCGATCAGCCTTCTTTATGGTCCAGCTCTCACTTGCATACATCACTACTGGGAAAACCATAGCTTTAACTATATGGACCTTTGTTGGCAAGGTGGTGTCTCTGCTTTCTAAGATGCTGTTTAGCTTTTTACACTTCACTAATTGTTCCTCTTTGCTTAGCCAGAATGACTCTTTTTTCTAACACAGCATCCCTCAATAAGAGCAGGCAGTCCTTGAGTCAACCGAGGCAGCTTGGGAACAAGATAACAACAGCAGTTTTTGAACTGAGCCCAGTTCTGTCTCCAACATGCTAGCTTTCTGAGTGCAAGGAAATCTTTTTGTTGGAGAGTAGTATTTCCATTCTGTAGTGATACTGCCCTGACACAGGTTTGCCAGTTCAGTGAGATGTGAGTACAGGCCCAGGTTTAATGAATTCATACATTAGCCTTGGGAACTGACTGCTTGGTTGATCTGTTCTGAATACCGATGAAGCATTTGTACCTTTCATAAGTAACTCTTCTGGGTAGGCAACATACTTCAAGTGTATAATAAAAACTGGGATTTTATACTTATTTTCTTCATCACTAAACTGGAAATCATTACATACATCTCTTGCTTCTTTATCTGCCACAAGCAGAAATGACTGGAGTCTCTCTCTTTTCCAATCTGCTCTACTTAAGGTAAAGGGTAAAGGGAACCCTGACCATTAGGTCCAGTCGTGACCAACTCTGGGGTTGCGGCGCTCATCTCGCTTTTACTCGCTTTTCCCTCCCCCTCTTTCTTTTTCCTTTCTCCTCCTGTGATGAGGATGCATTTAAATACTTTAATGTTTCAATATTTTAATGTTGTATTTTAATCTTGTTTTTAAGTTGTATTCATTCAACTTGTTTTTCTTACTGCTTGTTAGCTGCCCTGAGCCCGGCCTTGGCTGGGGAGGGCGGGGTATAAATAAAAATTATTATTCTTATTTACTGACCGAGGGAGCCGGCGTACAGCTTCTGGGTCATGTGGCCAGCATGACTAAGCCGCTTCTGTCGAACCAGAGCAGAGCACGGAAACGCCGTATACCTTCCCGGTGGAGCAGTACCTATTTATCTATTTGCACTTTGACGTGCTTTCGAACTGCTAGGTTGGCAGGAGCAGGGACCGAGCAATGGGAGCTCACCCCGTTGCAGGGATTTGAACTGCTGACCTTCTGATCAGCAAGTCCTAAGCTCTGTGGTTTAACCCACAGCACCACCCGCGTCCCTATCTGCTCTACTTACAATGCTGCAAAATTCAAACCCTTGCTTCCAGATTCTCCAGTTCTCTGCAGCATTTTCTTCAAATAGCAGCTTTATTAGAGGCTTCAGCTGGCCCATTTTTCACTGCCTTATTTTCATTTTGTCTTTTGACACCATGCAGTATTTGCAAGATTACAAATGGTCCACAGAGACTGAATTAACTTTACTTAGCAGTGCGCTGCTCCAAAGCTATATACAAAATGGAAACTAGTCAGATACTCCTTATCTTCCTTTTCCTGCTGGTCTCACCTAGTACTGGTTTACCCCATACAACTATTATCTGGTCACCATAAGGCTAGCCATTAAAAGAAAAATCCAGCACTTCTCATTCTCCTTCCAGTGCCTGCCCCAACCATTTTTCCACCCAAAGCAGATCCCAAAAGCCCCACACACCCTGCTAGGTCCAACATGTTTGCTGTAGCATTCAGATACGAATTCCTGTTGCAGTATACAGTTACTGACTCACACTTGTGTGCATGGAAGGGTTAACCTGAGCCCTGAGCTCAAGTTGCCATGGGTGGCTTAGACTAGCCTTTACTTCCTCCTTCCCTCCCTCTCTCGGCCCTTCCTCAAAGTAGCTGGAGCTGCCAGCTGCAAGAAAAATTGCATGAATGGAAAATCTCTCTTAAAAGATATTTTTGCTGCTTGCATCTTAAGATTGCATGATTCTTTTGTAAGGAAACCAAGTTCTTTCTTTTGGAACACTTTCCCTCTTTATTTCTGAAACTGTGAGTAAAATCTTCACTGATTTGCAAAGCAAATGTGCTCAGAGGGATTGCCATTGTGCTAACTCTGCTACAAAAGAGTAAGACTCTTCCAAACCTCTCTCTCCTACCTTCATATATGCCTAATTCACAGTGCCCCCCCTCCCGAGGGAGGCAGCTTCACCCTGATGCCCATCAAAGCCAGCCCAAGCTCTATCAGCTCAGCAATTGTGAATTATATTATTTCAGTATTCTTAAAAATAAAATAAAAAAGATGTGCAGAAGAAAGGTCAACGGGCTTCAAATCCAAGAAAGACTAGAGAGAGATTACAATAAAATGCAATACTTTCTATTCAATTTGTGGCAAGGCCTCAAGGCTGTAATCATCTATTTCAGTCTCTGGTGCACCAACCTTGCTGAACCGCTCAAGGATACCAAGAATTTGTGCAGCTTTTAAAGACATGGCTTTTAATTCATCAGGTATCTGAAACACGGTTGTCAGGAGACTTCTCTGTTAAGTGGGAAGTTTGACGTCTAATGGCGTCTTGTTTTTTTGTTTCTTAAAAAGGCACCAAGAGACAGATCCACTTTGCATGCCAGTTGCCGTGGGTGCAGTCTTCTTGAAAGCTTTTTTCGAACAGCTCAGGGGAGGCCAAAGACATTTAATTTAAAAGAGGCATGATCCCAGGTCCTAAAGAGCTCATCACTGGAATAAAAGACAGGAAAAACCCACTTTTGGGGGGGGGGACCAGAACAAAGGGAAGGAGTAAATTATGAAATATTGTGTGTGTGTGTGTGTGTGTGTGTGTGTGTGTGTGTGTGTGTGTGTAAATGGTTTAAAGACCGCTGGACGGTTAAGTCCAGTCAAAGGTGACTATGGGGTTGCAGCGCTCATCTCGCTTCAGGCCGAGGTAGCCGGTGTTTGTCCGCAGACAGCTTTCCAGGTCATGTGGCCAGCATGACTAAACTGCTTCTGGCACAACGGAACACTGTGACAGAAACCAGAGCTCATGGAAACGCCATTTACCTTCCCACCACAGCAGTACCTATTTATCTACTTGCACTGGTGTGCTTTTGAACTGCTAGGTTGTCAGGATCTGGGACCGAGCAATGGGAGCTCACCCCGTCACACGGATTCGAACTGCCGACCTTCCAATCGGCAAGCCCAAGAGGCTCAGTGGTTTAGACCACAGTGCCACCAGTGTCATGTTTGTGTGTGTGTGTGTGTGTGTGCATATATTTGCAGCAGTGGGCCTGTAAGGTGACAGTCCTGGCCCTACTTTCGGGCAGACTGAGGTGGCTATTCAGGTGTCATGAAAAAACAGCAAATTCTTAGTCATTTTTCAATACATCGAGCCAACCTGTGTGTGTGTGTGACACACACTTCAGCTACATACACTCCTCATCCATGTGATCTACAGGCAATACTTAATTTCCCACTTCTTCAGGGAATGCATCATGGCAGCTGTTCAGTATACAGATAGTTCCAATACATTATTCCAAATGCATTATTTAAATGCATTAATTAAAGTTACTACTTGTAAAAGCGAGGCATATAGCCTATTGTGTGTGTGCATTTTTAAAAGAAAACCTTGTATTTCAGTTTATAAATCCTGATGGGCTTACTAACAACTTGAGGCTTCCCAGCTGAGGTAGTGACTATCGTTCGAATTTCCATCAATGCCATGGTATCTTTCTCATTTAATGTAACAAAAATTAGCCGTGGGCATGACAATAAATCCAGTTGTAAACAAGCAAACTGAGTAATTTTACATTAACTTGCATTCAGTTTCCTGGAATCCCATTAGTGGCACTGCTTGCTATAGTTGCTTGATGAAAGGAAGCCAGATACATCGAAATAAAAATGAAAAAATGAAAAATTGTAATCCTAAATATGTGGCTATGCCCTTGCTCAAACCAATCAAGTTTTTCATCTGGTGTCCTCACAGGTCTGGAAAGACCTGCCTAGTAAATATGTTTCCTGTGATATCATCGGGTAATGCAGAATTTGCTCTCTTTCAAAATTACAAGTTGAGTTCAGCATGTTCTTTGGGGTTTTTTGTTTGTTTGTTTGTTTATAAAAACACCATTCATGGCTTAATTTATCCCCAGACCCAGTGCCACAACACCTTTTCAGTACCAGAGGTCTGTCTTTTTCCTGGGCATGTGCCAAGTTCTCCCCCTGCAGCTATAAAGTGAGTACAACCAATCCCAACACATCTAAGATTAGAGAGCCCACCTCACTGGCTGGAGCTCCATCAACCTTCTACATGGTCTACGACCAAAAACAAAAATGCAAAGACTAATATTAAAGAGGCATATGCACATACTTTTATCAGGGTCTTCTAGATTGAGGTGGGGGAACAGGTGGTCTTCGGACTACAACTCCCATAATTCCTCACTCCTGACCATGTTGGCTGGGCCAATGAAACATGGCCTCCAACAAACTGGGGGGGGGGGGTTGTTGGGTTCCCCATCCCTAGTCTAGCTAATCTGATTAATACTTGCAAGATGTACAATTGAGGATGTCCACAAGTTGCAACGCAGGAATTTATTCCTATTACAAATTTCAGCAGAATTAGGGTGATAGCCAACCAAGCGCTGCTCAGAATAGATCCAGTGACTTGCCTTTAGGTTCAAATGATGGATTTCTCTGACGCACAGTGTTCCAATCTCCTATTTTTTAGACACATGCCGACCTTCCACCCCACTTTCGTGGATGGATGAATTCTACACACACATTCCTGTGCTGGTACCATCGGCCAAAGCATCTTTTGCCTTCTCAGCCCCACCGCAAAAGGCATTTGTTCAGATTGTTGCAAGGGAGGCGAGGAGGGGTTACTGATTGATCCATAGTCTGTTTGGAAACACCCCCCCCCCCGGAAGAACCGTTTATATTACTTATAGCAAGCGATATGGGAAAATATAAATTGTCTGAAAATAACAAAACTATATAACTAAAGCTTCTGTTTCTTGAAACGCTTGGAAGACAATAAAAGACTCTCCAAATATTGATATTAGAAAGAAGCAGGATCTCGCCACTATAGAATAAGACCGAGCTGCAGAGATAAGTAGTCATAGGGGGAGGTGAGCTCTTAATTTGTTATTATATATGCACTTCAAGTCCAATTTGGCAAATCTCCTCTAGAAAGGCTAATGTTCGATGCAGCCGGCCTGAGAAAATTAATGAGCAAATGCCTAGATTTGATTTGATTTTTTCGGAACTGAGAGAAGATGGTGTCTGCCAGCTGCAAAGGACTTTTGGATTAATTCAGCATAAACACCAGCACGTGAGGATATACAGCAAACAATAGGCGGAGAGTCAAGGAGACAAATTTCACACAGAAGCATATCATTGCATACTTCAACTCGCCTGTGGAAACAACTCAGATGCCATGAACAAAGGAAAGGTAACAACAGGAAGAATTAAAGGAACTGTTGGAAACTCAAGGCAGTAGAGATATAAGATGATCAGAGCCCCACTGAACTTGAAGCATGGGAAGCCCCCATAAAAATTTATAATTTGGCGGAATATTTGGACTATACGATATGTATTTATAGAATTTGGAATATTTAATGTGATTTGATTGAATTGTTAAAATGGAAAAAAATAATAAAGATCCATGGTCTGTTTGTAGTTGATACTAAAAAAAAAAAAAATGAACTCCCCTAGGAGCCTGGAGTTTTGTTTTTGTCTTATTTTTCTTGGAAAAAATAAATAAAACCTATAAAAGTTGGGGGATGGGCAGAATAGATCCAGTGAAATCAATGGCATGGATTGGTAGCCATGGGGATTTTTTTTTTTTAATCCAAGAGTGATATGCTTTTACTGTTGGTTTTCTTAGTGTGAGTTTTATGAGAGGTTTTGTATTGTATTCTCTTACCATTGGAGCTGTAATTTATCTGTTATTTTTACATAAGCAGTCTTGAGTAAGTTTTACTCATAAAGGCAGCCTTGAAATGTTTTTTTAATAAACAAATTATATGCAGACAATTTCCCCAAAGGAAATAAGATCTAATGGAGTCCAATTGCTATTAGACAGCAACCATCCCTTTGCCGCCATCATATAACTCACTTACCCAAGGTAAACAGAATTGTTCTTCTCTTAATTGTCATTGTTGAGATCTGACGGTATCTTAGCTGTAGATATTGAGATCTGTAAAACTCTGTATGAGTTACAGTTCATATAAACACTTTCACCGTACGTGTCATTGAGGCTAGGCTTATTGTGAGGTCGCTATAGCCTCATTGTGAGGTCCCTGTGACCTCATCTCAGACGTGCTCAATTGAAAAATCAAAGACTCATTATTTCAGCTCTGCCCCACCTTAACTGCAGCAGTAGAACAGTATATGGTCATATATTATTAACTGAACTATAAAATGAGACAAAGCACATGTTTTGGAGACCATTGGGATGGTGGCGGAAATTACTTCCCCGTGGCAAAGCATCCTGCCTTGGTAAAGAATAAATGATGTTTATGAGGAAGATTTTGTGTTCTAAGATGGAGAGTATCTGTTGTAGGCAATAAGGAATTTGGTGTTGTTCCCCTGGTGTAGTTGAGTAGGAATTTCAAGACAACCAGAGCAAAAAAGAGTTGGTTGGTCTTGTTTTACTTTCAGTGCATTGTGTTGACAGTTTTAGGCTTCTGTGGCGCTGTGGGTTAAACCACAGTCTAGGACTTGCCGATCAGAAGGTTGGCGGTTCGAATCCCCACGACGGGGTGAGCTCCCGTTGCTCGGTCCCTGCTCCTGCCAACCTAGCAGTTTGAAAGCACATCAAATTGCAAGTAGATAAATAGGTACTGCTCCAGCGGGAAGGTAAACAGCATTTCCGTGCGCTGCTCTGGTTCGCCAGAAGCGGCTTAGTCATGCTGGCCACATGACCCGGAAGCTGTACGCTGGCTCCCTTGGCCAATAAAGCAAGATGAGCACCGCAACTCCAGAGTCGGCCACGACTGGACCTAATGGCCAGGGGTCCCTTTACCTTTACCTATCCACCTTGGAGTAAGCCCCATGGGTTTTATGTTGAGCAGGCAAATGTAGGATTGAAAAGCTAGTTCTCGCCAAGAATGAGGCAGAAGACTCAAAGACTGGCTATCGGTTAAGGAACATCTAGAAGAGTAAAATATGTAACAAGTGGTTTGAAAATGATTCATAGATGGTATTTAACTCCGAGTAGGTGGCTAAGATTTATGAAACAGAATCAGATATGTGTAAAGCAGTGGAGGGAACGTTCTTCCACATGTGGTGGACATGGAAAAAGGTAAAAGTGTGCTGGGAAACGATTTATAATGAATTGAAAAAAATGTTCAAAACTACTCCCCCCCCCCCCCAAGAAAAACACCCAGAGTCCTTTTCTCTGGGGATAACCCAGACTGAAATTCCCAGTTGTCAGAAAAAGTTATTTATGTATGCAAAAGCTATGGTCCGTGTTTTGTTAGCCCCAAAATGGAAAGTGAGCGAGGTCCCAACTAAAGAGGATTGGCAACCTAAGTTGACAGAATATGGACAACTTGCACATTTAACATATAGAATAAGAGAGCAAAAAGAACATACGTTTAAAGAAGACTGGAAAACTTTTGTGGAATAAATGGAAAGTAACTGTATACAGCTGAAAATGCCAGCAGCATTAAGATAAATTCAACAGAGTAAATAATTTTTGATGGATGTAAAAGTGGAAAACCGATTTGAATGGCTATAGTAAAATATGCAGAGATGTATGATATGTAAGTGGGACGCAGGTGGCGCTGTGGGTTAAACCACAGAGCCTAGGTCTTGCCGATCAGAAGGTCGGTGGGTCGAATCCCCATGACGGGGTGAGCTTCCGTTGCTCGGTCCCTGCTCCTGCCCACCTAGCAGTTCGAAAGCATGTCAAGTGCAAGTAGATAAATAGGTACCGCTCCGACGGGAAGGTAAACAGCATTTCCGTGCGCTGCTCTGGTTCGCCAGAAGCAGCTTTGTCATGCTGGCCACATGACCCAGAAGCTGTCTGTGGACAAATGCCGGCTCCCTTGGCCAGTAAAGTGAGATGAGCGCCGCAACCCCAGAGTCGTCAGTGACTGGACCTAACGGTCAGGGGTCCCTTTACCTTTATGATATGTAAAATGAACCATGGAAAGAGAAGAAGGTAAGTTACTGGATATTTTAAAGTTTATAAGATGTTATTTGAAGTTGTAAAATTGAAAATTTAATAAAAATTGTTATTTTTTAAAAAAATTAACAAGTGGGGTTGTTGTCAACCTGTTGTCAGGATTTGCACTAGAATCTTTCTTCCAGTGTAGAATGGATTTTATAAAAATGTATTCAAAGAGAAACTCTATGGCACTGTTCACATCCTTGTGCACACCTGAAATTGCTCTATTTCACATGAAAGGAAGGAAGGAAGTCGGGAAGGAGTGGTAGACTCTGCAGTTCATCTCATCATTGGAGTATCTTCTTGAGCTATTTTCCCAATGCTTTGATATTAAAAACTCATTTCAGAATATTTCACTGAAAAACAAACTTCCCATGAGGAAAACAAAATAAGGGCCTTCTGTCTCAATGCAAAAGAGCTTCGAGTAGAATGGATTGCCACTGCCATTTTAAAACAATTGTGTTGGTACAGATGGAGGAAGAGAAATGCAATAGTACATTTTCTACATGTGAAAAGGCTACAATAATTATTCTTTTTATTTATTTATTTATTTTTAAATAACTTTTATTCAAAATTAAAACAAAACATATTATCCAGAAACATATCATCCTTATCCCCCCCATTTTTCCTCCCTCCCCCTTCCTCCCCCCACAGAACTCACCCACCCTCACCCCCCGACTTCCCTCAGTTCCAGTCTTTGATTTCTCTAAAAATGCTGATTTCTGCATGTTACACAGTTGTATAAATCGTCAAACTATTTAACTATTTATTCAAAACCAGCCAAGGAGTCCAGTTCGCTTTGTTGAATCTTCAAATACTTTGTAAAGGGTTCCCATTCATCTTTAAAGTCACAGTTATCCTTGTCCCGTAGCTTGTATGTCAGTTTTGCCAGTTCTGCATAGTCCATCAATTTTTCTTGCCATGATTCTTTGGTTGGGGTTTCTTCAGTCTTCCATCCTTGTGCTATTAAAACTCTCGCAGCCATTGTCACATACATGAAGATGTTTTTCAGCTTTTTTGGCAGATCTTTCCCTACAATCCCTAATAAAAATGCTTCAGGTACAATAATTATTATTTTTATCTTAGACCACAATGTTTCATGAGCTGTTTTGAACTTAATAAACATAATCAGCTGATTAGAATTTACCAGTCTCGATCTTCCTTGTTTCCAAGAGACAAAAACAGATCCTCATGGCTGATAACTGAACCTATCTTCAATGGTGCTTCTGGAAGCTCTAAACATAGGTGGCCCCCTCTGTTGGCAGATCTGGGATGCTATTAAGACTACTGGAATGGGAAGGAGACCATTCTTACCAGTCCCCACCAGTCACAACCCACCAGGATGTTCTCCTATGCAGATCTCTAGGAGCTGCACCCAAGAGCCTAATCTTAAATAATGTGAGAGTGTACAGAACCTCTGGTCTCATGCAGATGCAATTCATATTTCAGCATACAAGGGACTTATAATCAAGATCCTTTAACCCCAAAAGCCATTTCTCAACCATCCTGAGAACGAAAAGAGGTGGCAAAAGTGACATGATTTTCCCTTCCTTCTCAATATACAGTGGTACCTCAGGTTACATACACTTCAGGTTACATACGTTTCAGGTTACAGACTCCTCTAACCCAGAAATAGTACCTCAGGTTAAGAACTTTGCTTCAGGATGAGAACAGAAATTGTGCTTTGGCAGCGTGGCGGCAGCAGGAGGCCCCATTAGCTAAAGTGGTACCTCAGGTTAAGAACAGTTTCAGGTTAAGAATGGACCTCCGGAACGAATTAAGTATGTAACCCGAGGTACCACTGTATACAGTTATGTGTGGATGAAATCCCATTAGTGATCTTAAGTCAGGATTCCTGCAGCATTGACTCATAAAACTAATTACTGGCCTCTCTAACAATTCCTCTCAGAGTCCGTCTTAAAAAGCATGTTGCTGTGAACTGAAAACATCATTTGGTATGAACTAGTTAACCAGCGATAGCTAAAAAGAATGGCGTATTTGCAGGCAACCCTTTTTCCTACAGGTGCTTTCCTCCTTGCCTGACAAGCAAAAAAAAGCCACACGGCAAAACCGCCATAGAAGGTCCATGAATGGTTACATTTATCACCATTTGCTCTTCTCATTACAGTCTCTGTCAGAAGCATAGATTCATGCAGAGCCATTTTCTGCTCTCATTAGAACCCTTAAGACACCCAAACGAGGCATAGCATTGTGGCTTTTTAATGCCTTCTGGCTGGAGAAATGCAAGGCAGTCTGTAAAAGAGATTCTGACCTTTTCATTATTCTGTAATTTGGAGAACCATCCATGCTCTCCCTTGTTTACAGTTCAACTAACCCGGGTAGAACAGCTGCAGTGTACAAAGGTCAGAGCCAAACAAGCCGAATGCAATCTGTCTGTGTGTATCCAGGGCAAAAATATATATATATATTTTAAAAAATACTATTTTTCCCCAGTAAAAGTGAAATAACCACTAGACAGTGGAAAATTTCCTGATCCTTTATGAAATGTGCCACAGCTGGATGGACAGGCAAACATCAGGATGATAGGATTCCTCCCATTGATTAAAGGACTGTGTCCAAACACATTCATCCAAGGGACCTGGGAAGTGAAGGTTTAGGTAAAGGCAAAGGGACCCCTGACGATTACGTCCAGTCATGACCGACGCTGGGGTTGTGGCGCTCATCTCGCTTTATTGGCCAAGGGAGCTGGTGTTTGTCCGCAGACAGCTTCCGGGTCATGTGGCCAGCATGACTAAGCCGCTTCTGGTGAACCAGAGCAGCGCATGGAAACACCATTTACCTTCCCGCCAGAGTGGTACCTATTTATCTACTTGCACTTTGACGTGCTTTCGAACTGCTACGTTGGCAGGAGCTGGGACCGAGCAATGGGAGCTCATACCATCGCGGGGATTCGAACCGCCGACCTTCTGATCAGCAAGTCCTAGGCTCTGTGGTTTAACCCACAGCGCCACCCGCATCCCAAGTGAAGGTTTACCTCTGACCTTAACAATGGAGGAGAAGATTGAGATCGGTTGCACACATATCTCCTAATGCTTCCCCCAATCCATCTACTCACCTTCCTTCCCAGCCTGCTTTAGGTGCAAGAGAAGAGCAATGGAGATGGACCAGGAAAGGAATGAACCAGAAGGCAGCCAGTGATGCTTATATAAATTTTCTTGCTGTGCTGCTAACATCCAAGGGAAGATAGGGCAGTCTAGGTGGCTACCTGACAACCCTACCAGTCATTGGTCATTGTATTTACATGTTTGGACAGCGATCAGAGAAGATAAATCC
Source organism: Podarcis siculus (assembly GCA_034642415.1). Classification (NCBI taxonomy): domain Eukaryota; kingdom Metazoa; phylum Chordata; class Lepidosauria; order Squamata; family Lacertidae; genus Podarcis; species Podarcis siculus. Next base: position 1,178,284 of record JAXCMG010000103.1, read on the forward strand.
CACCTCCCACTACATTATGTGCCCACTTGGCCACACCATACAAGATCCAGAAGTTGCAGTGACACTGAGCCACTTTCTAATTTGTGTCTCGATTTTAATGGAAATTCCCAACTCTTCCAATCAATCAAGATTGACATATAACGAATTGGAAAGTGATCAAATCCCCTTTCTAGAGTCTGCTTTCTTTCTTTCTTTCTTTCTTTCTTTCTTTCTTTCTTTCTTTCTTTCTTTCTTTCTTTCTTTCTCCTTTTTTCCTAAATGTCCAGAACATTCTGCAGGCGGAAATGGATGGCTTCGTGAACTGGAGCAAAACAATTTAAATTCTAATGGAAAGGTGTAGTTGAAGGAACCTTGCCAGCTGTTCCACTATTTAAGCACTGGTTTTCAGCAGCTTGGGGTCCCGCGGCCTCATTTTTCACCCTTGTGCGTATCTCAGCCCTCTCCCTCACCCCTTCTCAATTCTAATGATGTGAAACCCCTGGTAACCATGGAGGAGCCTAGCTACACATGACATCTATCACATTTGGCATCTCCAGGCTTTGACTGTTTGGAATTCTGAAGGTGCCCCCTGAACAGTCAGCTCTTGAGGAAAGCTTGGAGGTGTTTGCCTTGATGTCACACTGAGAGAGAAGGAAAAGCTGCTGGCCTATCTCTTATCTCGCTCTGCTAATTTCCCCCAGCTATTGAGAAACAGGGGAAATTAACAATGCATGTTAGCAGCAGATAAAAGCCCATAGGCCAGCAGCTGTTCCTTCCTTCGCAGCATGACACCAAGATGAATACTGTACCACCAAACTTTCCCCCAGTGTTGACTGACAGAAGTGAGGGTGCTTTTGAAATTGTGACAATTTCCAAGAGGGTAGCCATGCTAGTCTGCTGCAGCCAAAACAATGAAAAGTCTGGTCTAGGAAAACTGATGTCATAATACATTTGTTGACCTTTCAGATGCCATAAGACTCCCTTTCCTTTTGGATGGTGAGTGTAACATGTAGCCAGGCTCTTATTGCAGCTTGTTTACAAAGGCGGATATGAAGCTACAAAGGGATTCTAGGAACAGGAGGGGAGAAAGGTCATTAAATCACTAAATCACAAATCAAACACTAACAATGCACTCACAACAACAACTATCTGAATTTCAATGGCATATTCCAAAGGGGCATTGGGAGGTTTGAAATGGCAATACAACGGAAATGTCATAGACGTTATTCCAAACTAACACATACTAGCTGATCCTCAGCACTGATCCAAACGCTGGATTTTCAGTCGATCCCTTTCCTCACTTATCAATTTCTCTACAAGCTCCACGTTCTTTGATGCTTCGAGTGCCGTTTTCATTCCAACCTCAACTGCGTCAGAACCTTCACCATTTGGGTGAGCTCCCTTCAAATCTGATCCCCATGATTATCTGCGGATTACAGACTGGAGATGTTTGGGGAGCTCAAACTTTTGTTACGATTGGCTAGCGATTCATTACGCTAGAAATATCAAGATGAGAAACATCTGCTGATCTTGGTTGACTTACAGCATGAGTCCAAGTCACAAGTGCAGTTTTAGGTGCTCATTTTGAGAAGCAATAGTAATCTATCAATGTCCTGTATAGGATATTACCTCGAGATTAACTGCTTGTGTTCAAGAATGATCCAAAAGGAGAACAGTCAGAAAGAACAAATGACCTATTTACACGAGATGGCACTGAAATGGTTGGCCAAATTAAGAAATTTAACCCCACTGGCATTCAAAAGAATTTACCCCCAGCCCCGCTCTTGGGTTTTGTGCACTAGGGAATCATAGAATAACAAAACTAGAAATAGGATTTTAAGTAGGGCAGGAGTCGGGAACCTTTTCCAAATGAAGGGCCAGATTCCATTCCAGGCAACCTTTCAGGGACCACATGCTCATGGTAAGCAGGTCCAGAGGTAAAAAGCGGGCAGACTACTTTTTTGCAACCATCTCTATCCTCCACCCAGGCAAACAAGAACAATTATCAGCATTCAAGAGCCCATTATAGCAAGGGGGAGGGAAACAGTCAATGAGGCTGATGAGGGGTTTGGCCTGAGGAAATCCCAGGGTCCAAATAGATAGAGCTGGAGGGATGTTTTTGACCCCTGCAGGCCTGAGTTTCCTCACCCCTGAACTTGGGGAATATGGGGGCAGGGGGGGAATATCTTGGAGAAGTCCGACAGGCAGACTTTGAATATAAAACAATCAGCATGTTTGCTATGAATTTTCCTGTGATCAATTACTGAATACTGTTATGAATGAAGATGAAAGAGATTGCCTTTGGAGACAGGCAGCACAAAGACCCCCAGGCTACAGAAGATCCCTGAGTGCCCAGGGGATCTTTACTGGGAGCTGAAGACAGTTCCCTAGATAGCAAACATTACTTAGACTGGTCTAAGTTTGCCTCTGTGTTTGACTGACTACAAGTGGATTGAAGAGCACATCAAGGTTTTGCACACTGGTTTCTTAAAATTTAAGTGAGCAGACCTATGATTTATTCATTTGCTTCTGGGGGGGGAGTTAAATTTGAATGCATGTTTGGATCCCGTTGTTATCAATAAAAAATTGGATCTTATTTATTTATTACTGATAAAAATAGGATCCAAACATTAAAATTGTTTGTCAACCCCGCACATGACAAAAAGACAAAAAGAAGAAGAAGAGTTTGGATTTGATATCCCGCTTTATCACTACCCGAAGGAGTCTCAAAGTGGCTAACATTCTCCTTTTCCTTCCTCCTCTACAATAAATACTCTGTGAGGTGAGTGGGGCTGAGAGACTTCAAAGAAGTGTGACTGGCCCAAGGTCACCCAGCAGCTGCATGTGGAGGAGCAGGGAATCGAACCCAGTTCACCAGATTACGAGTCCACCACTCTTAACCACTACACCACACTGGCTCCACACACTGAAGACCAATACCAAGGGCAGCTCATGGCTGTTAATGTGCAAATCGGCCACATATAAATTCATATAAAATTCCTTAATTTCACATATGCACTCATGGGGTTTGAACTGGCAGTGTCTGATCAAACAGGAGTGGGCAACTGCATCTGGCCAGTGGATCTGACAGGTTTGGCACCTACCTGTCAGCCATCTGATATCACAATGACACCAGGTGACTTTTTTTATCCCTGAGGGCAACATACCCGAAATTCAGCACATTACAGAAAATGGCTACTCTGGCTGGAGCTGATGGAAGTTACAGACTAAAACATCTGTTTGGTGAAAGCTGTCCTAAGCGTTTAGCCAGCACTAAGCAAGCAGTTGAATGGGAAGTTCAGTGTCCACAAACAGGTACAGATTTTTCCCCCTCAGGGTTCTCTGGGCATTTTCTGCCCATCCTGCTTGAACACGCATGCAGACAACAACCCATTTTATGTACGTAAGTCACAGCATGGACTTCAACTGTGTGGTGTTTGGAAAACCTATGAAATAATCTAAAAATGTCCAGAAAAAGCTCTCCTTTGCCATGTTCAAACTTGTTTCGGACCATTGCCTTTAGTGCAGATTAGTTATCTTGTTAGGCTATCTAGTGTTTGTTCATAATCAAAAGACGGGACATCTTTTATGTTGATTTGCTGCTCAAGTCTGAGAATGTGCCCTGCACTTTTAACTATCCCAGAAATCAATAAGTCATTGAAATGATGATTGCTTTAAGGGCTGTTTGGAGTCCTGAAACAGGTTTTACATTGCTTCTGTTATTGCTTCCTGAATAAGACTCCCATCTTACACCCCTAAAACTATTAGGTCTTCAGACCTCCTGAACAGCCTCTGAATGACAATAACAGGGCTTTTCTTCAAAAATAAGAGACTATAAAAAGACCCGAGAATTTTTCTTTGAAAGTATTTTCTAGATTCCATGTCCTCCCCCCCCCCTTATATGAAGCTATTAAAATCTGAGTACAAAAGAAGTAAATATATTTGCAGATAAATTTAGGCTAACCAACTTACTTAATTCTAATTTCAAGGCAGTTTCTTGCACAGAGGGGCCAGAAAATGGTTCGAAGGCACACACCAAATGAAGCTAAGTAGATTGTGGTGGTGTAAACAGCCCAGATATGAGAAATATGCAGAAATTGTTCTTGGAAGAACAATATTGTCTAATAAATAAAAAAACAGTGCCTTTGTTTCCAAAGTTCAGGGTGCAAGTCCCATTTCTTCTGTAGCCAAACAGAACCACCCATGCTGAAGAAGGAGATATTAGCAGGCTCAGGGGAAACATAAGATTTGTGGAAGGATAAACAGTTTTATGGGGGAAGACCAAAAGCAAGATCTGAGGGCCATGGTGCTCTTTCTCACTTGTAGTTGGCAGAAACTGGCATTCAGAGGCAAACTGCCTCCGACAATTGAGACAGAACAGAGTCATCATACTAGTAGCAACTGATGGCCTTATCCTCTAATAATTTCTCTAGTCTTCTTTGAAAGTCATCCAAGTCCATGGCCATCACTACCTCTTGTGGTACAGTAGAAGGATCTGACCATGCCAGTTCTCTCAGTTCCTCATTTTACCAATACTAAATTCAGGTCATAGATACATATTTATTAAATTTTCTGTTTTACAATTTCAAATACTCATTTTACAATCCTTAAGATATCGATAACTTCCCTTCTTCTCTTTCCATGGTTCATTTTGCATATCATAAATCCCTGCATATTTTACAAAAACTATACCATTCAGTATCCCATTATTGCATCCATCGAAACTTGTTTACACTGTTGAATTTATCTTAATGCTGCCAATGTTTTCAGCTGTACACAATTTCCCCCCACATATTCAATAAACATTTTCCAATCTTCTCTAAATGTATGTTCCTCTTATTCTATATGTTAAGTCTGGAAGCTGTGCATATTCTGTCAGCTTAAGTTGTCATTCTTCTTGGGTTGGGACCTCACCCATTTTCCATTTGGGGGCTAACAAAACATTGGCCACAGTAGTAGCATACATAAATAACCTTTTCTTTTCTTTTTTTGAAATCTGGGAATTTCAGTCTGAATTATCCCCAACAAAAAGGACTCTGGTTTTTTTGGAAAAGTACTTTTAAACATTTTTTTTTCAATTCATTATGGATTATTTCCCAATACTCTTTTACCCTTTTACAAGTCCACCACACGTGAAAGAACATTCCTTCGACCTCTTTGCATCTCCAGCGCTTATCTGATTCATCTTATACATCTTAGCAAGCCTACTAGGAGTTGAATACCATCTTAAATTCAGGTCATATTTTTAAAGCAACTTGCTAAAGGAATAAATAAAATTCTTCAGCACTTTGGTGTGAATTTCTCCCAATAAACACATTTCTGTATGTAATTTGGATTAATGTGCACATTTCTGCAAACAGTTTCATCTAAAATATGCACATTTGTATGTTATTTTCACTAGCATATAATTCTTATGCACGCTTTTATAGGTTGCATACAATTTGTCAAACTTGGTTTCATCGGAGAACCGCATCGCAAAATTGGGATTTGTGTTACTTTCAAAGGATGGCTGCGTTTAGGTTCTTACATCATGTCAGAAATTTGGTAGACTGGCCTTTGGCTTGAAGCCAATTTGATTCCCTCCCTCTCTTTCTTTTTTCTTTTCCTTTCTCCTCCTGCGATGAGGCTACATTTTAATATTTTAATGTTTCAATATTTTAATGTTGTATTTTAATTCTGTTTTTAAGTTATAATCATTCAACTTGTTTTTATTATTGCTTGTTAGCCGCCCTGATCCCGGCCTTGGCTGGGGAGGGTGGGGTATAAATTATTATTATTATTATTATTATTATTATTATTATTATTATTATTAT
>JAXCMG010000103.1:1184085-1195624 GCA_034642415.1 Podarcis siculus
ATTATTATTATTATTATTATTATTATTATTATTATTATTATTATTATTATTTTAAATGCACATCAAATCATATTTCTCCCCCATCACTACTTGTGGAATTGAATTCAATAGTTTAACTGTGTGGGATAAGGAATTTGCCAACGACAACTAAATCCACTATAATCCTGTAATTTAAATGTTCCAAAGAGTTGTCCTAGGAAGCCTTATTTGGTAGGAAAATATTTGTGAGTAAGCATAAAAATAGTACAACCCTTAGACCCTATAGATTGGATATTGATAACCGCTGGTTAAACCCTTCAGCTGTTACAGAGCACAAAAATAGCATCAGGAAGAAAAATCCAATCCACGTTGTCAAAACCCCACCCCCACACCCCAATTTCAAACACAGTTTAAAAGGGTATTTCATCAGTGGCTTTCATAAAGCATGATAAGCACGGGAAATCTTCTTTCACCTTGAAAGATGCAAGGCTTCATCTCCCAGGGAAAGAGGGAAAGAAAAAGGCAGAGCCTCTTCCTAAGGCTACATTGTTCTCCTGCCTAAGGACAGAAATGATTTTTTATCATTCTACAATAGATGTGTGTAGTTAGATCAAAGATTGGAGCGGCTGAGCTCTTCCCCCGCGAATGCTTTGCAGTTCAGAGTCTCAGCCTGGGGCCAGCGCCACGTGGCTTCCTTTGCTCTTTCGAGAGGCAAGGAGATTTCTAAAAAGATTCCAAACAAACATGAAACATGCAAGTGCAAAAAGAAAAGAAAAAAACCCTCTCAGTGATGCTGCTGTTTCCTTATCAACTTTGTATAGTTAAATTGCAGAGGTATTCAAACAGTTCTGCTGGCGGCGGACGGGGGCCCTGTTGTTTGCCGTATATTATACCGCAAACTTTCCTTTTAAAAGCATTGCTCCCCCATCAGCACACCACTGTGACATCGTCTAATCCGCACTGTAGTGCTACAAGGCAAAGTTGGTTCCCACGCTACCTTTCTTTCTTTTGTTTTTAGCATTTTGTATTACTACATGTCCAAGAGGAAAGAAACAAGGCGAGAATGGCCACTTAGCTTGCAGCCGTTGGTGCCAGATCCCTGGGGCACCTGAGCACCCACAAAATTTCCCACGAAGGGACCGGGCATCGACAAATTTCAGCGCCAGGGCCATGCACGCAGCATGGCACCCATGGCCCCAGGAACCCACAGTCATATTGGCAAAACCTATTTGGTGTTTCACAACTTTCTGACTAATTGCAGGACCCTAGCCAGATCTAGCAGAGTACATGCAGAAACCACGGAAGCAATTGGCAACTTGGTTGCAGACAGGATAGACGAAGCAGGAACCAGGAACTTGTAGTTAGGTGTTTATTATATGCAGTGGACTATTTACAGGAACAGAACACAGATCTTTAGCTAGCTCTCTCTGACACGACTCGCAACTCCTACACTGACACAGAACTCTGAACCTCTGAACTCACACATTCCAGTTAGTAGGCCATTAATTATCACTCCCTTGAGAGAGCTTGACCAATCAGGGAGCTGTCTGCATGTCTCTGTTATCACCAGGCAGACTTACTCCTTCAGATTGCCTTCTGGCTGTCTGCCAAACCTTAACTGACCCTGTGTGAGTAGCTGCACATACACAGTTTCCCAACAAGTCGGCCAAGCTGACACTCCTGCTTGCAGTTCTGGGCTGGTGGTGGTTGTGCCCTGGTGTGGGCTCTTGCACACATCCAGATTTGGTACGGTGAGGACTCCACTTCCTCTTCCACTGGCCATACTGGCTGCTGGCGTTCCCCTGTGATTGTAGCCAGCTTGGGGACATTACCTGAGGAGTGGACCAGAGGGAAGACTTCACCCCCCGACTTTCCTCTATGTATATTATATCACGGGGCAATGCTCTGCAAAGATATGCACATTAGGCATAATCACATGTAGTGGTATCTCAGGTTAAGAACTTAATTCATTCTGGAGGTCCGTTCTTAACCTGAAACTGTTCTTAATCTGAGGTACCACTTTAGCTAATGGGGCCGCCCGTTGCCACCGCGCTGCTGCTGCATGATTTCTGTTCTCATCCTGAAGCAAAGTTCTTAACCAGAGGTACTATTTCTGGGTTAGCGGAGTCTATAACCTGAAGCATCTGTAACCCAAGGTACCACTGTACAAACATGCGTATATTAGGTTAAATTTTCACGAGGACTTTTTTCAATAAGAAAATGTGCAAACTGATGTGGAAGTGTTGAGAACCGAATTTAAGGCTGGAAAAATGTTTAAACCAAGAGAACCAAAAATTGACAGTTTTGCCCGTCTTTGCCTTCTTTAGATTGCCCATCAAAAAGATGATGGTGCCTCAGGAAGAAAATAAACCTGAAAGTGTCCCCAGGGTAAAAATAGATGAAGTTGGGACCCCAAATCTTTTACATGTGGTAGACACCTCACTCTGCCTAATGGTACTTCTCCTACCTGAGCAGTTATCTTTCCACAAGGGCCGACATAGATGGCAAAATCCAGCATCACCTGAGCTCTGCGAGTGCAGCTTTCTCCCGATTGAAGTGCATCGTGTTTGAGGACCGGGACATTCTCAGGGAAACCAAAATGCTTGTTTACAAAGCTATTGCACTACCAGCCTAACTGTATGCTTGAGAAACATGGACCACTTATAAATGCCATCTCCAACTCCTTGAAAAAGTCCGTCAACAGTGTCTCCAGAAATTTTTATACATCACTTGGGAAGACAGGCAAACTAATGCCAGTGTACTAGAAGAAGCAAAGATCACCAGTGTCGAAGCAATGGTTCTTCAACATCAACTTTGTTGGACTGGTCATGTTGTGTGGATGCCTGATTATCATCTTCCAATGAAACTACTCTTTTCCTATCTTAAAAATGGAAAGTGTAATGCTGGTGGTCAACAAAAGAGGTTTAAAGACTCTCTCAAGGCAAATCTAAAAAAATGTAGTATAAACACCAACAACTGGGAAACACTGGCCTGTGAGCGCTCCAGTTGGAGAACAGCCTTTACCAAAGGTGTCATGGGCTTTGAAGACGCTCGAACTCAGGAGAAACAGGAGAAACATGCTAAAAGGAAGGCACGCTCGGCAAACCCTCACCATGATCAACTCCGGCCCGGAAACCTATGTCCCCACTGTGGAAGCCCATGTGGATCCAGAATTGGCCTCCACAGTCACTTACGGACTCACTGTTATAGCCGTGTATATGGAAGACAATCTTAGTTGGCTACGAGTGATCGCCAAAGAAGAAGACTGTCAGCCATGAATACGTATTGTCGTTAAAGACAGAGACCTGAACAAAAGTAGCATGTTGCCTTTAAAATGTGGATGTTATTTCTAGTTTTATTTCCATGAGAAATGGGAGTTGAGATACCTCCCGCATCAAAACCATCCTTCTTCACACTAGCGTTATCATGAAAGATTCAGGAACATTCAGAAGTTCCTTTTCTCAGAGATGGTAGGGTTCTTTATTCCTTTTGCACTGCAGAATAGAAAACGGTTGCGTTCTCCACAACTTTGGCATCTCTAAACAGGAGGAGCTGCCATAGTAGTCTCCTTGCATCTTCATGGTGGACAGAAATAACCCTTGGATCATCCAAGACATCCTGGGAACATTAAAGAGAATACATTCATCGTAGCATAAATTATACAATATATGTGAAATTATGCAATCATCTCTTCATACATAACCACATCGTCTCTCGAGGCCTATAAACAAGTCTGAGTTGCACACCATCCAGAATCTATTCTCATGGAACTTGGAACAGAGAAAGTTGCAAGCACTGATTTCTAAAAAGCTGTCAGGCTCTATCTATGTCTTAGCATCCTTCCTGGTTTATTTGCCCACTACGAATAATGCAATTAGATTTGGCAGCACCCATCCAATATCTGTGCGACATTAATAATATACAGTCTCTACAGGAAAACAAAGCAATGAAATATCAGTCTTGTGTAGCCATTCAGCATCTCTTCCCTCCCACACCCAACCATATATAGTGAAAGAATTTCAGATTGCTTCATATCATCTCTAGCATCCTTATCACTACCAATATATAGATGGGATGTACTTGGTAAGTCATAGCCATACCAAACTGTGTTTCTCAAACCAATGGTCAAACTTTCTGTTAGGGACCTCTTCTAAGGTCTTGCCCATACATGGATTTCATTTCAGGTTTGTTCTGTGACAAAGATGATCTGCTCATCTCCAGACTCTTCCATTTGCTTACTAGAATTAGCCCCCAGGAGCTGTTTCAGTATCAGCTGATCCCAGCTACAGGCAGCATGGTTAAAGCTATCTAGCCCTTAGCCAGCTCTCATTAATAACAACTTTCTAAGCTTCATAATAGAGCCTATTGTATAAGAAATAATTTATGTCGCCACAGGTCTGTAGGCCACAAACCGAATCTGATTCTGGCTCACAACTAGCCCTGCTCATTAAAAGTAATGTGATGAAAATTACAAATGTGTTGCTTCTCAAAGAATTGAGAGGGGGGTCTGTATTGTTCTCTTTGCAGCATCAACCTAAGAACTTTGGCTCCTGATCATGTTTAACTACAGACACATTTAATTGCAAATAACATAAAATCTCACAGGACACAGGAACGTAAGACACTGCCTTAAACCAGGATAGACTATGGGCTGTATTCAGTGGAGCAATAAATCACTGGCTCCATTGGCATAAGGATTTATCCATGTGAAACAAAATGCTCTCCCCCTCTGGACCAGAAAGAAAACTTCTGAGGAAGGACACAGTGAACAAGAAGTCTGGTCTGGATTGTTGTTTTCAAGAGGACGCCTTAAGAGGGAAATAAGATGTTCATTGTGGAATAATAATAATAATAATAATAATAATAATAATAATTTATTATTTATCCCCCTCCCATCTGGCTGAGTTTCCCCAGCCACTCTGGGCGGCTGCCAATCATATTTTAAAAACAATACAGCGTTAAATGTTAAAAACTTCCCTGAACAGGGCTGCCTTCAGATGTCTTTTAAAGATAGGATAGTTACTTATTTCCTTCACATCTGCTGGGAGGGCATTCCACAGGGAGGGCGCCACTACCGAGAAGACCTTCTGTCTGGTTCCCTATAACCTCACTACCTCACAATGAGGGAACCGCCAGAAGGCCCTCGGCGCTGGATCTCAGTGTCCGGGCTGAACGATGGGGGCGGAGAGGCTCCTTCAGGTACACAGGACCGAGGCCGTTTAAGGCTTTAAAGGTCAGCACCAACACTTTGAATTGTGCTCGGAAACGTACTGGGAGCCAATGCAGATATCACAGAACCGGTGTTATGTGGTTCCGGCGGCCACTCCCAGTCACCAGTCTAGCTGCTGCATTCTTGATTAGTTTTAGTTTCTGGGTCACCTTCAAAGGTAGCCCCATGTAAAGCGCATTGCAGCAGTCCAAGCAGAAGATAACTAGAGCATGCACCACTCTGGTGAGACAGTCTGCGGGCAGGTAGGGTCTTAGCTTGCGTACCAGGTGGAGCTGGTAGACAGCTGCCCTGGACACAGAATTAACCTGCGCCTCCATGGACAGCTGTGAGTCCAAAATGACTCCCAGGCTGCGCACCTGCTCCTTCAGGGGCACAGTTACCCCATTCAGGACCAGGGAATCCCCCACACCCGCCCACCCCCTGTCCCCCAAAAACAGTACTTCTGTCTTGTCAAGATTAAACCTCAATCTGTTAGCTGCCATCCATCCTCCAATAAATTAATACTGTATTATAAAAGGGATGAATGGTTAGCAAAGGAACACTATTAGCAGCAAGGCATGGGCAATTTATGGACATCTCTTGGAAAGGCAGCTTGTTCCAGCAGCCCCCCCCCCCCCCCCAGATCAGAACTGAACCCTATATATATTGCGCGAGGCCTGGAGACTGCCTCAAACCTCACCTCATTAGTGAAGAACAGATTTTTTAAAGAGGTTGCCCTTTGGCTTGAGGTCTAGTGCTCTATATTCTCTTGAGGGCTTCAACTGAGCAAGTGGATGGTGTAGCTTACTGGTTCAGAAATCCCTGCTGGTTGCTGGATCTTCTGTATTGCAGTATTTTGTTTCCTTGCCTGCAGATGGGCTTTCTGACCCTCATATGTTTTCTAGGTCCGTGTCTTCGCTACAATAGCACCTAGCAGGAATAAGTGAAATTACCAAATCCTCAGGATGAAATAAAAGTGTGAGTCACACCCAAAGAAAGAACGACAGCTTTGGTTCAATGTAATATTAGTTATTAAAGGGACGCGGGTGGCGCTGTGGGTAAAACCTCAGTGCCTAGGACTTGCCAATCGTATGGTCGGCGGTTCGAATCCCCGCGGCGGGGTGAGCTCCCGTCTTTCGGTCCCAGCTCCTGCCCGCCTAGCAGTTCGAAAGCACTCTTAAGTGCAAGTAGATAAATAGGTACCGCTTTATAGCGGGAAGGTAAACGGCGTCTCCGTGCACTGCGCTGGTGCTGGCTCGCCAGAGCAGCTTCTTCACGCTGGCCACGTGACCCGGAAGTGTCTTCGGACAGCGCTGGCTCCTGGCTTCTTAAGCGAGATGAGCACGCAACCCCAGAGTCGGTCATGACTGGCCAGTATGGGCAGGGGTACCTTTACCTTTACCTTTTAATATTAGCTATTAGCATTGTATTAAAATCTGCAAGCAGCCTGGATATATTGCTATACTTGGCCTGCTGATGTCCAGAATGTACAAAACTGAATGATAAATCTTGAGGTTTGGGTTCCCCCCCCCCAGCAGAAACACACATACCTAAAAATGTATTAATCTAATTACCGCTTTCCATTAGAGAGACTTTAATGTGCTTGGAATAAACTTGAGGAGGTTTGAAGTTAATGGGGCAGATTTCATGAGTTTTTAATATTCTGTTCATGCTCATTTCATTCATTCTTGTTAGTTTCAACAGAATTGCTGTGCAATGTCTTAAGGGCTCCACAGATTCACTGTTCAGTCCATGTATCCTCAGATACTGGGAAATGAATAAGCAGTCTCCCTTTAGTCAGAGGAATGTGCTTCTGTTTTGGCTTGTCCTCCCTAGCAGAAGTTTCAGATCTCTCAAACTAGTCTTTGAGATGCCCCTCAGACAGAACTCAGCATATACTTGTGAATAAACAATTCTCTTCCATCATCGTCCCCAATAATATCAAAGCCCGGATCATTTCTGGAGTTATGATTGAAGGCAGGCTCTTGCTTTTCCTATGAAAGTTACCGGTACATAGACTCCTGGTATTACATTCATCAGTCTATGTAACTTTCGTAGCAAAAGCAAGGTGTCTGCCTTCAATCGTAATTCATACAAATGTGGTGGTGTATTAGCCGGGGTGCAAATTACAAATGTTTTCATTTTCCGCCACCTCTGGTTTTCCTGAGGCCAAAAAAACACAACCACCATGAGAAATGCTTCAAGTATCAATCACAGCTCCCTCTTGCAAGGATGTGGGTGGCACTGTGATCTAAACCACTGAGCCTCTTGGGCTTGCTGATCAGAAGGTCAGCGGTTCAAATCCCTGCAATGGGGTGAGCTCCCATTGCTCTGTCCCAGCTCCTGCCAACCTAGCAGTTTGAAAGCATGCCAGTGTAGGTAGATAAATAGGTACCATTGCGGCAGGAAGGTAAACGGTGTTTCTGTGTGCTCTGGCTTCTGGCATGGTTTCCCGTTGTGGCAGAAGCAGTTTAGTCATGTTGGCCACATGACCCGGAAAGCTGTTTGTGGACAAACACCGGCTTCCTCTGCCTGAAAATGAGATGAGCGCCGCTACCCCATAGTTGCCTTTGACTGGACTTAACCATCCGGGGTCCTTTACCTTTACGTTACAGCTCCCTCTTACCAAACAAGTAATTGTGTTTTCCAAAAGGTAAAACTGTCCAGATCTGTAATTTGGATAAAATACCTCTTTATGATTTATCCATCCACAATATTTATATCCTGCCTTGCTGCCTGACAGTAGGCCTTCAAGGCAGCTGGCAATAAGTGAAAATTTATATATAATAATATTATGTTAAAAGGCAATGGTGACTGATCAAGTCTCTGGTGGGACGATGATGGACTGTGTCCTTAGGCCTTAGCTATTGCTGCTGGTGGTGGTATGTGCGTTTTCCAACTGATGCTATTCAGTGTCTCCATGGAAACCATATGGGACAAAAGAGACGTGGGTGACGCTGTACTCTAAACCACTGAGCCTCTTGGGCTTGCTGGTTAGGAAGGTTGGTGTTTCGAATCCCCATGAAGGGAAGAACTCCCGTTACTCTGTCTCAGCTCCTGCCAACCTAGCAGATCAAAAGCACGCCAGTGCAAGTAGATAAATAGGTACCCCTGCAGTGGGAAGGTAAACAGTGTTCCTGTGCGCTCTGGTTTCCATCGCAGTGTCCCGCTGTGCCAGAAGTGGTTTAGTCATGCTGGCCACATGAGCTGGAAAGCTCTCTGTGGTCAAATGCCGGCTCCCTCGGCTTGAAAGCGAGATGAGCACCACAACCTCATAGTCGCCTTTGACTGGACTTAACCATCCAGGGGTCCTTTACCTTGACCTATATGGGACAATAGCTTCTTCCCCATTTGTTCTACCTAGCAACCCAGGGTCCTTTCCCATGCCTTAGGTGCTTGAACTTCTGCAATTGGCTGAGCCTTTCATGGAAAGCAGAAGTTTCCACATCTGCTCCATGTTGTCTGAAACAAGAGACAGAGCCTCAAGCTGGGAGCAAAATCCCATGGTGGCAGAAAACTCGCTTGTTCTTCACTTGCTGTTCCGCGCATAAATGTGCTTAAACAGCACCCTGCCAATCCACAGGCATCTGCACCATCTGGAAGGTGTCAGTTGCCACAGTGACACCTTGGATATTTGCCTTCAGTTTGCAGAAAGGAATCACAGAAGCCAGCTGTGTTTTGATCAGCATCCAGCGATTTTTCGAACGAATTTCTGCAAACCACCTCCAAGCTCACTGCATCCCCATGGGAAGTGCAGGAGTTATTTATGCCTCTGGTTTTTTTAATATGTATAAAGAGGAGGAAAGGCAGTTTTGTGGCCATTGATTGAGATGTTCTTGGGTGATGACCTTGTCTGTTATTGTAATAAGAAGATTCCCGTCGTTATTAAAGAGTGGTGTATGTGTAAATGAAGGGTTTCTGTAACCCCGAAAGGATGCAGTGTGTTTCTCTGTAAGTTCTTTGTCAGGGAGCACCAGGCCACCCAGTATCAGGGCAGGATTTGTCCTTAACTAAACAAAGTCTTGGGCTCCATGATCACTGCAGATGGTGACAGCAGCCACGAAATTAAAAGACGCCTGCTTCTTGGGAGAAAAGCAATGACAAACCTAGACAGCATCTTAAAAGGCAGAGACATCACCTTGACAACAAAGGTCCGTATAGTAAAAGCTATGGTATTCCCAGTAGTGATGTATGAAAGTGAGAGCTGGACCATAAAGAAGGCTGATCGCTGAAGAATTGATGCTTTTGAACTATGGTGCTAGTGGACACTCTTGAGAGTCCCATGGACTGCAAGAAGATCAAACCTCTCCATTCTGAAGGAAATCAGCCCTGAGTGCTCACTGGAAGGATAGATCCTGAAGCTGAGACTCCAATACTTTGGCCACCTCATGAGAAGACTCCCTGGAAAAGACCCTGATGTTGGGAAAGATGGAGGGCACAAGGAGAAGGGGATGACAGAGGACGAGATGTTTGGATAGTGTTCTCGAAGCTACCAGCATGAGTTTGACTAAACTGCGGGAGGCAGTGGAAGACAGAAGTGCCTGGCGTGCTCTGGTCCATGGGGTCACGAAGAGTCGGACACCACTAAACGACTAAACAACAACAACAAAACAAAGTCTCACAGTGCGGTGTTCTTCAGCCTTGAATTTCCAGTTCCTATAATCCCTGGCCCTTGGCTGATTTCAATGGGTTGATGGGAGCTGTACTCTTTTGTGGAAGAAATTTGAAGAACACCGCCCTAGTGCAAGCCTTTACCTTTCTGCATAGAGATGAATGGCAACAATTCGCCCATATGAGAGATAATGGGAACTGCCTCTCCCCATATAAACCTCCCCAGACTCTACATTCATTATCTGAGGCCATTCTTTGTATATCACTTCCATGTGAGGTCTGGAGGGTGGAAACACGAGAACGGGCCTTGTCTGTAGTGGCTCCCTGTTTGTGGAATCCCCTCCCTGGGGATTGTCACCTGGCACCTTCATTATATATTTTTAGGCACCAGGCCAAAATGTTCCTCTTCAACCAGGCCTTTGGCTGATTAATATCCAACAGCCTTTAAAATGTGTCTGTGGGAAGGAGACGGGGGTATTGTTTTGTAGTCTTGGTTTAATTATTTACTTATGTTTTGTCTTGTATTTTATTCTGGGAACTGTCCTGGGGTCTTTTGATGAAGGGAGGTGTATAAATTTAATAAATATTAATAGTAATCTGAGGTAAAATGCCAGCCGGGATCAGCATCATGTGAGACTGCAAATAATGGGAAGGTATGTGCACACATTGACAGAGAAGATTGTTTGGTGGGGGGGAACGTGAATCAACTCAAAAGCTCATGAGGCAGTAAAGTTTCAGCAGAAGGAAAACAATAAGAAAACCCATGGGTAAAGATACAAAATGCAGAAAATACCAAATTTGTGGCCACTTGGGCATATGATGTATACGATGGTTGCTTTTGTGAGGCTGTCGTGGCCATTCATGGCCATCAAGATACTTGACAACATCCTGCCAACCACTTACTGTTCCTTATGCATGATGAAGGATCTGATGCCAAACAACCATCATTGAATCTTGAAGATTCCAACCTACGCTATAGGGATCCTGTGTTGCGCTGACACACAAACTCATATCCAAAGTAAAATACTTGGAGTCATGCTTAAAGCAGAATCTACAGAAGTCATAGACATGCATGCATAATTACCGACCAGAGAAGAGTGTCACACCAAGCTTATGGAATACAGTGGTACCTCGGGTTACATACGCTTCAGGTTACATACGCTTCAGGTTACAGACTCCACTAACCCAGAAATAGTACCTTGGGTTAAGAATTTTGCTTCAGGATGAGAACAGAAATCGTGCTCCGGCGGCACGGCGGCAGCGGGAGGCCCCATTAGCTAAAGTGGTGCTTCAGGTTAAGAACAGTTTGAGGTTAAGAACGGACCTCCGGAACGAATTAAGTACTTAACCCGAGGTACCACTGTATGCAGAAATGGCAAGACTGACGGGAAAGATCAGAAACCAGGAAGAAACCAAGTATTTTTTAAAAGACTGGAATAGCTTTCTAACATACTTGAGAGATCACTGTAAACAGTTGAAATCATTGGCAGGAATACAATGACACTTGGAATGTAACATGGATTTTGGATACTATGATTATATAACAGATATATTACAGTAAAATATGCAGGAATAAAATTTAGAATTGGAACCCATGGAGGGAAGGAAGACGGTCTCAAGGTTCGAAAGAACCCTTTTAAAAAAAATGTGTGAAAATGTTATGTTTATGGTGTATAACTTTTATGTAAAAGTAAATAATAATAATAATAATAATAATAATAATAATAATAATAATAATAA